>OY720441.1:107484681-108084681 GCA_963082915.1 Dolichopus griseipennis
CACCCACTACTCCAATTGGGCTCAAATTTCAAGGATACTAAGGAAATCGAAAGCGACACCCTGAAACCAAATTTGGAGGTTCTATCTTCATTGGTTTCGGAATTATGCTAGTTTGGCCTGAATTCGATCAAAAAGTTCTAAGTCCGAACCCATTGTCCAATCCTCACCGTACGCAATCGCCGCCGTAGTTTCATTACCAATAACCTACAGCACAAATTTCATGAAGATAGCGTCATTAGTTGTTGAGTTATCGTTATTATTTATATAGTTCGTTAGACCTGAAAGCCATTAAAAGGTCCAGAATCCGAACCCTTGGGCTGATTTCGCCCTTATGCAGTCCACGCTTAACTTTAAGCACTAGTTAACCCTTGTACACAATTTGAACGTTCTATCTTAATTTTAAGTTACTATTTTTAATAATTTCGATTATAAGCTTTTAAAACTTAAGAGGTCTAAGAGGGATACTGAACCACCACTCCAATTGATCCCAAATTAGGGGGACACGCAAGGGATAGTAAAGATCACCCTTGTGCCAAATTTGAAGCTTCTACATTTTTTTCAGTTGTTATCTTTATTAATTTTAAAGATATGCTTTAAGGTCTTCGGAAATGTATGGCTGGTCCCCGACCCACTACTCCAATAGGTCCAAAATTTCAAAGACATTAAGGAAATAGGAAAGGACACCCTGATACAAAATTTGGAGGTTCTATCTTCTTTGGTTTCGGAATTATGCTCGTTTGGCCTAAATTCGATCAAAAAGTTCTAGGTTCCGAACCCATTGTCCAATCCCGAACTTACGCAATCCCCGAAGTAGTTTCATTACTAATAACCGACAGCACAAATTTGATGAAGAAAGCGTCATTAGTTGTTGAGTTATTGTGATTTTTTTTATATATGATCGTTAGCCCTTCGATCGATTAAAAGGTCCAGAATCCGAACCAATGGGCCGATTTCACCATATGCAATCCCCGCCGTACTTTCAGTCCTAGTAACCTCCAGTTAAAATTTCATCAAGATAGCTCCATTATTTTTTGAGTTATCGTGCCTACGGACGGACGGACGGACGGACGGACGGACGGACATGGCTATATCGACTCAGGAGATCACGCTGATCACAAATATATATACTTTTCCATATCTAGCTCACTTCCTTTAGGTGGGTACAAACACCATACCAAAGTT
Organism: Dolichopus griseipennis; assembly: GCA_963082915.1. Taxonomy (NCBI): domain Eukaryota; kingdom Metazoa; phylum Arthropoda; class Insecta; order Diptera; family Dolichopodidae; genus Dolichopus; species Dolichopus griseipennis. Next base: position 107,485,864 of record OY720441.1, read on the forward strand.
AATATACCCTTTTACCTATTCTATATGTGTAGGGTATAAAAATTTATATTTGTTGCGTTAGGTCAGAAGACAGACCTATAATTGTTATTTATTACGTAATGAAGATAATTAAAATATATTTGTTTGGAAATTTATATTAAGGAAAATTTCGTATTAAGTACTTTAAAAATAGAAATTATAACGAAATTTTCAAAATGTCAAAATTTTCAAAGGCACAAAATTGTTATAAATGCTGTAAAAGTGTTAATTTAAAAAAAAGTTAAAGCTATACAATGCGAAGGAGACTGCAAAAAGTGGTTTCGCCAAGAGTGCTCTGAACTGGACAATGGAAGTTTTGAAAAATTCTTAATCGGTCCAGATGAATTTTGGCTTTGTAGCCCTTGCAAAAGCATTCGCAAGAAAAGAGGGTCAACAGCAGCAAGTACAACAACAAATATCACATCTAGAGTAGAAAAAGATAACAACGAGATAATCTTAACAAAGTTGAATGAAATATTAGCTAAACTAGGTCAACACGACAATCAATTTCAGGATGTTCGAGATGAGATCACTGCAATAAAAGAACACATGAACACAGTCATTGATGAAAACATTTAGCTTAAAAATTAAATTATGATTCTAAAGGATAAATTTAACAACATTTCGATCGAAATTGAAAAGCTGAAACAACGACTTCTTCGTAATGTTATCGAGTTTACTGGAATATGTGATATTCCTGAGAAAGATCCACTAGAATTGATATCAGAAGTTGTGAGGGAATTGGAAATAGAATTAAAACCGGAAGATATTAAATATTGTTACAGAAATGTAAGGAAACCAAAAAACTCAGGTGAGCCTTCTAAAATTGTAGTTAAATTTAATAATAATGATATAAAACAGAAAATTATGATCAATAAAAAAAAAGTGAAAATGAATACATATTCAAATCCTGATCTTGTTGCCAAAAATAAACAAAGTGATGCTAGTAAAGATGAAGGAGAACAAGTTGATAAAGTTAAAAAAAAGGAAAATGTACTAAACACAATCTTCATCTACGAATCTTTAACTTCATATTTCAGTTTACTATTCAAAAAATCAAGAGATTTGAAACGCATTAAGTTTGCTTGGGTTAAAGATGGCAAAATATTCATCAGAAAAAATTAAAAAAGTAAAATTATTAACATAACATCTGAAACAGATTTAAATGTGCAATAAACAGTATGATGACTTCATTTTGCCACTTCAAATTCAAAACATAAGTTGCAATAATACACAGCTAATAAAACTCAAAAGTATTAATTCATTAAAAATTATATATATTAACATAAGAGGACTGAGAAACAAAATCGATGAAATACTGTTTATTCTTGACACCTTAAAAACTACTATCCATGTTATTGTTTTTTGTGAAACTTGGATTTCAAATGATGAAAAAGATATTGTAAGCTTAAGAAATTACAATAAGGTTCTCTCATGTAGGAACAAACGTCGCGGTGGTGGAGCAGCAATTTTCGTACACAACAAGCTCGATTTTAATATTCAAAATTCCTTCTGTTATAATTACAACAGCATAATTAATATTGAGATTCACTTCAACAAAAAACATATTAATTTGGTAGCTATATACCGGCCACCTGAAAATTACAAAGATATGATAAATATATTTAATAATCTACTTGAATCAATATTAAGTAATGTTCATAATCGTTATACTTATATCATAGGTGATATGAATTATAATATCATGGAAGAAGATAATCCAGACATTGAATTGTATAAAGCAATTGTTGAAAGTAACAGCTTCTTTTTCTGTAACAACTCCATCACAACTAAATAAAACAAATAAATTATGACAAAATTAAATTTAAAAATGCTGAAGGAAACCCAAAAAAAGTTTGAAATCACATTAAAGATATCATAACGTATAAATCAAACGAAAACAATTTCTTAACACAAAATATGCAAGACTGTGACAAACAATGCAAAATAAATGAGTTCAATAGCTACTATGCCAATATTGGCAAGATGTTAGCACTAAACTTTGAATCTGTATATCAGTCAAAAGTAAGAACCTTAGCTAGATATAACTTTAAAAATATAAGTGTAAGTGAAACAAAAATATTAATAGACAATCTAAAAAACACTAATTCAGTAGGCTACGATAGAATACAAACGATAACAATAAAAATGTGTAAAGAAGAATTAGATGAAAATTTATGTAGCATAATTAATGGATCTCTCAACCAAGGTGTGGTGCCAAATGAAATTAAAATTAGCAGAGTAATTCCAATTTATAAGGGAAATGGCGACAGAAAAGTTATAAGTAATTATCGGCCAATATCGATTGCATCAATTATAAGTAAAATAATAGAAACCTGGGTTAACAATCAATTGACAGAGTACTTATATGAAAATAAATTAACAGATGATAGACAGTATGGATCTCGAAAAAGTTCAAACACAAATTCTGCACTATTTGACCTAATAAAACATGTGCAAGATAACTTAGGTAAAAAAAAGAAAATATGCCTCGTATTTTTCGATCTTACCAAAGCTTTTGATACAGTTGATTGGAAAATTCTTTTGCGAAAACTGTACGAATGTGGAATCCAAGGAAAAGAATTTAAGTGGTTTCAGAGCTATTTGACTAATAGAAAACAATATGCGGAATCTGATAATTATTAAAGCGATTTGGTTAATGTCGATTTTGGCGTAATACAGGGTAGTTCACTAGGACCTACACTTTTTTCATGCTATATAAACAGTTTCTCTACACTCAAATTACACTCTTTCTATATGCGGATGATTTAGTAGTCGTATCTTCTTTGGATGACTATAGTACTCTGGAGAGAAACATGAATATTGATATGTTGGAAATAAATAAATGGATGTCAGAACATAAACTGACAGTAAATATTGATAAAACTAAGTATATGCTTATTAGAAAACATGTAAACGTAAACTGTAAACTTACTTTTAATGAAGTGGAAATTGAAGAAGTAACAGTTTTTAAATATCTCGGTGTGTTAATCGACTCAGAATTGAATTGGGGCTAACAAATATCAAGTCAAGCTAAGAAGGGGAGAAAAATAGCAGGTGTTTTAAGAGCTGCACAAAACCGAGTTCCATCAGAAATAAAAAGCTCAATATATTATAGTCTGTTTCACTCTACAATTACATATGGTTTTCATGTTTGGGGAAATACTTATTTAAAATATATAAACACAATGCAAAGAATACAAAATCATGCTATTAAAAACTTATATAGGCTGCCTAGAAGAACATCAACATCTGCGATGCACACACAGTTAAAAATCTTACCTTTGGAGTTATACAAAAAAATGCAACAAGCACTCCAAATTCACTACTTGAAAAAAAATTTAATTTATCATAACACGGTAATGATGTATAATAGAGATGTACACACATACAATACAAGAAACGCAAATTTAATACATATTAAAAAAGCAGAATATAAATACAAAGCATTAGATAGTGTCTTCTCCACAGCTGTTAAAAATTATAATAATATACCAAATGAAATAAAAGCCGTTCCAAATTACAGACTTAGGGTTAATATAAAGAAATACTCTTTGCCTCTGCTCCAATAACTAGCTTAAAGAGCACAAAATTAATTTAAAAATAATTAATTATACTTTATTTTGTACTTAATACTTTTGAGTTTACTTTGCCATATTAATCTTTTTGTTTATTATTTTCTTTGAATAGTTACTACATAATGTTTATATCATTTTATTTTAATTCTATACTTTATTATTTTATTTTAATTCTATACTTTATTCTTTCAATTTGTTTTTGTTTACTTTATAAATATTGAATTTAAGCTTTTACTCTTTCTTTGTTTTTTTTTAATGCATTTATTAACTAAAAATACTATTGATAATTTTAGCTTTTGAAGTTAAACTTATGTATACAATCTATACGAGCTCAAAGCTCTTTTGGAGATATTAATAAATAAATAAATAAATAAAATAAAAAAAAAAAAATTTATAAATTCTGGTTCTGAAAATTTGCTTGAATGATCTTGTTCAAGATTTCGTTAGATGAATATATGACTTGCACGGGTATAAAAACGATTGTTTTTGGCAAACGGTTCATTCCAACTCGTCTCTGCCGCAGTCAACTCATAGACCCCCATCTGCTCCAGAAGTTGGCTGCTTTGGTAGAATATACTTTAGGACTCGAGCTGTGTTGAAAATCATGAAAAGTCTTGATACCAAAAAATCAGTCGGTCCAGACGTTATTACAACCACCGTCCTTAAAAACACATATACCTCCATTTCAAAACCTCTGCGCAACCTTTTCCACCTTTCCTTTACTTTCGGTATTCATCTTAAGAAATTGAAGGTTGCACATGTTTTCCAATTCATAAAAAAGGCGATACCTGTAAATACCGACCTATTGCTATTACTTCGGTCTTTACCAAAGTAATGGAAAAAGTTATTAACCATAATATTTTGGAAAACGGGTTCAAAGCCCGTCGTTTTATTTCAAGGAGAAGCTTCGCATCATACGACAGACTTGAACCAAACATACGACAGACTTGATCAAATCATATTTTTGCAGTATATAAAGTGCAAAGTAGAGCTATTTGTCTTATAAATAATCCCAGTGTTACCTCAACGCTCACTCCACTTAGCCATCGTCGTACTGTTGGGTCACTGACGTCGTTTTATAGCTATCTTGTAGGGACTAACATCTGTTCTAAAGAAATCAAACAACTAATGCCTCCACTCAAAATTTTCAAACGGGAAACAAGGAGGGCAACAGGTGTTCATCCCTACACAGTTAAGCTAACCAGATAGCGTAACACGTCTTATGGAAATTCGTTTCTCATGCGCTCATCTCGTCAATGGAACCATATTCCACCAAATGTGTTCCCAAAGTTGATTATGTATATTTTTACGATTTAGTTAAATTTAAAAATAACATTAACATCTTTCCCACAGCCCCCATAATCCAGAAATCTCAAATAACTTCGACCATGATCACAATTTCTTCCATATCTCCATCCCTGTAGCCAAACTGTATATTTGTATCACAGGTTCCGTCCTAAAGTTTGGCTCAGAAAGGGTCTGGTTTTGGTGTATTGTAATCACTCACTACACAAAGAAACACCGCACAGTTTCAATGGGTGTCTTTCGAGCTTTCCATTCCTGCGTAAAAAAAACCATCATAATAACCGTAATAACAATGCTTTTTCAAATAATAATTATAATAATAACAAGTAAAGAAACAGTCAGTCGGTGCAACCGACTTAGAAATACCCTACACCTATTTGGTTCAAATTTAAGGACATATCTATAAGTCATTTTAATACCATAAAAGCTGTTATTAATTTGATCGTAAGACATAGCTAACCAAATTAACTTTATAATACTAAAAACATTTTCTAATTACACTATCTATTAAAAAATATTACAAAATCTTACTAATTTATCTATTTATAAATATTAAAAAACAAACAAACTTGAAATAAATGAAAATATATTTATTCCAATTCAATTACAAAATGAAAAAATTCTAATTATTAAATTTTGTGATAAAAAGATAATCAAAGCATAATATATTTAATAATCCAAATTTTTAAAAATTGCAATTATTTTAAATGGTTTTATATACCTAATAAAAAAGCTTATAAACGCAAAATATGCAATAAATGTACTTCTAAAATACAATTACAAATTTTGAATATTTCATATAATTCATTTAAAAATTCAAATAAATTTTACATAAATGCATTAAGTACCTTTGAACATAGCTGAACCACTACAATTTAGTCTAGATTTCGGAGACACATAGGACATAGGAAATATATTCTTTGGCTTTGAAATTAAACTCGACCAGAACCAATTCGCATGGTACTTTCATTACTAGTAACCTAGAGTTTAAATTTCATCAAAATACCGGCATTATTTTTTGAGTTATGGTGTTTTTAAGATATATGTTTTTTAGTCCTTGAACTTGTCAAGGGTTCCAGAACCCGAAACCATGGTACGATTTCGCCCATATGCAGTCCCGTCATACTTTCGATACTAGTTAACCCTTGTATACAATTGGAACGTTCTATCTTAATTTTAAGTTACTAGTTTTATTAATTTCGATGATAAGCTTTTACACATTTGGGGGTCTAACAGAGGTCCTGAACCACCACTCCAAATGATCCCAAATTAGGGGGGCACGGAAGAAATAGTAAAGAACACCCTGGGCCAAATTTGAAGCTTCTACATTTGTTTCGAGTTACTATTTTTATTTATTTCGAAAATATGCTTTAAGGTCCTCGGATCTGAGTGGCTGGTCCCCGACCCACTAGTCCAATGGGGCCCAAATTTCAAAGACACTTACGCAATAGGAAGGGACACCCTGATACCAAATTTGGAGGTTATATCTTCATTGGTTTCGGAATTACGCTAGTTTGGCCTAAATTCGATCAAAAAGTTCTCAGTTCCGAACCCATTGTCCAATCCTCACCGTACGTAATCACCGCAGTAGTTTCATTACCAATAACCTACAGCACAAATTTCATGAAGATAAACTCATTAGTTGTTGAGTTATCGTGATTTTTAATATATGTTCGTTATCCCTGACACCGACTAAAAGGTCCAGAATCCGAACCCATGGGCGATTTCGCCCTTATACAGCCCGCGCTTTACTTATAGTACTAGTTAACCCTTGTACACAATTTGAACGGTCTATCTTAATTTTAAGTAACTATTTTTAGTAATTTCGATTATAAGCTTTTAAAACTTGGGAGGTCTGAGAGGGGTACTGAACCACCTCTCCAATTGATCCCAAATTAAGGGAACACGCAAGAGATAGTAAAGAACACCCTTGTGGCAAATGGGAAGCTTCTACATTTTTTCAAGTTGTTATCTTTATTAATTTTAAAGATATGCTTTAAGTTCTTCGGAAATGTGTGGCTGGTCCCCGACCCACTACTCCAATGGGGCCCAAATTCCTAAGACACTTAGGAAATAGGAAGGGACACCCTGATACCAAATTTAGAGGTTCCATCTTCATTGGTTTCGGAATAATGCTCGTTTGGCCTAAATTCGATTAAAAAGTTCTAGGTTCCGAACCCATGGTCCAATCCCGACCTTACGCAATCCCCGAAGTAGTTTCATTACTAGTAACCTACACCACAAATTTGTTAGATAGCGAAGAAGATAGCGTCATTAGTTGTTGAGTTATCGTAATTTTTTATATATGTTCGTTAGCCCTTCGATCGATTAAAAGGTCCAAAATCCGAACCCATGGGCCGATTTCGCCCATATGCAATCCCCGCCGTACTTTCAGTCCTAGTAACCTACAGTTAAAATTTCATCAAGATAGCTCCATTATTTTTTGAGTTATCGTGCCTACGGACGGACGGACGGACGGACATGGCTATATCGACTAAGGCGGTCACGCTGATCACAAATATATATACTTTTCCATATCTAGCTCGCTTCCTTTAGGTGGTTACAAACACCATACCAAAGTTAATATACCCCTTTACCTATTCTATAGGTGTAGGGTATAAAAATAACAATTTTCATAATAATTATTCTAATCAAAAAACTAACAGGACTAATAACAATCCAGCAATTAATCGTTTGTATCACACGAACAACAGAAATAATTTTAATAATTTAAACCGTTACCGCAAACAGTCGGGTAATTATAGAAGTAACCAAAGATTCAGTTCTGGACAGTAGAAACTATTACAACAATCCTGATCCAAACGCAATGAACGTGGATTATTATAACCTGTATTCTATGGATTTAGAACATAATACGACAAAACGTGTTGGAAATTTTCCTGTAGAGCCAATAGTAGAGCCAATAATAGACTAACCATAACAACTTTAACAATTGAGGGACAAAAGGTAGATTGCCTAGTAGACACTGGACAGCTACTATTATAGACCAAAACATTTTCCCTTCAAAATGATACAATAAATTATTTACCCAATAAAATTACAAACTATTACTGTTAGTCAAATTATTCATAATGCAATTATAACAAAAATACCAGACGAATTCAATGAGTTAACTTCAATGTCATGGAAGGTAACTAACCTTTCTAATAAAATATTTAGTGCTATTATAGGCCTAAATTTATTTTCTCCAATAGGTGCGAAAATTGATCTACTTAATGGAGAAATTATGATAAATAAAAAGAAACGAAAATTTAAATAAAGAAGAAGAAAAACATTTAACATATATTTTAAACAAAAAAAAAGATTTATTTTTTAAAGGTGGAGACAATCTTATTTGCATAAATGATGTGAAACATCAAATAATAACTACCTGTACTCAATCAATTTACAGTACAATATATAGATTCCCTAAAATTCATGAAAAGGAAGATAATATACAGATAGAAGAAATGTTGAGACAAGATATTATTCAACCTTCAAATAGCTCTATATGTGCTGTTCCAAAAAATTTAGATAACACAGAAAAACAGAAATGGCGGATAGTAATTGACTACCGCAAACAAAAATAAATTACCATCAATGATAAATTACCCTATTTGACAAACTTGGTCACGCACAATACTTTTTGACCGTAGATTTTGCTAAGGGCTTCCGCCAAATTTTGGTCGACGAAAAATATAGGGCTAAAACTGGTTTCTCAACATCACAGGGTCATTTTGAATTTAAAAGAATGCCGTTTGGACTCAAGAAAGCACCCATATTTTAACTCATGACGCTATAAAGATAAATGAAAAAAAAATTGAAATTATTAGAAATTTAGAACTCCCTAAAACTCGTAAACAAATAAAAAGTTCTTTGGAATAACAGAGTACTATCGCAAGTTCATAAAAGATTATGCTAAGCTAGCAGAACCCTTTACAAAATGCCAAAAAAAAAAAATTAAAATAAATGTAAATGATGTACTTTATAAAAACTCTTTAAACAAACTTAAAAACTTAATTACAGGTCCACCTGTTCTGCGTTACCCCAGTTACAAAAAAAGATTTACTTTAGTTGCAAACGCATCAAAATATGTTAACTATTTGCTATGCGAGCAGAACGTTAAACGGTTACGAAATAAAGTATTTCACAATAGAGAAGGAATTGCTCACCAATATCTGGGCAACCAAATACTTGAGACCTTATTTGTATGGTACAAAAATTAAAACTCACCATCGATCATTAGTTTGGTTAAGCTCTCTTAAAGAACCAAATGCGAAACTACAAAGGTGGCGGATAAAATTGAATGAATAAATTATACCATTGAATACGTAATGGGGAAAAGAATACAAAATCGTCGACTTTGTGATTCACATTGACTTCAATAAATTTTTAAATAAATGTTTTGAATAAAAAAACGTCGAATATATTCTTTTAGCCCAGTCTGGAATAAACTAGAGACTCTATTGCTTATGAAATTATACAATCATATAAAACCAAATCAAGTAAAATCAAATAAAAAATTTTAAATATTACCCATCAACCCAGTTTTCATAGCGGGCCGAAAATTTTGTGTGACCATATTCCTATATCAGAAAATATTTTTAACAAATAACATACAAATTCATTTAGTCAAACAAAAACATAAAGAATTAATAATGAAATCCAACACCTCAGACAAATCTATATTTCTAAAAGTGATTTAAATAATAAAAACACTCTAAACGACCTATTAAGAAGATATATTAGACACGAATTTACAACATTTTACAACAAAAAGTAATTGAACTAAGTGCTAATAATGCTAAAATAAAATTTATAAAATTTAATAATAAGCAATTATTGGCGAAGCTTAAAACTTTGTTAACACTGCTTAAGCAATTAGCCAGTGAAAATGGCGCAATTGAAGTTATTGATGAAACAAAAACAACAATTCAGAAAGGAATTTTAGAAAATTATAAGAAATTAAGAACTACCCACTTGTACCAAAAATTAAAAGAACTAATTCATAAATATGTTATTACCTTAAACTTTATTAACCCGGTCTAAGCAATTAGACAGTGAAAATGACGCAATTGAAATTATTGACTAAACACTCAAAACAATAAATCATAAAGGAATTTAAGAAAATTATAACAACTACCCAATTTTGCGCAAAACTGAAAGAGAAAATGTGATATTTGTAACTTAGCCAAGTATGACAGAAAACCTGACAAATACAAAATTCGAAATCACTGAAATCCCTTCAGAACCCAATGAAATATTACATGGAGATTTATTTTTACTAGCAAGTTTATTTAACAATATTAGAACAATTCACAAAACATCTTATGATTCAAACGTTAAATGGTCGGAATCCCATAGTAGTCCAAGCCCTAAAAATAGATTTACAGTATTCGGTAAACTCAAAAATATCATTTTTGATAACGGATTCAATACAATTAATATAAAAGACTTTTTAAAGGTAGAAAATATAGAATAACACTTTACTTTTCTCATACTGGTAACTTGCCTATTGAAAGAGTTTACGGATCCTTATATGAGCACTAGAGTATTCTACAAGCTCAAAAGTAAAATATTGTAAAATCGCAAAATTAAATGAAAAGAGAAAATCCTTCTCACCTAAAAATTAAGCCGAAACACTTATAGAAAACCCTGAGGCCATTCGCTATAAGCCCCTGCATAAGTACATTTAAATAAAACTAAACTTGACAACAATAGGTTAAAAGATCTTACAAACAAAAACTATTCTTTACAAACGAGGAAGAGTGTAGATTAGACTGTGTTAACTCTGTGATATCCATATAACCGCTTTATATAAACATTATATCATCCGGTTAATTAGTTTTGGCAACATTTTTAAATACACAACTTATTAGGCTTTCAGTTATGAACAAAGAAATAAAATTTGTAAGGCAGTTGTTCGAACCTCTTTCACTACACCAACTTTATTTTATTCAGCTGTTTGTCGTTTAAGTTAACTACTAATGAAAAAATTTCAAACATCCAGCTTTATCTAATATATAAAGAAGAAAATTTGTTTGTTTGTTTGTTTGTCCAGGATTCACGTGAAAAGCACTGTTCCGATTGTCACAAAATATCAAAGGAAAAATTCTGAGAGCCCGGGGGTAACATAGCCCATGTCACATTTTTATAAATCAACAGGTTCAGGTTCCAGAGCCGTTTTAAGCTTTTTAATTTTTTTGATGTCGAGTCAAAACGGTTTGACCGATAGACTTGCATTTTTGCACAAAGGTTTTTCTTAGCAACCGGAATTAGTTGTATAAATTTGGTTGGAATAAATTAACCCATTTCGTTCTGGCGGGCTTCCAAAAAATTTTGCGTTTCCGATTTGTGTCCAATTTTACAGGTTGATTTTGCAGTTCAAAAGAAAGTCTGCAAAAAATCTTAATTGAGTTCGGTTAACCCGTTTGGGTACGAGGGCTCAATGAAGCTTTTTCAATGTTATTGACGTCGAGATGAAACGGTTTGACCGATTGACTTGAAATTTCGCACAAATGTTCCTTTTAGCAACCGGAATTAGTTTTATAAAGTTGGTTGGAATGAAATAACCCATTTCGACCCGGCGGGCTTCCAAAAAATTTTGTATTTCCGATTTGTGCCCAATTGCAAGGTGGTTTTGCTGTCAAAAAGGGAGGCTGACACAAATTTTTGTCTAGTTCGGTTAGCCCGTATAAATTTTACAGGTTGATTTTAAGTCCAAAAGAGAGGCTGTAAATTATTTTAGTTGAGTTCGATTAACCTTTTTGCCATGACAATGCCATGAAGTTTCTATAAATTTTATTTGTTTAAACGGTTAAATGAATTGAAAATTTTGCACCTGCATTGTTTTTATACCCTACACCTATATAAAAGGTAAAAGGGTATATAAACTTTGGTAAACTTTGTAACCACCTAAAGGAAGCGAGCTAGATATGGAAAAGTATATATATTTGTGATCAGCGTGACCTCCAGAGTCGATATAGCCATGTCCGTCCGTCCGTCCGTAGGCACGATAACTCAAAAAATAATGGAGCTATCTTGATGCAATTTTAACTGTAAGTTACTAGGACCGAAAGTACGGCGGGGATTGCATATGGGTGAAATCAGCCCATGGGTTCGGATTCTGGACCTTTTAATCGATCGAAGGGCTAACGAACATATATAAAAAATCACGATAACTCAACAACTAATGACGCTATCTTCATGAAATTTGTGCTGTAGGTTACTAGCAATGAAAATACTTCGGGGATTGCGTAAGTTCGCGATTGGACCGTAGGTTCGGAACCTAAATGTTTTTGATCGAATTTAGGCCAAACGAGCATAATTCCGAAACCAATGAAGATAGAACCTCCAAATTTGGCATCAGGGTGTCCCTTCCCATTTTCTTAGTGTATTTGAATTTTGGGCCCCATTAGAGGAGTGGGTCGGGGACCAGCCAATGAGTTCCGAGGACCTTAAAGCATATTTTCGAAATTAATAAAGATGGTAACTTGAAACAAATGTAGAAGTTTCAAATTTGGCACACGGGTTTTCTTTACTATTTCCTGCGTGTACCTCTAGTTTTGTATCAATTGGAGTGGTGGTTCGGTACCTCTCTTAGACCCCCCAATGTGTAAAAGCTTATCATCGAAATTAATAAAACTAGTGCCTGAAAATTAAGATAGAACGTTCCAGTTGTGTACAAGGATTAACTAGTATTGAAAGTATGACGGGGACTGCCTATGGGCGAAATCGTACCATGGTTTCGGGTTTTGGAACATTTGAAAAGTTCAAGAGCTAACAAATATATATCTTAAAAACACCATAACTCAAAAAATAATGCCGGTATTTTGATGAAATTTAAACTCTAGGTTACTAGTAATGAAAGTACCATGGGAATTGGTTCTGGGCAAGTTTGGTCAATGAGTTCGGATTCTAGAAGCTTTTGATCAATTTGAGGCCGAACGAATATAATTTCGATGCAAAAGAAAATATTTCCTATTTCCTAGTGTCCCCGAAATTTAGACTTAATTGTAGTCATTCAGCTATGTTCAAAGGTACTTGCTGCATTTATGTAAAACTTATTTTTTTTATTTAAATGAATTATATGAAAAGATCTATGTTTGTAATTGTATTTTAGAAATACATTTATTGTATATTTTGCGTTTATAAGCTTTTCTATTATATACTTAACCAACCATTTAAAATTTAATTTGGCTAGCTATGTCTTACGCTTTTATGGTGTTAAAATGACTTATGGATATCTCATTAAATTTGAACCAAATAGGTGTAGGGTATTTCTAAGTCGGTTGCACCGGCTGATTGTTTCTTTACTTGTTAATTATTGAAATTCACCGGGGTAATTTGGTTTTGACCTGTTTACGCGTTTTGCACAAAAATTCAGTGAAATTTTCGAGTTTTTGATATTAACGCAAGTTAATCTTAATTCAAAAAGCTCTCTAACATAATAAAACTAATTTTTTACGTCTCCTCAAATAGTTCAAAAGCTAAATGAGATAATTTGGTTGCGATATAATAATCTGTTTGGGCACGATACCTAATGACTTTTTCTAAAGTTTTATAACAATATTTTTAAAACTCTTAAATTTTGTAAAGTTGTTCCATAAAAAAATTTTAAATGCACATTTCTAATATTAATAATAATAAAAATAAAGCTAATAAAGAATACGAATAAAAATATCCTCAAATTTAAGTAACATAACATTTTCCATTTCTACATTTTTTCTTAAGCCTTTTTTTCTTATCTTCTTTACATTTGTTGTTCTTTAAAAATAGATGTCAAAATGCAGTTTTCTTTTTTTTGTAAAAATAAAAAAGTTCGATTTCGTATATATTAAGCTTAAATACATAGTATTTTAAAACCTTTTTCCAAAAAAAAGGCAATAAAGCTAAAATATTTTTGGAGGAATTTCAGACACCCTGCTTAATTAGGTATACAGTAATCTAATATATAAAGGAGAAAATTTGTTTGTTTGTTTTTTTCTCCAGGATTCACGTAAAACCCACTGTTCCGATTGTCACAAAAATTTACAGGAATAATTCTGAGAGCCCGGGGTGACATAGGCTATGTCACATTTTTGAAAGTCACCAGCTTGCGGCTCCAGAGTCGTTTTAAGCTTTTTCTTTTTTTTTTATGTCGAGTAAAAATCGTGTGACCGGTTGACTTGAAATTTTGCACAAATGTTCCTCTTAGCAACCGGAATTAAATGTAAAAATTTGGTTGGAATAAACAGGTGTTTACAGGTTTTTCGCGGTCAATATTACAGGGTTGTTTCGCAGAAAAGAGAGGCTGACACAAATTTTGTTGAGTTCGGTTAACTCGTTTGGGCACTAGGACGCAATAAAACTTTTTTATTGTTTTTGCTGTTGAGCCGAAAAAATTTGACCGACTAACATGAAATTTTGCATAAATGTTCCTCCTAGCTAGCGGAAGTAGTCGTAGAAAGTTGTTTGGTATATATTGACTCATTTCGGCCCAGGGGCCTTCCAAAAAAATTTTTGTTCCAGACTTGTGTCTAATTTTATAGGTTGCAGTCCAAAAGAGAGGCTGCAAAAAATTTTAGTTAAGTTCGATTAATCCATTTTAAACGACGACACCATGAAGTGTTCTATAAATTTTATTTAGTTAAACGATTAAATGAATTTTATTGAAAATTTTGTACCACCATTATAATTATAAAAGCCAGCGGGTTAATTTGGTCTTGACCTGTTTACGCGTTTTGCACAAAGATTCAGTGAAATTTGGTATTAACGCCAGTTAACCTTTATTCCAAAAGCTCACTTAATTAATAAGACTATTTTTTTTGTTGTCCTCAAATAGTTACAAAATAAAGCTAATAAAGAATCCGAATATAATATCCTAACATTTAAATAACATAACATTTTCCTTCTCTTTTTAAAAATAGATTTCAGTATAAAATTGCAGTTTTCTTTCTAATAAAATTTAAAAATCAAAACATTAAATTTCGTATATATTATGCTTAAATATAATAATACTTATATGTAAACTATCTATTACCCGTTGTACGTTGCTCCGCCTCTCAATGGAGTTTTAATTTAAGTTGATGTTATTGAAAAAAGTTAACAAAAAAATTGCACATGGTGTACATAATTTTAAAATGTAATAATAAAGCATTTTTTTTAAAACGATTTTTTCTAGGATTATTCTAGCAATTTTTCAAAAATTTATCAAATTTCACTTGAAACTTTTCATAATTATTAAATTATAATAAAAATAAAATTTTTATTCAGTTAATATTATTCGCCGGTAACCCACCATTCTCAACTCTATCGTCAAGGAGCACCAAATTGTCAAGAAGCACCACGTATAGAAATTTAGAGATAATCGTTAAAACTGTTTTGCAAACTGTAGGAATGATAATCGTAGGAATGATAAGTATATACATGTACGCATACAAAATTTAAAGTCAATTGATCAAGCCGTTTCTGCTTAAGAGTAAAGTTACGAAAAAATCTGTAAAAAGCTGCTGTGTCGCAATGGGTTAACGGAACTCAACTCAACTAGAGTGAACTCCATTCTCAAAGAGGAACACATATACAAAATTTGAAGTCAATCGGTTAAACCATTTCTATTTATAGCAAAGTAACGAAAAAAACTATAAAAAGCTGTTGGGCCACAATGGGTTAACGGAACTCCACAAATATTTTGTAGAGACTTTCTTTTTAACCAAAGTAGTACTTCGAAAAATTGGCCGAAACTAGCTTTTTTACAATTTGCTAACCTGGCAAATCGGCTAGTTATGTATTAAGTAGTGCCCATGTGTAATATAAAGTTGTATGTCAACTACTCGAACCCACTGCAGTAGACCAACCAAACAGACACCCGGCTTTATTAGGTATAGATTTTAGTTGTTATGAAATAAAATTTAAATTTCCTTTCAATGAAAAAATATATTAACAAATTTTCTCATATTTTAATTTAATTCTGGTCAGTCTATTATTTTGTTAATTTTCCCATTCTTTGATTCTTCCAACAAAAGATACCGGGCTTAATATTTTCTCACCAGTAAATTATTAATACCTCGTAATTTATATGACCATCATAATTTATAAAACAAATACTTTCTGTCTCCCGCTTCATTCTTTATTAATTTCGTTATTATACCCTATGAAATAGGAAAAGGGTATATTAAGTTTGTTATTATGTTTGTTATAGAGATCTACAAAAACATATTCCTTTATAAAAATTATCGAATGTTTCAAATACTGTATTCTAATTCTACACATTCGTTCTATAAGCTTTAAATAGGGTCCTATTCGTTGTATTTCAAATAAAAATATTGAAAAGTTTGGCTTTCATAAATAAGATCTTCCTCAATTCCTTCTTTAATAAAAGGAATTAAAAAAGCTAATTCACTAATTATTTAAGAAAATGAATGATAATAACTTTAAAAAATAAAAAAAAATGAATAATAAATAAATATAATAACCCTAAATTTTATTATTGTTTTTATAAACTGTATAATATGTTATAAGGTTTTTATATTTTTTGATTTGCCATTTAAATAAAAAAAAGTGAAATGCATATCAAATAAGCAAAATTCAAATTTCTAATATTTTTAGAAAAATTTATTCATAAATTTTGGATATATTATCAACAATCGACCTATATATTATGCATAGGACCGTTGGTAGAAAGACAGAGGTAGAGATTGATAAAATAATAATTATTAAACAACAAACAAATTTTATATTACGATGATATTTATAACTATATATGTAATGTAAAAATATATAGCAATTTTAACTTAATAATTAAATTTACAACATCTCCATAATATGTGCGCATGCTCCTACCGACGAAGCAGAGGATGCAGATAAGGAAGAATATTACGATACCCTTGAGCGAACATACGCAGCCTGCCCCGAACACGATGCCAAGATTGTAATCGGAGATTTTAATGCTAAAGTCGGTAGAGAAGCAATACATGGAAAAACAATTGGTAATCATAGTCTCCACAACACCACCACAGACAATGGTTACCGATTAGTTAATTTTGCAGCTGCGCATAACATAGTTATAAGTAGCACCAAATTTCCACATAAGAACATCCACAAAATAACCTGGCTATCCCCTGATGGTCGTACATCTAATCAGATTGACCATCTATTGATTGACGCACGACACTCAACATCCGTGCTAGATGTACGAACCTTCAGAGGGGCTAACATCGACTCTGATCATTATCTAATAGCAGCACAATTCAGAGCACGAATATCTAATGTGAGGAAGCTGCAGAACACAAGATCAGAAAAATTCCACATTAGAAGCCTACAATCGCCTGATATAGCCAGAGAATACAGCCAACAAATTAGCTCTAGACTCCAATCGGCACCTCCTTTGAATAATCCATCCATCGATGAACAATGGCAACATTGTTCTAACATTATCAAGGAGGTGGCTTCAAATACCATAGGTTTCGAACCAACACCAACCAGAAACCCTTGGTATGATGAAGAATGCTCAATTAAAACAGCACTCAAAAATGTAGCATACCGCAAGACCCTGCAAAGGAAAACCAGAGCGGCGCAGGAGGAGTACAGAGCTAAGAGACGAGATGAAAAGTACACCATTAGGCGAAAAAAAAGGGTTTATGAAAAATCTCGTCTTGTGGACATTGAAACATGCAGAGACAGAGGCGAAGTACGTAAGTTCTACAAACAAGCCAAGCAGTTGGCAGCTGGCTACAAACAACGTACACACGCGCTTAAAGACAGCATGGGAAATTTGGTAACCGATACGCGAGAGATATTGAAGACATGGAAACAACATTTCAAACAGTTGTTAAATGATGGGCATTCAGAACACCAGAATAATGCACCAGTCACAATGATCAACGATGACGAAACACTACCACCGAGCCTAATGGAAGTTGATCAAGCCATTCAGAAACTGAAAAATAACAAAGCTGCTGGTTCAGATGGAATCCCAGCTGAGTTATTTAAGGTAGCAGGAGAAGATTTGGTTAGGAGCATGCACCAAATCATCACCAGAGTCTGGATGGAAGAATGCATGCCCGATGACTGGAACATTAGCACCATATGCCCCATCCACAAAAAGGGCGATGCCATGTCATGTGCCAACTATAGAGGAATATCTCTATTGAATGTCGCGTACAAGATCCTTTCCAACGTAATATGCGAACGACTGAAACCACATTGCAATAACATCATAGGCAACTACCAATGTGGTTTCCGTCCTGGTAAGTCTACCATCGACCAAATCTTCGCATTGAGGCAAATCCTGGAGAAGACCCATGAATTTCAAATCGATTTCAGACAAAGTAAAAACAAAAAAACAAAGTAAAAATAAAATATAGGAACTAAAAAATGGGTTTGAACAAAAACAAAACAAAATAATTCAATAGGAATGTAATAAGTAAATCTCTGAAGTTCCAAAGTGCGCTTTTGAAGTGCTAAAGTTCCCGTCGATGTGCGCCGAAGTTTTTTGAATTGGTACCAAAATTGTACTAGATAGCCCCTGAATTACAACCAAAGATGTTCTGAGCTTCGTCCCGAAGTTTTTGTTAGAACCTTGTATCATGAACCTTAAACCGTGTTATGAAATTTTAAAAGTATCCTATATTATAGGAAATAAATTTTATTCATTGATAAGAGAATAAAATTATAAAATTTTTTTTAGTATAAAATGGAAAACTTAAAAACTTGTCGTTTATTTCTTATCAATTAGAAACATTAAATTAGGCAAAAATAAAAAAATTTAATTGTTGAAAAATGAGGTCGGGAGATACCCATAATTTATTGAATATGAATGTTTGTTTTATAGTTAAAATATATAAAGAATGATTATTAGGTTTTTTAAAGTTCTTATCAATTTGAAATATTTTGGGCATGATCATATTTTCAGCTGAACCATTACAGGGTATTATGGAATTGAATTTTGGTTTGTAGAGTATTATGAAATATAACTAAAAAAAATAATAAAAACAAAACATAGCAAAAATTACAACAAAACAAAACGAACCGCAAAAAAAATAACAAAACAACAACCCAAAGTTGTTTACATATACCATAGCATAGCCATACTAGTAATCATAATCGTTATAATTGAAGAATGATTGATGACATCATCCGTCTTATATATTTTCATACTTCTAGTTTTATTGTGCGGTTTTACTTCTGGCTTTATTTTTTCTGCTCTCTTATCTGTTAAACTAATATAATGAAAAATAAAATAAGCTTTTAAAAGAATAAAAATTATAGAAAACAGAAAACGAGGAAGATTATAGTTGCCCTTGTCAACTTTTAGTTACCCGTGCATTCCCACTATGATGTATAAAATAAAATAAACCGTTATTTATTTCCCTTATCCTATTATATATATTACAAAATAAAGATAATATAAAAATAAAATAGTTAAAAAAAATTTAACTCATTATCCCATAATTTTTGCTTAGAAAAAAAACCATAAAAAAAAACAAAAAAAAAAAAATGGCCCACCCTAAATGGTGGTCCGAGTGATGTCGAACTTTGACAAGTAACTTATCCTGTTACTTTACCTGCCCCGTTTTAATTTTAACCTCGTAGCTTCATTAGATTCACAGTTATTGAATTAAAAAATTTGTATGGCAGCTGCCCGAAAATGAGGCCTTAACATTTTGAAACTTCATATATGTGCTCGATTCATTATATAACTAACTGTGTGTAATTTTCATCCTGGTAGTATAATGACTTCTGAAGAAATTCATTTTGGTGCAAAGAGGTTGTATGGCAGCCCCAATTTTCATCCTTGTAGTATAATTAGTCTTGAAGAAATTCAGATTGGTGCCAAATTTTTCATAGAAGTATGAAAAAGGTTTTTCTAAAATTTGACGCTATAATTAAAGCTCACAGATCTTATTTGTTTTTCAACTTATAAAGCTATGATTCCCACAGCTTTTTTCCATTTGGAGAATTTTTGTAAAACGGTGTATACATAAAATTTTATAGTAATAAATTTAATAAAACAACCACCAAAAGAAATGTCTTTTTTTGTTTTATATTACAATGATAATTTTTTTAGAATATTGCGTTTTTTCAGGTGAAAAGCCGTCTTTAATTTAACGGTCACGCGGTTAAAAGTTGAGGCTTATGACTCTAATATTATGCTCCGACTTTCTGTGCAAATGTAATTCATTTTCGGTTGTAACTAGCAGCTCAATCAAACTATTATAGGCGCCGACTTATATCTTTCTTTTTGTTTGATGTTGAAGGGCTCTGTGAGGTCCCCTTGGATTTTTACCCTCGCGCTTGTGTTTTGCATAGTAGTTTTAATCAATCTTACTAGCTTTGCTGGTACGCCTAGGTTGCTTAAAACTACATATAATTTTTCCCTTTGAATAGAGTCATAGGCGGTCTTGAAATCCACGAAGATTTGATGTACATCGACATTTCTTTCCCAGCACTTCTCCAATACCTGCTTCAGCACAAATAGCTGGTCCGTTGTAGACCGTCCTGGCGTGAAACCGGACTGGTATTCGCCTATGATGTTTTCGGCAATTATTTCTAAGCGGGCTTTGAAGATATTAGTGAAAACTTTGTAGGAAGTGCTAAGTAGCGATATCTCTCTGTAATTTTTATAGTTGAGCTTGTCTCCTTTTTTGTAGATTGGACATATAATACTTAGTTGCCAGTCAGCGGATATTTTTTTTTCTTGCCACACCTTTAGTATTATTTTATGAAGGATTTTTTTGTGCCGTTTCTCCTCCATTACGCAGAAGTTCAGCCGGAATGTTATCTGCACCAGGAGCCTTGTTATTTTTCAATAGCTCTATGGCATTGACCACCTCTGTTAATGTATGTTGTCCCGTGATTTCATTTTGGGTTTGCCTTTCCACTGTGATCTTTTCTTGTTCATTTACTTCATCGTTTGGTGCATTTAGTAAGTTTTCAAAATATTCCTTCCACCTGTTCTTAATGTCATCCTCAGATCATTAAAGATTATCTTCTGCATCTCTACATAAGTTTGACTGGGCTTTGTAACCATCTCTGATGATGCGGATGTCTTTATATGCTGCTCTGATACTATCGCGATTTTGCAAATTATCTTGGACCTTTCTTAGCGCATCGTTCTGCCATTTCATTTTTTTCTTTCTCCAGATTTTGTCGGCCCCTCTTCTAAGTTGCTCGAATTGTAGTTGTTTAGCACGTGTTGGTCTACTTAATTTTCCTTTGTGTGCTTCATTTCTTGTGGCTACCGAATCTCTGCATTCTTTGTCATACCATTCGTTTCGAACTTTTATTGGCTGGAAGCCAATAGTTTCTTCGGAAGCTCGATGCAGTGCCGTTTTTAAACTATCCCACATTTCATTTAGCTCCATGTGTTGCAACTCCTCTAGATTTAAGTTTGTCTCGATCGATGCTTTGTACTCGTTTTTCACAGATGTTATATTGAGTTTGCTTACGTCCAGCTTCGTTGCATTGTGTTTCCTCAATGCTCGTTTGGTTATGATTCTGCTCCTATGTCTGACTTTCACAAGATTATGATCCGATCCACAGCAGGCTCCTCTATATGCTCTTACATCCATGATGTGGGATGCCCCTCTCTTTTCAACTAAAACGAGATCAATTTGGTTGAACGTTTTTCCGTTGGGAGATACCCATGTGATCTTATGGATGTCCTTGTGGGGGAAGAATGTGGATAATATAACCATTCTTTTGCTACTCGCGAAATCGATTAATCTTTGTCCGTTATCGTTGGTGGAACTATGTAGGATGTGTTCTCCAATCGTGCCTTTGTATACTTCCTCTTTTCCAATTTTCGCATTCATGTCCCCGAGCAGAATTTTAATGTCGTTTGATGGTATTTGATCGTGGACAGCCTCCAGTATACTATAGAAATCCTCTTTGACCTGTTCCGCCTTATCCTCGGTAGGTGCATGAGCGTTTATCAAGGATACATTGTGCAATCTTGTTTTGATGCGGATTACACAGAGTCTCTCATTCACCGGTTTAAAATCTAGGATCGCCTGTTTGTACGCTTTGCTTTGTTAACTAAAAATGCCACGCCGAATTTTCTCTTTCCACCATCTTTTCCACTGAAGAATACCGAGTGGCTCCTAAGATTCGAAATACCTTTATTGTGCCATTTTGTTTCTTGAATTGCTGCTATCGCTATTTTATATTTTATTAGTTTAGGTAGCAGGGATTTTAACGTTCCTCCTTTGTCCAGTGTTCTCACATTCCATGTTGCAAAATCAATATCCATTTTCTGTTGCTTGGGTAGGTGCCGTGTTTCCATTTGTATCCGAGGCTTTGATTTAGGTTTCGTAACAATATTTTATACTGGATAGGTCTGTTAACCGTATGCCAAACCCCCATCTTTGGAGGACCGTTGGGTTTGAAGAGTTGTTTCAGAATTTGCCATATAATGCGTTGAAGTTCTCATAACTATGTTACGAGTTCAACTGCATTATATAGCGTTTTCCTACTTCCTGAGACTACAGTGTATGTGGCCATTCAGGTTGCAACTATTTTTCCCCCTCCTTTTTCAACCGGGCTTGGGACCGGCTACGGCAGAGTTAGGTACTAAATTAAAACATTCAAATTACGCGCGTATCGATTTAGGGATATGTAAACAGACGTATTGACGTACTGCTGTATAAAAATTGTACGTCGTATGTTTTGATTTCATTCTAATAATTGAAAAGTTTAATTTACATTTTCAATATCGAGTAATGTTTTTTTATAATAAAATAACAATTTTTAGTTTTACTTTGACAAAACGAACGAATTTTATATATCAAAAATAGTACATGAAAATTAGGTAGGCGTAGTTTGTAAATGGAACGCTAATTTTTGTTTTAGAAGTACATAATTGTCAGATTAATTGTCATATATATATATTTGACATTTTAAAACTACCTGTCATTTGAGAAGTTAATTATATTTAATATATTTAAATAAAAAAAATAAAGTGAAAAAACTAAGGTTTAATGCTGATATAAATATAACGAATATTTTTTAGAATGGAAGGGAGTAACTGCTAATTGGTTATCAAATAAAAAATTTGATTTAACATAACCTATTCAAGTGAATTTTAATTAAAGCCATCTACCGGAAATTATATATCTACTCTGTCATATACTTTTTTACAAGAGCTAGTATAGCTGACAATAGTTGAGAGTACAAAAGAGTTTACTCTTCATAAAGGAATAAAAGCAATAATATTTATTTGTTTTAACAAACTTATGGCATATGACCATATATAGAAACATATTTTTGTCAATAAAAAACTTAGGAAAAATTAAATAAATGAACGAGTCAAAAAGGTATAAAGTAAACTAAGGAATTCAGAATCATTTTTCGCAAGCTTTTCAGAACTTTAGATAGGCATGCATTTGTAGTAAAAATTTACCTATGTAGCTATTAAATTTAAAAATGGAATAAGGGTAGGATTTATTCTTTGATTTATTTAAAAACTTTTTTTTATGCTAGAAATCTTAAGATTGAGATTTAAAAAAAGACTTCGGTCAACTTGACTATTATTTTGTACTTCTGGCAGCTTCAATATGATATAATACTAAGTTCTAAACTTATGAATAATGATATGTTTAATTTTGTTGTACATATTATGTATTCATAGAGCTTTTTAATTAGGATAAAGAATACTTACTACAACATAGTTCAAATCGTACTAAAATGTTTAGAAAAAAGTACAGTTTTTTATTCTAGTAATATATATGAAGGACAGCATTAACTCGAATTTTGGGTTCTTGACTTCAATAAATATATGAATATGTTTAGAAATAAGCAAATTTCAGAACATTATATATTACTAGAATAATATTTATATGTATTTAGAATTTAAATTTAATTTAACTTTACCAATTTATCCTATCTTTAAGGCTTAAGCTATAGGAATTAAACTCAAAAATAGGTACTTAACAACGTTTTTATAATAAAGAAAAATTATAAATTTTTTTAAGCAAATTTCAAGCACAACATTGTTGGCATAATTTTTATTACGCATAGGAAAAAAAGAAACAATTTATCGTGTAAGATTAGTCTAATATAATTTACACAAAACGAATTTTATATGTTAACTTAAAAGCAAAAATAGCTCGAATTTAGAGCACAGGGCGATACTAGTATATATTAATATAGCAACAAAGCGATAAAATTTTAAATTTTTAATTCTAAAAAAATATTGATAAGAAAACAAAACGATTGAAATTGTGAAAAATGTTAATGAAACTGCCCAAAAATATTATAATGATGCTAAAAATTATAATGAATTAGTGGAAAAATATATTCAAGAATGTTCAAAAAGTTTGAGATATAATACACTATTAAAAACATTAAAAACTCGCAGTGAAAAGAATATGATAGGAAACGCACTATGTTTAGTTCAAGGCTACCGAACTCAACTTGAACAATTCAGGCAAAAAACTGCCACAGCTTATGTAAAACCACATCCCAATAGGAATAATTAAAGAAGTATGCGGGTTAAATGTGAAGATATTTAGTCAGCATTTTTGAATAGAATCAGAACTGGTGTTATAATCAATTTTTCTACATAAGGAACCAAAATATTTTTCGGATGAATTTTTAAAAAATGAATTATGTATTAAGATTAATTCAATCTGTTCTGGTGGATTTACTATAGTTAAAACTGGGATAACAATAAACGAGTTAAAATACATAAATGTTAAAAATGCAACAATATCTAATAATACTAATATTGATGAATGGTTTCCTAAGAAGTGTTTCCATAAAGCTTGTTCAAAAAGTGTCAATGATTACAAAGTGATTTCAGAAAATCTTATTGAAGAAAATGTCAAATTGATAAATGAGGTAGATATTTTGAAATCAAGATTGAGAAAAATGGAATTATCAATTCAAAATAATACACCAATTTCACTTAATAATTTTATTAAAGTATCTGGCATTTCTGAAAAAAAAAATGAAAATCTTACCTCTATTGCATCCAATTTATTGGTAAAATTTGATATTAATCCCAACAATAAGATTAAAGATGTATTTATGAAACGAAGTAAAGTGACAGATAACAAGTAAAGAAACAGTCAGTCGGTGCAACCGACTTAGAAATACCCTACACCTGTTTGGTTAAAATTTAAGGACATATCCATAAGTCATTTTAACACCATAGAAGCTGCTATTAATTTGATCGTAAGACATAGCTAACCAAATTAACTGTATAATACTAAAAACATTTTCTAATTACCCTATCTATTAAAAAATACTACAAATTCTTACTAATTTATCTATTTAAAAATATTAAAAAACAAACAAACTTGAAATAAATGAAAATATATTTATTCCAATTCAATTACAAAATGAAAAAATTCTAATTATTAAATTTTGTGATAAAAAGATAATCAAAGCATAATATATTTAATAATCCAAATTTTTAAAAATTGCAATTATTTTAAATGGTTAGTTTATATACCTAATAGAAAAGCTTATAAACGCAAAATATGCAATAAATGTATTTCTAAAATACAATTAAAAATTTACACCTTTTCAAATAAATTTTACATAAATGCAGCAAGTACCTTTGAACATAGCTGAACCACTACAATTAAGTCTAGATTTCGGAGACACATAGGACATAGGAAATATATTCTTTGGCTTCGAAATTAAACTCGACCACAACCAATTCCCATGGTACTTTCATTACTAGTAACCTACTGTTAAATTTCATCAAAATACCGGCATTATTTTTTGAGTTATGGTGTTTGTAAGATATATGTTTGTTAATCCTTGAACTTTTCAAGGGTTCCAGGACCCGAAACCATGTTACGATTTTGCCCATATGCAGTTCCCGTCATACTCTCAATACTAGTTAACCCTTGTACACAATTGGAACGCTCTATCTTAATTTTAAGTTACTAGTTTTATTAATTTCGATGATAAGCTTTTACACATTGGGAGGTCTAAGAGAGGTTTTGAACCACCACTCCAATTGATCCTAAATTAGGGGGGCACGCAAGAAATAGTAAAGAACACCCTTGTGGCAAATTGGAAGCTTCTACATTTGTTTCAAGTTACTATCTTTATTAATTTCGAAAATATGCTTTAAGGGCCTAAGAACTGAGTGGCTGGTCCCCGATCCACTACTCCAATGGGGCCCAAATTTCAAAGACACTTACGAAATAGGAAGGGACACCCTGATACCAAATTTGGAGGTTCTATCTTCATTGGTTTCGGAATTATGCTCGTTTGGCCTAAATTCGATCAAAAAGTTCTAAGTTCCGAACCCATTGTCCAATCCTCACCGTACGTAATCACCGCCGTAGTTTCGCTGCCAATAACCTACAGCACAAATTTCATGAAGATAGCCTCATTAGTTGTTGAGTTATCGTGATTTTTTATATATGTTCCTTAGCCCTGACATCGATTAAAAGGTCCGGAATCCGAACCGTTGGGCTGATTTCACCCTTATATAGTCCGCGCTGTACTTATAGTACTAGTTAACCCTTGTACACAATTTGAACGGTCTATCCTAATTTTAAGTAACTATTTTTAGTAATTTCGATTATAAGCCTTTAAAACTTGGGAGGTCTGAGAGGGGTACAGAACCACCACTCCAATTGATCCCAAATTAGGGGAACACGCAAGAGATAGTAAAGAACACCCTTGAGGCAAATTGGAAGCTTCTACATTTGTTTCAAGTTACTATCTTTATTAATTTCGAAAATATGCTTTAAGGTCCTTGGAACTGAGTGGCTGGTCCCCGACCCACTACTCCAATGGGGCCCAAATTCCCAAGACACTTAGGAAATAGGAAGGGACACCCTGAAACCAAATTTGGAGGTTCTATCTTCATTGGTTTCGGAATTATGCTCGTTTGGCCTAAATTCGATCAAAAAGTTCTAGGTTCCGAACCCATGGTCCAATCCCGACCTTACGCAATTCCCGAAGTAGTTTCATTACTAGTAACCTACAGCACAAATTTGATGAAGATAGCGTCATTAGTTGTTGAGTTATCGTGATTTTTTATATTTGTTCGTTAGCCCTGAAACCGATTAAAAGGTCCAGAATCCGAACCCATGGGCCGATTTCGCCCATATGCAATCCCCGCCGTACTTTCAGTCCTAGTAACCTACAGTTAAAATTTCATCAAGATAGCTCCATTATTTTTTGAGTTATCGTGCCTACGGACGGACGGACGGACGGACATGGCTATATCGACTAAGGCGGTCACGCTGATCACAAATATATATACTTTTCCATATCTGGCTCGCTTCCTTTAGGTGGTTACAAACACCATACCAAAGTTAATATACCCCTTTACCTATTCTATAGGTGTAGGGTATAATAAAGTAGAAGCGTCAGATATTATAATTGAATTTATGCAAAAAAATTCTAAGGAAGAATTTATTTCTAATTACATTGATAAAAAGAAAAACAAAATATATCTTCACACTGGTATGCTATTTGAAGATAATTCCAATCAACCAATTTTTATTAATGAATGTCTAACTAAGCACTATAGTTTTTTATTCAAAAAAGCGCGAGATTTGAGAAGAGAGCATTTAATTAAATTTGCATGGGTTAAAAATGGAAAAGTATTTATCCGCGGAAAGTAAAATGATTCAGGTTAAAAATATTGATATTTTAAATGATTTCACTAAATAGTGACACTATCCCTTTCCTTTTTAATCCATGCAATCAATTTCATAATACGTTTAATGACATATACTTAAATTCAAACACATTAAAAATTCTTTACCTAAACGCAAGAAGCTTAAAAAATAAAATTGATAATGTTGAAATCTTCTTAGCTTCTATTAATAGTCATATTGATGTTATTTGTATAACCGAAACCTTGATTAATTCTTCACAAATAAAATTTTTCAATATACATAATTATTTATCCATATATTCTTGTCGTCCAAATAAAGATGGTGGTGGTTGTGGTGTATTTAAAAGTAGTAAATTATCTCATTCTATTAATTATGAATACAGTAATGATAGTGATAGTTTTTTAAGTATTAATATCACTAAAAGCAACTTTAATTTCAATATAATAAATATTTATAGAGCACCAACTGAAATTAAAAACAATTTTGATAATTTTTTGCTAGAATTTAATAAATGTATAGCTAAAAAAAATTTAAATAATAACACTTATATAATTGGTGATTTTAACATTAATTTATTAATAAACACTAACAAAGTATATAAATATAAGAATTTTATGTCTTACATGGGTTTCCACATTTGCAATGATAAAATAATTACTAGAAATATTAGTAATTCTTGTATTGATCATTTCTACACAAATAGATTAGATGAAAAACTTAACCTATCACATGTTATTGTTGATCTTTTTGTCATAATGTCATACTGATTGAAGTTTCTAATATACTTCATGACAATTCAAATGTTAACAGTAATGCTTCGAAAAGTAGAACAATAAATTTGGAGAAATTAAATCGTCTGATTTCATCTGAGCCTATATTATTAAATCAAAGCAAGAATTGTGAAAACACTTTGACTGAATTTACCAAAAAAATTCAGAAATTAATTGATAAGTTATCTAGTTATAATATCAACAAAATAAAAAAACGGATTGAATGGATTGGAATGGATTGACAAAGAACTGATTGACACAATGAAGATAAAGCAGTTTTGGTTTTGTAAATGGAGGCTTGACAGAACAAACATTCATTTAGAAAAACTGTTCAAATACTATCGAAATAAGGTGACCAGTATGCGAAGGTTTAAAAAGAAAAGCTACTTTGAAAAAAAATTTATAGAAAGTGCAAATAATTCGTCCAAAACTTGGATTTGTATTAATAACATTCTTTATAATGGTTTGTTTATAATAGAAAAGGAGATATAACGTTATTACAAGTTTTGTCTGAAAAAGAGGCAACAATGAAAATTAGTGAACTAAATCAGCACTTTTCCACTATTGGTGAAATACTTGCTAAAAGTTGTGAGGAAAAAATATTTTCTACCAGAGCAATTACGAATGAGTCTTTTAAATTTGATTATACCAATAAGTATGAAATATTGAAGATAATCAAAAAAATGAACAATTCAAATTCACTTGACTCTTTCAATCTATCATCTAATATTCTTAAAGCATGTAATGATAACATTAGTGATTCTATTTCGGTAATAGTAAATAAGTCATTAATGGAAGGTATATTCCCAGATAGTCTTAAAATAGGCAAGATTATTCCTATTTTCAAATCTGGCAATAAAATGAACTATAATAATTATAGACCGATTTGTCTTGCACCAGTATTATCAAAAATTATAGAGAAAGTAGTTTTCATTCAGGTCAATTGCTATCTTGAACGTAACAAACTTATGTCCAAAAATCAATATGGGTATAATTACAAATCTAACACGGAAGCAGCTGTTGGTGACATGGTTCATTCTGCACAGAATTTGAAAGACAAAAAGAAGTGCGTATCACTCTTGTTCATGGACTTATCAAAGGCATTTGATAGGATTAAGCCGGGAATTCTACTCAAAATTCTTCAATCTTATGGAATTAAGGGATCGGCACATAAATGGTTTGAATCGTACTTTGTTAATCGAAAACTCTTTACTCAAATTGCTCACATTATGAGTGAGGTAAACACTGTTCACTATGGTGTACCACAAGGTAGCATACTTGGACCGCTGCTATTTATATTATATATGGATGATTCAGTCCAGGCAATAGGAATTGACGCAGAAATATTTTTCTATGCAGATGATATTTGCTTTGTGTTCAGTGCTAATAATTACTCCGATTTACAGGACAAAATGAATTCAGAACTTGAAAAAGTATACCTTTGGATGATAACTAGAAAATTAAATATCAATATCTCAAAAACAAAATACTTAGTTATTAGTATGAATCCGCCGTCATTAAATGTAAAAATATCACATCAAACACTTGACCAAGTAGATCAGTATAAATATCTTGGCATGATTATACATTATAATTTAAAATGGAACCTTCATATTGAAAATCTGTGTAGAAAATTATCAACAATTGCAAGTGTTTTCAGTATAATTTTTTACTTAATGCCAAACAAAATCAAAAAAACAATATATTATGCATTATTTCATAGTCGCATTAGTTATGGAGTTACATTATGGATGGCTTCTCCTAAAACAATTATTGAGGAAATTCAAGTTTTGCAAAACAGAGCATTGAAAAATTTATTTAAATTCAATTGGCGAGAATGCACAGAGTTTATACATAGAACATGTGATCTGCTCTTAGTTAAAGATTTAGTCAATGTTAAGCTTTTACTTCTGATTCAAAATATTAGTACTGTTAATTTACATTCAACTATCATGTTAACTAAGAGGAGTGAACATCATAAAGTGAATACTAGAAGTAAGGAATTAATGCATATTGAAAAGAAGAAGATCTCAATTTGGTACCTCTACCACAATTTACCGTGGCATAAAATTATACAATTCGCTGGACGGGCATTTTAAACTCTATAGTAATTCTAAATTAAAAAAAGTATTAACGGAGAATTGTCTTAGTAAATATATTAATGTAACGAAATTTTCTAATAATGCAGTCAATGTCATTTAATATATAATATTTTTTTTCTATTTTTTCTCAAATTTTTGTTTGTTAGAATCAACAATAATGTTAAACACTAAACCGGTTTGTTTCATTTGATTTTTGAAGATTTGCAGTACTTAGTCGTATTTTTGTTTTTATTTCCAATTTCTCTTTTATTTTGATTTTATTATTTTCATGCCGTTAATTTATTATTTAACTAAAAAATTATGTTCTTTGAAAGTAAAACATTATAATAATTAAATTTATTTTTAAGTAAAAAAATGGTGGTGCTAATAGAAAAGGAGATATAACGTTATTACAAGTTTTGTCTGAAAAAGAGGCAACAATGAAAATTAGTGAACTAAATCAGCACTTTTCCACTATTGGTGAAATACTTGCTAAAAGTTGTGAGGAAAAAATATTTTCTACCAGAGCAATTACGAATGAGTCTTTTAAATTTGATTATACCAATAAGTATAAAAAAAAAAGCATAATCAGCAATTACGCAAATAAAAAAAAAAAATTATTATATATATTAATTACGCGAAATGGCTTCGTGCCAAAAGTGCAAACTAAAAATTAAAGGAGAAACGGGTGTAGAATGTGCAGGTGTGTGCAAAAAATTTTATCATGAGGCGTTAAAATGTTCGGGAATGGATCAGTCTACGGTGAACTTACTATACACCAATAGGAATATTAAGTTTATTTGTGACGACTGTATTCAATATATACAAAATGTTGATTTGGTCTTACAAAACATGGACAGTGCAGTTTCAAAAAATAATGAGTACCTTAAGGAATATAAAGAGGAATTTGAACGTGCAATAAAAAAAAATGAAAATGAAGTCGTTGAATTACTTAAGGCTATTGAAACTAATTACATGAAGAGATTGGAAGAAATTAAAGCCAGTCAACAAAAAGAAATAGAGAAAATGCAAAAATTTACTGAAGTCTTCAAAATTGAAACAGAAAAAGTGAATGAATCATTTGTTAGTGCAATTAAAAAAAATGATGAGGTCTGCAAAAAAATGAATGTTACAAATAATATTAATTCGAATATGGGTCAAACAGTGTCATTTGCTGATGTAATTAAAAATACTAAAGCAAGTGTAAATTTAAAAATGAAGAAAGAGTTACCGTTAATAATAAAACCGAAGAATAAGCAGAAAACTGAAAAAACAAAAAGTGATTTAAATACAAAGGTGGACCCAAAAAATTTGAAAATAAAGAATATTGAAAACAAAAGTAATGAGATGATTTTAATAGAAACGGAAACCATCGAAGATCGTGAAAATATCAAAAAGGAATTAGAAGAAAAAATGAAAGATAATTATGATATCAAAATAGCTGTGGTCATTAAACCTAACATAGAAATTGTGCACATGAATAATAAATTTAGTGAAAATGATATTGTGGAAAAACTTAAAAAACAAAATTCTTTTCTACAAATGAGTGAACTTAAAGTATTAAAGATATATCCAGTGAAAAAATACAACAAAGAAATGTTTAATGCAATTATAGAAGTGGATAAGGAATCATTCCCAAAAATAATAGCTAATGAAAAATTATGTATTGGATGGGAAAGGTGCAAGGTCTTTGATGCCATAAAAGTCTCTAGATGTTATAAATGTAAAGGATTTAACCATAGGGCTGCGGAATGCACGAATAAAGAAACATGCTTGAAATGCCAACAACAACACAAGACAAGTGAATGCCAAAAAGAGGAAATTAATAAATGCATTAATTGCTTAAAATCGAACGAAAAATTCAGTTTGGGGTTGGATGTTAATCATAAAACTTTTAGTAGATCATGTCCAGTGTATAAAAATAAATTAAGTATAAGAAAACAAAAAATCGGATACTAGCAATTAAGGAAAATAGAAGAGGAGGATAACAAATTAAATATAAATGTAAATGAAAATAAAAAAAGTGATTCTGCATGCAGAACTGATAATGTTAATGATAATATTAATAAGAATAATACCAATGTTAAACCAAGTATAAATAATATTAGAGACACTAGCAGTGATATAACTCTTATAAAAAATGAAAATAATAACAATGAAAATAATAATAATAATAATAGTAATAATAATAATAATATTAACCAAAATAGTGAAAAGACTAACAAAATTGATTATAATAAAGATAAAAAGAAGCGTAACTATATTCTTTCATATTTTCCAAAATTATGGTCAAATAAGAACACTATCCTTAAAAGTAATATAAAAATAAATAAAACTATTAATAATAATTCAAAAAGTAGCATTAAAAATGATAAAATTAACCAAAAAAACGATAATAATAATATTAATAATACAGAAAAAGTAGAAAATGATAGTACAAGTAAGATTAAAAACGATAGAATTCATCAAAACAATGATAATGTAAAAAGTAAAATTAAAAATGATAAAATTAACCCAAATACCCTATCTAATAATTTAATAGATAAAGATTCTAAAAACGATAATAAAATCTCACATAGTTTGAAGGATCGAGAAATCGTGTCCGTCAATAAAAACATTAGATCAAAAGAGCTTTTAAGTAATGACTACTCAAATTGGGTCAAAGGAGAAACCATTAACATTCAAAGCAATTCTAAACTGGGTAAAACTAATGATGAAGCTAAACGTTTAAGTACAGAAGACAGCAGGAAAAGTTTTGTTAACCCCATGGTTCCACCAATTGTTAGATTAACAAAAAAAGCGATTGAGTCTGGTGAAAATACGTATGCCTTATCTAGATTAAGAGAGCACAGGATTTATAACAATGTAAGGTTATTCTTATCTTATTTCCATGATAAAGATGACATTTGTTATGATGGTATTACTCAAACTAGTTTGAAAGTACTTATTCATCAAGAAGGGTTGCCAAATAACTATGAAGAACTTAGTCAGCTATATTTTACTTATCATGATAACACAGGAATACCCAAAAAGGAAGTACTTAAAGATTTAACTTATTATAGAAGACATATTGATAATAAATACAGAGAACACCTACAAAAAATTAGAGAATCTTGGCAAAATTACATGACTAGTAAACCATGATACGTAACAAATACAATAGTATAAATATGGTGCATTTTAATGCTAGAAGTTTAAGGAAAAATATGACTGAAATCGAACTTTTTGTTAAAGACAAGATAGATATTGATATTATTATGATTGGTGAAACTTGGTTATATACAGATGAAGAAAGATTTTTTAATATACCTGGTTTCTCAGCATTTTTTAATTCTAATAATGAATCGAGAGGAGGTGGAACCGCTATTTTTATTAAGCAGAATATTCATTATACGGTTTTAGAAGTATTTAATCAATTTAATACTATAATTGTTTCATTAAATAATACTTCTCCATCTTTAAAAATTGCAGTTTGTTACAAAAAACCAAGTGATAACAACAGCGATTTATTAGCACATCTAGATTTAATTTTTGATAAATATAAGAATATAGTTCTGATGGGTGATATAAATATTGATTTATTAACAGACACAGAGCTCTCCAGATCATATAAATTGATGTTAGAATCTAACGGAGTAACTATAAGGAACGTACTAAGTTATGAATCTGCTACTAGAGTGACTGAAAATACATCTACGATCATTGATCATATTCTGACAAATATAGATAAGTTTGACTTTGATATTAAGCTTCACGATATAGTAAATCTAGATCATAAAGCTATTAGTGTCAAATTAAATAAAGTTTTAAAAAAAGTTGAGCCTATTTGTAAAAGGGAATTCTACACCACAAATTTTAAGAAATATAAAGAAAATGTAAGAAAACTACTTGAAATAAATAAATGTCAAAATGTGGATGACCTTATTAAAATATTGCAAAAAGCGAAGGTTAATTCTACAATTAAAACGCACAGAAGAGTGAGGAACAACAGTCATTGGATGACAAAAAAATTATTGAATATGATCAAAAAGAGGAATAACCTGTTCAAAAAGTTGAAAAAGCAGCCTAACAATATAGATATTCAAGCAAGTTTTAAAAATGCAAAGAACAAGGTTAATTATGAAATAACTAAAGCCAAGCAAAATTATTTTAATGATAAACTACAATTAGCGAGTGGTGATCAAAGGAAAATTTGGAAAGTACTAAATAATCTCATCTTGAAAAAATCAACTGAGTTAAGTAAGGTTATCAAAGAAATAAACAGAACATGCGATAGTTTTGAAATTGCAAATTCATGCAATTCTTACTTCAGTTCTATCGGAAACAAACTAGCTGATAAAATTGTTGATGCTGAAAAATACATAATAAAAAATAGATTTGTTGAACAATCTATTTTTCTTAAACCAACAGATGAAACGGAAATACATAACATTATCATGCAGTTAAAAAATAGTTCTCCAGGAGGTGATAATATTTCAGCTTCAGATTTAAAACATGTTGCAACTTTAATAACACCTACAATTGTATGCTTGATAAATAGGTGTCTAAGTACTGGTATATATCCCGAGTGTTTAAAATCAAGTATTGTTGTACCTATATTTAAATCGGGATCAACCTCAGATGTATCAAATTATAGACCGATTACTCTCTCAAGCTGTATTGGAAAAGTATTTGAAAAGGTAATTAACTTTAGAATACAGGAGTTCGTGCAAAAAGTTGTAGGATTTGATATAAATCAATTTGGTTTTCAAAAGAAAATTGGAACTGACTCTGCAGTCCTTGAATCCACCAACTCAATTATAAATAAACTGGATCAGGGAAATTATGTATGTTCGGTATTCGTTGATCTAAAGAAAGCCTTTGATACAGTGGACCATAATATATTACTTGACAGATTGCACGAAATCGGAATAAGGGGTACTGCTAATAATTTACTTTACTCAAATCTTAATAAT
Organism: Dolichopus griseipennis; assembly: GCA_963082915.1. Lineage (NCBI taxonomy): Eukaryota > Metazoa > Arthropoda > Insecta > Diptera > Dolichopodidae > Dolichopus > Dolichopus griseipennis. The sequence continues at coordinate 107,521,145 of OY720441.1, forward strand.
AGAAAAACTATGACAAAAATTAATGGGGTTTTCAGTAATGAAAATATTATAAATATTGGTGTTCCTCAAGGATCAGTACTTGGTCCCACACTGTACTTACTTTATATTCATAATATCCAGTATACGAATTTGAGGGCTGACTATAAGATCTTTGCTGATGATACTCTACTTATTTATAATGCTAGAACCTGTGAAGAACTTGAAAGTCTTGTAAATACTGATTTGGGGATATATGAAAGTTGGCTTAAAGGTAATAAATTAACTATTAATGCGGAAAAAACAAAATATATAGATATAAAATAAAAAATAAAATTGATATAAATCCGAATCTATTGGTAAATAAGACTAAAATTGAAAGAGTTACTACTTATAAATACCTTGGGGTTGTAATAGATGAAAAACTAAAGTGGGAAGATCATATTAATAGATTAGTAAAAAAAATTGTGCCTCTGCTTGGTGCCTTCAAAAGAAGTGGAATTATGTTGAATAAACAAACTGCAGATAAGCTTTATTATTCTCATATTATCTCGCACATCAGATACAATTTATGTAATTGGTCCAGCTGTTCATTACGGTTGAAAGATAAAATTTGTGTTTTAATAAACAAAGCCATAAAATGCTTACATAAGTACGATTGGCTTACCCCAACAAACGAAATTTTTAAGCGCACCGGATATCTGAAGTTACACGAACTCATCATTTTGGAAAAATCTAAACTAATTTTCAAAATAGAAAAAGGGGTTTATAAAAAAAACGTCATAATTACCAAAAGAAATAATATTCATAATTACAATACAAGAAGGTTGAACAACTTAAATCATGCCAAATCAAGAATAGAGTTATCACGCAATAGCTGTCTCTCGTCATCAATAAGAATTTATAATAAATTGCCAATGGATTTAAAAAGAAGCTCAAACTTGAATATTTTTGTCAAAAAACTGAAACAATTACTAAAGAATAATGCTACATTTGTAAATGGCTTAACGCAGGAGTGAAACATTGCTTATAGCATATAATGTTATGAGCTACGATATTGTATTTATATAATTGAATATATGTAAATATATTAAAATTTTAAATTTAATTTGTTAATAATATTAGGAAGTAACTGCGATGTTTTATACCAAAACTATAAGTTTTGTTTATATCAAAGTTACAAAATAAAACAAAAAATAAAATTACAAAAATAAATGCTCTACTTTTAAGGAAAAAAAAAAAAAAAATGTAAAAAAAATATGTATATCACTAAGTAAATTTAAACAATAAATAAAAAAATAAAAAAAAAAAAAAAAAAAAAAAAAAAAAAAAAAAGTATGAAATATCGAAGATAATCAAAAAAATTAACAATTCAAATTCACTTGACTCTTTCAATCTATCATCTAATATTCTTAAAGCATGTAATGATAACATTAGTGATTCTATTTCGGTAATAGTAAATAAGTCATTAATGGAAGGTATATTCCCAGATAGTCTTAAAATAGGCAAGATTATTCCTATTTTCAAATCTGGCAATAAAATGAACTATAATAATTATAGACCGATTTGTCTTGCACCAGTATTATCAAAAATTATAGAGAAAGTAGTTTTCATTCAGGTCAATTGCTATCTTGAACGTAACAAACTTATGTCCAAAAATCAATATGGGTATAATTACAAATCTAACACGGAAGCAGCTGTTGGTGACATGGTTCATTCTGCACAGAATTTGAAAGACAAAAAGAAGTGCGTATCACTCTTGTTCATGGACTTATCAAAGGCATTTGATAGGATTGAGCCGGGAATTCTACTCAAAATTCTTCAATTTTATGGAATTAAGGGATCGGCACATAAATGGTTTGAATCGTACTTTGTTAATCGAAAACTCTTTACTCAAATTGCTAACATTAAGAGTGAGGTAAACACTGTTCACTATGGTGTACCACAAGGTAGCATACTTGGACCGCTGCTATTTATATTATATATGGATGATTCAGTCCAGGCAATAGGAATTGAGCCAGAAATATTTTTCTATGCAGATGATATTTGCTTTGTGTTCAGTGCTAATAATTACTCCGATTTACAGGACAAAATGAATTCAGAACTTGAAAAAGTATACCTTTGGATGATAACTAGAAAATTAAATATCAATATCTCAAAAACAAAATACTTAGTTATTAGTATGAATCCGCCGTCATTAAATGTAAAAATATCACATCAAACACTTGACCAAGTAGATCAGTATAAATATCTTGGCATGATTATACATTATAATTTAAAATGGAACCTTCATATTGAAAATCTGTGTAGAAAATTATCAACAATTGCAAGTGTTTTCAGTATAATTTTTTACTTAATGCCAAACAAAATCAAAAAAACAATATATTATGCATTATTTCATAGTCGCATTAGTTATGGAGTTACATTATGGATGGCTTCTCCTAAAACAATTATTGAGGAAATTCAAGTTTTGCAAAACAGAGCATTGAAAAATTTATTTAAATTCAATTGGCGAGAATGCACAGAGTTTATACATAGAACATGTGATCTGCTCTTAGTTAAAGATTTAGTCAATGTTAAGCTTTTACTTCTGATTCAAAATATTAGTACTGTTAATTTACATTCAACTATCATGTTAACTAAGAGGAGTGAACATCATAAAGTGAATACTAGAAGTAAGGAATTAATGCATATTGAAAAGAAGAAGATCTCAATTTGGTACCTCTACCACAATTTACCGTGGCATAAAATTATACAATTCGCTGGACGGGCATTTTAAACTCTATAGTAATTCTAAATAAAAAAAAAAATTTTAGAGAATTGTCTTAGTAAATATAGTGACGAAATTTTCTAATAATGCAGTCAATGTCATTTAATATATAATATTTTTTTTCTATTTTTTCTCAAATTTTTGTTTGTTAGAATCAACAATATTTATTTATTTATTTATTATTAATTTCTCAAAAAGAGCTAATTCAGCTCATACAGAGTATTACATATTTAAAAAAAAATTATTTCATATAATAATATGTTATTTACAAAAAAAAAAATAAAAAGAAAGTCAAACAAAACTAGTTTTATGTACATAAATGCAAAAGAAACAAAATATAAATAAAATCTTTAAATGAAGATATTGCAGTGAAACAAAATTAAGAAAAAACAAAAAAACAGGTGTTAAATTTTTTTTTTTTTTTTTTTTTTAAACAGATAATAAATGTAATGTAAAATACGATTCGACAAAAATATAACAAAAACAAACTAATTATATAGCAATTCAATAATTTGAAATAAACTTTTGTTTACAATTCTTCTTAAATAAATTTTTGTTTAACAATTTAATATTTATAGAGAGACCATTATACAATTTTATGGACGAATTCAAAATTTTGTCTAAACCAAATAAATTTACTGCAGCAGAATATCGTAGATGTTGAGCGTTTCTTGTTTTTTATTCGTGTACTTGTGAGCCTATTATTATTTGAGTATTTGTTTTAATCTGATTTTTCGTAATGTTATGTATGTGCGTAATCTGTACCAAATTTATATGATCTCTTAACTTTAGTATTTTCAAACTTTTGTGTATCTCGTTTGTCGAAGTTCTTCTTTCGACCCCAAAGAGATTTTTGATAGCTTTATTTTGTATCCGGTGTAAGGTGTTAATATTTTTTTCAAATGTGTTTCCCCATATTCCAATTCCGTATGTTAATGTACTATGAAAAAGGCTATAAAATGTTGAGATTTTGATCTGTTTAGGTATACGTTTTCCTACTTTATTAAATATTCCGGCTATTTTACTAGTTTTTGCTCTTACTTCTAAAATATGCCGATTCCAATTCAGATTTTCATCAATAATGACTCCTAAATATTTATACTCGCTCACTTTTTCTATTTCACAGTTATTATATAATATATGCAATTTTTCAGATTTAGGTCTTAGTAGCATATATTTTGTTTTTTTCTCATTTACTGTTAATTTATGTAGATTCATCCAGCTGTGTATCAATTTCATGTCCGAATTTATTATGTTTTGCAGTTTTAATATATTTTTTTCTGCATATACCATAACCAAATCATCTGCATATAGATATGCTTTTCCTTTCAGTGGCATGGTTGAAAAATTACTTATATAACATGAAAAAAGTGTAGGACCAAGTGAGCTTCCTTGTATTACACCAAAATCAATATCCTTTAGTTCACTCCTTATTCCTTCACATTCAGAGAATTGTTTTCTTTTTTCAAAATAGTTCTTAAACCAAAGGTGCTCTTTCCCAACAATTCCACACTCAAACAGTATTCTTAATAAAATTTTACGGTCAACTGAATCGAATGCCTTGGTTAAGTCAAAAAAAATCAAACCAATTCTTTTTCTTTTTCCAACGCATTCTTGAATTTCAACCACAACATCAAACAATGCAGCACTGGTATTTGATTTTTTTGTAAATCCATATTGTCTACCGCAAATTAATTTGTTCTGAATTAAGTAGTCAACCAGTTGCTCATTAATATACGTTTCTAATATTTTACTGAAAACTGACGAAATAGAGATCGGTCTAAAGTTATTTATGTCACTTTTATTTCCGTTCTTTTTATAAATAGGTATGACCTTATTAATTTTTAGTTCTTCTGGAACTATACCGTCCTGTATTGAGATATTTATTAATCTTGTTATTGGTTTTACTAATTCTTCCTTACATGATCTAATTAATTTAGTCGAAATTCTATCCACCCCTTCACTATTTGTGCTAGCTAATGTACTGATAAGCTTTAAAGTTTCACTTTCTTTGATATTTTTTAACTTAAATTTATTACATGTTCTCATTTTTGGGTAGTAAAATGATTGATCAAATTTGCTAGCCATTGTACTTCCAACATTGCAGTAAAAATTATTGAATTGATTAATTTTATCATACTTATCTATCTCTTTTCTGCATTGAGTAAAGAATTCATTTGGTTTGTCATTACTCATACCATCAGAAATAATTTCTTTAACAACATTCCAGATTTTTTGCTGATTATTCATACATTTGTTAAATTTATGACTATCGTAGTCTCTTTGCTTTTTTCTTTTTGTATCCGTTAGCCTGTTTAACCAATAGTGATATTTGGATTTATTAGACTCATTACTCAAATTCAATAAATGTTTTTTATGCCAGTAATTCTTTATTTTAATTAATTTAAAACATTCTTTGTCTATCCATGGTTTACTGTATTTATTATTATTTTTTTTTAGGACGTTACTGTATGTATATTTTTGTTTTAAATCATTAAGCTTTTCTACTATATTTTTATACACGGCAACGGCAACACTTGATGAAACATCAATTTTGTGTCTATCTGTCGCAAGCTGTTTTTTTATTTCATCAATATTTGTTGTAATTATATGAATGTCATTATTTTTTTGTTGTTTTATTTTAGTATAATTATCAATTTCTATGAAGAAAACATTGTGATCAGAAATATTACTTTCAAACATGTTAATATTAATTTTTCTTATAAAATCGTTGGTGAGTATATGGTCTATGCACGTACCTGAAGCAGGTCTAGTTGGTAGGGAATGGCAGAAATTATATCCATTGTAGGCAACAATATTACTATATTCATTAACTAAATGATCATGTAAGTTAAGTATATTGAAATTAAGATCACCAATTAAGATTGAATTGTTACTATTTATGCTTTCTAGATATTTATCGAAAATAGAAAAAAATTGAACTACATTGTCTTTATCATTACTTGGAGGTCTATATATTGCTGTTATGTGAATTTTTTGTGTTGTGTTATTGATTGATATGGTTATAAAATTGTTTATGTTATCATTATACGTGTTATGAATTGTGAAATCAAGATTTTTGTGAATAAATATTCCAACACCACCACCACGACGGTTTTTTCTGCAACCGAAAACTTTATTGTAGTGTATAATATTTATTAGGTCAAGTTCATCTTCCAAAATCCAGGTCTCAGTGAAAATAATTATGTGTATAATTGAATTTATATTGTCAAGAAGAAAATTTATATCGCCCATTTTATTTTTAATACTCCTAGCATTCAAATAAAAAACTTTCAATGTGTTTGGTTTTTCAAATTTTAAATTATCTATAGAATCAATTTGTTTAACTTGGGTATTAATTGGTAAAGCTTCAAAATCTACATTGTTATTATTATTATTCATTTATGAAATTAAGATCTTTTTCTGAATTTAATTTAATTACTTTGCTTTTATCATCATATCTTATGAAAACTTTACCTTCTTTTACCCATGCATATTTTACTTGTTCTGCTGGTTTAAGATCTCTAGCTTTCTTGAAAAGAAAACTAAAGTATTGTGTAAGGCGCTCATTTACATATATTATCTGCGTACTTAATTTAGTGGAGTGTGGGAATATTTTCTCGTATTTAATTGTTTTGGATTTTGTTGCTTTTACTATTTGAGCTTTGATTTCAGAGCTATTAAGTTTAAGAAAACGTTTAAACGACTCACCCGAGTTTTTTGATTGATGTTTTACAAATTTTGCTTCTCGTATGTCTCCAGCTTCCAGTTTAACACCTAGTTCTTTTGTAACTTTTATAGCAATAGCTTTTGGATCCATATCAACAGCTAGCGGAAAACCAGATAATTCCAAGGTTTTTTTATTCTTATTTTGTTTTATGTTTTGAATTTCTACATAGTTTTTTTCTACTTGTATCCTCAGCACTTCATTTTCACTCTTCAGTTGGATATTTTCGTCGATTAGAGAATCTATAGTTGTTTTAAAAATTTCTATATCCTTCTGTATGTAAGCTAATCTACTATCATGTGATGTGTGTTTTGCCATGATCTGATCCAATTTTTTCATGATAGCATCATAATTTAGGACCTTTGGTTTATGAGGAGCATTATATGATACATTTGTACTAGCAGGTTGACCAATTGATTTACGCTTTTATGCATTGAGAGCAAAACCACAAATTATTATGATCTTCTTGTATTTGACTGTATTCCTCAATAGTCATGCCGCCACAAGTATAATGATACCACTTTTTGCAATCTCCATCACATTGTAGTATTTCTTTGTCCTTCTTTACATTAATACTCTTTGTGCATCCAATACAATTTGTTTCATTTGACATTTTTTCTTTTTAGCTTGTTATTTATATTATTCTATATTATTAATTTAATTAATTTTTTTCTTCCGCTTTTTTAAAATACGTCCGATCGTTTTGACGCTTTTGACGTTTTTATACCCTACACCTATAGAATAGGTTAAGGGGTATATTAACTTTGGTATGGTGTTTGTAACCACCTAAAGGAAGCGAGCTAGATATGGAAAAGTATATATATTTGTGATCAGCGTGACCGCCTGAGTCGATATAGCCATGTCCGTCCGTCCGTCTGTCCGTCCGTCCGTCCGTTCGTCAGTCCGTCCGTAGGCACGATAACTCAAAAAATAATGGAGCTATCTTGATGAAATTTTAACTGTAGATTACTAGGACTGAAAGTACGGCGGGGATTGCATATGGGCGAAATCGGCCCATGGGTTCGGATTCTGGACCTTTTAATCGATCGAAGGGCTAACGAACATAAATAAAAAATCACGATAACTCAACAACTAATGACGCTATCTTCATCAAATTTGTGCTGTAGGTTACTAGTAATGAAACTACTTCGGGGATTGCGTAAGGTCGGGATTGAACCATGGGTTCGGAACCTAGAACTTTTTGATCGAATTTAGGCCAAGCATAATTCCGAGCATAATTCCGAAACCAATGAAGATAGAACCTCCAAATTTGGTATCAGGGTGTCCCTTACTATTTCCTAAGTGTCTTAGGAATTTGGGTCCCATTGGAGTTCTGGGTCGGGGACCAGCCACACATTTCCGAAGACCTTAAAGCATATCTTTAAAATTAATAAAAATAACAACTTGAAAAAATGTAGAAGCTTCCAATTTGCCACAAGGGTGTTCTTTACTATCTCTTGCGTGTTCCCTTGATTTGGGATCAATTGGAGAGGTGGTTCAGTACCCCTCGTAGACCTCCCAAGTTTTAAAAGCTTATAATCGAAATTACTAAAAATAGTTACTTCAAATTAAGATAGACCGTTCAAATAGTGTACAAGGGTTAACTAGTACTATAAGTAAAGCGCGGGCTGTATAAGGGCGAAATCAGCCCATGGGTTCGGATTCTGGACCTTTAAGTCGGTGTCAGGGATAACGAACATATATTAAAAATCACGATAACTCAACAACTAATGAGGCTATCTTCATGAAATTTGTGCTGTAGGTTATTGGTAATGAAACTACGGCGGTGATTACGTACGGTGAGGATTGGACAATGGGTTCGGAACTGAGAACTTTTTGATCGAATTTAGGCCAAACTAACGTAATTCCGAAACCAATGAAGATATAACCTCCAACCTTTGGTATCAGGGTATCCCTTCCTATTGCGTAAGTGTCTTTGAAATTTGGGCCCCATTGGACTAGTGGGTCAGGGACCAGCCACTCAGTTCCGAGGACCTTAAAGCATATTTTCGAAATTAATAAAAATAGTAACTTGAAACAAATGTAGAAGCTTCAAATTTGGCCCAGGGTGTTCTTTACTATTTTTTCCGTGCCCTTCTAATTTGGGATCATTTAAACTGGTGGTTCAGGACCTCTATTAGACCCCCCAAATGTGTAAAAGTTTATCATCGAAATTAATAAAACTAGTAAATTAAAATTAAGATAGAACGTTCCAATTGTATACAAGGGTTAACTAGTATTGATAGTATGACGGGACTGCATATGGGCGAAATCGTACCATGGTTTCGGGTTCTGGAACCCTTGACAAGTTCAAGGACTAAAAAACATATATCTTAAAAACACCATAACTCAAAAAATAATGCCACTATTTTGATGAAATTTAAACTCTAGGTTACTAGTAATGAAAGTATCATGGGAATTGGTTCTGGTCGAGTTTAATTTCGAAGCCAAAGAATATATTTCCTATGTCCTATGTGTCTCCGAAATCTAGACTTAATTGTAGTGGTTCAGCTATGTTTAAAGGTACTTGCTGCATTTATGTAAAATTTATTTGAATATTTAAATGAATTATATGAAAAAGTCTAAATTTGTAATTGTATTTTAGAAATACATTTATTGCATATTTTGCGTTTATAAGCTTTTCTATTAGGTATATAAACTAACCATTTAAAATAATTGCAATTTTTAAAAATTTGGATTATTAAATATATTATTATGCTTTGATTATTTTTTTATCACAAAATTTAATAATTAGAATTTTTTCATTCTGTAATTGAATTGGAATAAATATATTTTCATTTATTTCAAGTTTGTTTGTTTTTTAATATTTTTAAATAGATAAATTAGTAAGAATTTGCAATATTTTTTAATAGATAGTGTAATTAGAAAATGTTTTTAGTATTATAAAGTTAATTTGGTTAGCTATGTCTTACGATCAAATTAATTACAGATTTTATGGTGTTAAAGTGACTTATGGATATGTCCTTACCAACCAAATAGGTGTAGGGTATTTCTAAGTCGGTTGCACCGACTGACTGTTTCTTTACTTGTTTTTTTATTAATTTGATATCAAAAATTGTGATGTGCTATCACTGTTTTCTATATGTTGCTCATGTGAGCATGGAGTTACAATTTTTGAAAATGACAGATGACACTGTTTATTATTTTTATTAGTTTATTCTTTGTTTATATTTATTAAATTATATTACATTATTTTATATTATTAGATAAAATTTATAATTATATATTTTGATTTAAGTGGAATAAATAATATTTGTTTATTATAATTAAATTTAGTTAAATGGTGTATAATGTGATTAATCTATTTTATTAAAGAAGCACTTCAAATTTATTATTTATAATTTAAGTTAATTTTTTTGTGAATATCACTAATATATTTTATTTGTTCAATATTATTATAGTTTTAGTATTTATTTGTTCAATATTACAGAATTTGAAATAAAATTTAAAAGTACATGATTGAAAAGTAGATCAAATTGTTGTTTTATGTTAAATAATGTAAAACACTAAACCGGATTGTTTCATTTGATTTTTGAAGATTTGCAGTACTTAGTCGTATTTTTGTTTTTATTTCCAATTTCTCTTTTATTTTGATTTTATTATTTTCATGCCGTTAATTTATTATTTAACTAAAAAATTATGTTCTTTGAAAGTAAAACATTATAATAATTAAATTTATTTTTAAGTAAAAAAACAAAAAAAAAAAAAATTTTATAAATATGAAATGTAATCAATATAGCCCTATATTGAGAATAAGTTTCTCTTTGGGCGTCTAAATAGTTGAAATAAATAAATAAATATATAATAATATAAAAAATTGTGATATCAAAAAAATTGAAAAATTACAAGAGAAAGATAGCGGCTTCATATATTTCATATACTACAAAACAAACATTAGTATACAATTAATTATGGGTAACTCCTGACCTCATTTTTCAACAATTAATTTTTTTTTTATTTTTGCCTAATTTAATGTTTCTAATTGATAAGAACTAAACAACAAGTTTTTAATTTTTCTATTTCTACTAAAAAAAATTTTATAATTTTATTCTCTTATCAATGAATCAAATTTATTTCCTATTACTATTGGATACTTTAAAAATTTCATAACACTGTTTAAGGTTCATGATACAAGCTTCTAACAACAACTTCGGGCCAAAGTTCAGAACAACTTTGGTTGTAATGCAGCGACTATCTAGTACAATTTTGGTAATAATTTAAAAAATTCGGCGCACTACGGTGGGAACCTTAGAACTTCGACAGGGAACTTTAGAACTTCATAGCTTTTTTTATTACATTATTGTTTAATTATTTTGTTTTGTTTTTGTTCTAGCCATAGCTCCAGTATTTCATTTTTACTTTGTTTTGGTTCAAGTCCACAACTCCAGTTCTAGCCCCTACTTCGAGCTCTACTTCAAAAAGCTCAACCTTCTAATACTAAAAGCAATTTCAATATACGTTGCAATTACCCACCCATTTTCTAAGTCTTGAAATCAATTATTAATTTTTGTTCATCAACATTTTGACTTAGAAAATAAATGAGTAAACTCCATATAAATTATTAAAATTTTATATTTCTTTTTCTAAGTTTAGAAATTAATATAGTGAGTCTACTACATAATCATAACCTATGTAACCATACTATCACATATATTAATACCATACTTATGTATTAACATTAGTTATTACAAATTTTTTATATACTATATTCATATTCCAACATTGTACAACAAAAGTTTACTATTTTTAGACCCCTATATAAATTTATATGAAAGAGTGCGTTAGAAACTTCATTGCTATTGTACTTGCGACATTATATTTCAACATATGTTAATGGCTTTTCGTTAATTTAAAAAGGGTTCTTTAAATTGAAGAAAATGTCTGTTAGTTTTAAACATTTTTTCTTAGATAATAAAATTTTAAGAAAAATTCTAAATTTTGGTGGTATTCACAATTTAATTTCTAGAACCTAAAAAAATGATACTCGAGATTCATCATAAGTTTCGTTCGTAAAAATTTGGAAACTTTAATAATTAAAAGGCTCTTAGGGTTTAAAAATTACAATTTTCATGTTTTTATAAGTTAGTAACTTATTCGCCAACATTATATTTCCCACTTAATCGCAGGTTTTTTTGATTGCATTGGAATTATATTCTAAGTATTGGTTTCACTATTATTCATAACTAGCAGATTTACCCGGCGTTGCCCGGAAGCTTGCAAATTGTAAAAACGCAAGCTTCAGCCAATTTTTTGAAATACTACTTTGCTTATAAATGAAGCCACAAAAAAATATTTGTAGAGTTCCGTTAACCCATCGTGGCCCAACAGCTTTTTATAGGTTTTTTCGTTGCTTTGTTATATATATTAGAAATGATTTAACCGATTAACTTCAAATTTTGTATATGTGTTCTTCTTTGAAAATGAATTTCAATTTACTAACAGACTTGGAACTTGTTAACCCCTGTCGACCCGACGATTGTTCAAAAAAAAATTTGTAAGTAAATTACGTCCAATTTCTGAAAGTAGGTACAACTTCTTTGAATTAGGGGAATGCTTAAAAAAATGTTTTGTCGAGTTCTTTTAACCGATTGCGAAACAAAAACTTTAAAAAACAGTTTGAACGACTATCTCTAAATTTTCTATACATGGTGCTTCTTGAGAATTTGGTGCTCCTTGACGATAGAGTTGAGGATGTTAGGTTCCCGGCGAATAATGTTAACTGAATTAAAATGACTATTGGTCAAATGGGGATACTAAGTTTGCCATTATGTCATTATACTATGTCAATAGTAGTTATCTTGAATTGCCAACGTTTGAATAAAATATAGTCGATGGTTTAGAAAAGATTTAAAAATTTGCTTTTCAACTTATATTTTGTTTAGTACTCACCTGAAAGTTGTAATACGCTCTTCCTCGTTTTTTTATGATTTGATGAGAGAAATGTAGGCTTATTTTTTGGAAAAACTGTTTTAAAATACTATGTTTTTAAGCATTATATATAAGAAATTGAATTTTTTGATTTTTAGATTTCATTTGAAGAAAACTGAAAATTTCATTGAATCTTTGTTCAAAACGCACAAACAGGTCAAAACCAAATTAACCATGTGGGTTTTAATTAAAATGCTGGTACAAAATTTTCAATAAAATACTTTTAATCGAATAAGAAAATAAAATTTATAGAAAACTTCATGGCGTCGTCGTGGAAAACGGGTTAATCGAATTAACTAAAACTTTTTGCAGCCTCTCTTTAGACTGCAAAATCAACCTGTAAAATTGGACACAAATCGAAAACACAAAATTTTTTGAAAGTCCGCCAGGCCGAAATGGGTTAAATTATTCCAACCAAATTTATACAACTAATTTCGGTTGCTAAGAGGAACATTTGTGCAAAATATCAAGTCAATTTGTCAAACGGTTTTGACTCGAAATCAAACACATTGAAAAAGCTTCTTAGCGCCCTCGTGCCCAAACGGGTTAACCGAACTCAACAAAAATTTGTGCCAGACTCTATTGTCGACTGCGAAACCACCTTGTAAAATTGGACACAAATCGGAAATACAAAATTTTTTGGAAGCCCGCCACGTCGAAATGGGTTAAATTATTCCAACCAAATTTATACAACTAATTGCGGTTGCTAAGAGGAACATTTGTAAAAATTTCAAGTCAATCGGTCAAACCGTTTTGACTCGACATCAAAAACATTGAAAAAGCTTCATTGGCCCTCGTGCCCAAACGGGTTAACCGAACCCAACAAAAATTTGTGCCAGCCTTTCTTTTCGACTGCAAAACCACCCTGTAAAATTGGACACAAATCGGAAACAAATAATTTTTTGGAAGCCCGCCGGGCCGAAATGGGTTAATATTTTCAAACCATCTTTATACAACTAATTCCGTTTGCTAAGAGGAAGATTTGTGCAAAATTTCAAGTCAATCGGTCAAACTGTTTCGGCTCGACATCAAAAACATTGAAAAAGGTTCATTGAGCCCTCGTGCCCAAACGGGTTAACCGAACCCAACAAAAATTTGTGCCAGCCTCTCTTTTTGACTGCAAAACCACCCTGTAAAATTGGACACAAATCGAAAACAAAAAATTTTTTGGAAGCCCGCCGGGTCGAAAGGGGTTAATTTATTCCAACCAACTTTATAACATTAACTCCGTTTAATAAGAAGAACATTCGTGCAAAATTTCAAGTTAATCGGTCAAACCGTTTCGACTCGACATCAAAAAAACGAAAAAGCTTAAAACGGCTCTGGAGCCGCAACCTGTTGACTTATAAAAATGCGACATAGCCTATGTCACCCCCCGGGCTCCCAGAATTATTCCTTTAAAATTTTGTGACAATCGGACCAGTGGTTTTAACGTGAATCCTTGACAAACAAACAAACAAACAAACAAATAAACAAACAAATTTTCTTCTTTATATATTAGACTAGCAGATTTACCCGGCGTTGCCCGGAAGCTTGCAAACTGTAAAAATGCAAGCTTCAGCCAATTTTTTGAAATACTACTTAATACTTTGCTTATAAATGAAGCCACAAAAAAATATTTGTGGAGTTCCGTTAACCCATCGTGGTCCAACAGCTTTTTATAGGTTTTTTCGTTGCTTTGCTATATATTAGAAATGATTTAACCGATTAACTTCAAATTTTGTATATGTGTTCTTCTTTGAAAATGAAGTTCAATTTACTAACAGACTTGGAAGTTGTTAACCCCTGTCGATCCGACGATTGTTCAAAAAAAAATTTTTAAGTAAACTCCGTCCAATTTCTGAAAGTAGGTACAACTTCTTTGAATTTGGGGAATGCTTAAAAAAATGTTTTGTCGAGTTCTTTTAACCGATTGCGAAACAAAAACTTTAAAAAACAGTTTGAACGATTATCTCTAATTTTTCTATACATGGTGCTTCTTGAGAATTTGGTGCTCCTTGACGATAGAGTTGAGGATGTTAAGTTTCCGGCGAATAATGTTAACTGAATTAAAATGACCATTGGTCAAATGGGGATACTAAGTTTACCATTATGTCATTATACTATGTCAATAGTAGTTTTCTTGAATTGCCAACGTTTGAATAAAATATAGTCGATGGTTTAGAAAAGGTTTAAAAATTTGCTTTTCAACTTTTATTTTTTTTTTAGTACTCACCTGAAAGTTGTAATACGCTCTTCCTCGTTTTTTTATGATTTTATGAGAGAAATGTGGGCTTATTTTTTGGAAAAACTGTTTTAAAATACTATGTTTTTAAGCATTATATATAAGAAATTGAAATTTTTGATTTTTAGATTTCATTTTAAGAAAACTGAAATTTTCATTGAATCTTTGTTCAAAACGCACAAACAGGTCAAAACCAAATTAACCATGTGGGTTTTAATTAAAATGTTGGTACAAAATTTTCAATAAAATACTTTTAATCGTATAAGAAAATAAAATTTATAGAAAACTTCATGGCGTCGTCGTGGAAAACGGGTTAATCGAACTTAACTAAAACTTTTTGCAGCCACTCTTTAGACTGCAAATTCAACCTGTAAAATTGGACACAAATCGAAAACACAAAAGTTTTTGAAAGTCCGCAATGCCGAATTGGGTTAAATTATTCCAACCAAATTTATACAACTAATTGCGGTTGCCAAGAGGAACATTTGTGCAAAATTTCAAGTCAATTTGTCAAACGGTTTTGACTCGACATCAAAAACATTGAAAAAGCTTCTTTGCACTCTCGTGCCCAAACGGGTTAACCGAACTCAACAAAAATTTGTGCCAGACACTATTTTCGACTGCGAAACCATCTTGTAAAATTGGACACAAATCGGAAACACAAAATTTTTTGGAAGCCCGCCACGCCGAAATGGGTTAAATTATTCCAACCAGTTTTATACCATTAATTCCGTGTAATAAGAAGAACATTCGTGCAAAATTTCAAGTGAATCGGTCAAACCGTTTTGACTCGACATCAAAAACATTGAAAAAGCTTCATTGGGCCCTCGTGCCCAAACGGGTTAACCGAGCCCAACAAAAATTTGTGCCAGCCTTTCTTTTTGACTGCAAAACCACCCTGTAAAATTGGACACAAATCGGAAACAAATAATTTTTTGGAAGCCCGCCGGGCCGAAATGGGTTAATATTTTCGAACCATCTTTATACAACTAATTCCGTTTGCTAAGAGGAAGATTTGTGCAAAATTTCAAGTCAATCGGTCAAACTGTTTCGGCTCGACATCAAAAACATTGAAAAAGCTTCATTGCGCCCTCGTGCCCAAACGGGTTAACCGAACCCAACAAAAATTTGTGCCAGCCTCTCTTTTTGACTGCAAAATCACCCTGTAAAATTGGACACAAATCGGAAACACAAAATTTTTTGGAAGCCCGCCGGGCCGAAAGGGGTTAATTTATTCCAACCAGTTTTATACCATTAATTCCGTGTAATAAGAAGAACATTCGTGCAAAATTTCAAGTGAATCGGTCAAACCGTTTCGACTCGACATCAAAAAAACGAAAAAGCTTAAAACGGCTCTGGAGCCGCAACCTGCTGACTTATAAAAATGCGACATAGCCTATGTCACCCCCCGGACTCCCAAAATTATTCCTCTAAAATTTGGTGTCAATCGGACCAGTGGTTTTGACGTGAATCCTGGACAAACAAACAAACAAACAAACAAATAAACAAACAAACAAATAAACAAACAAATTTTCTTCTTTATATATTAGATTAATAATTAATTGATGGAATAACTAAATATAATCATTTATTTATATTTTGTGATAAATACATATTATGAAATACTATTTAATGATAAAATACTCATTATGAAACACTATATAATTTTCAAAATTTGGCGTTTTTAAAAAAAAACCCTTGGCTTTTTTCATCTCTTGTTTATTTATTAAATTGAGTAATTAAAAAAAATTAGGAAGAGCTTGGAGTACATTGTTCAACCTAGAACATCGCAAACAATCACCATGAACCCTTTAGCAATATTGCAAATAAGAATAGACTAAGTTGAGTATATGTAAAGAAAATATATAGAACTAAACTAAGAAACTATTCGAACTTTCTGCAGTAGTCCAACTTTATTTTATGAAGATGTTAAGCTCATTAGATATTAAGTTACGCGACTATATTAAAAAAAAAAGATGTATTGCAGCTTCTCGAACAAATTCCCCTAGATTAATTAGTGAACTTTGACCATGAAATTAAACTACTTCTTTTAAATAAATATAGAAGAATCTTTTTTATAAAACAAAAAGTTTTGTAGTAGCTACTCCAAAACGTTCAGTAAACTGGCTTTTCAATAGCAAAGACGACACTTCGTCACCTTATTTCTTGAGTGCCGTATACGTTTTTTAGCCCATTCAGACTTAAGACTCGACTCTTACTAAAAAAAAACACGATATTTCCAATGGTCCGCTCAGAATATAGCTACCTATCAGCATTCCAAAGATATCAGTAGCGAGTTTGTCGTATATTTATAATTTAAACTATTGTTTAAACCTTATTTGTCGTATATTCCATAACATGTGTTTTGGTTCCATTAACAACAAATTCGCATATAAGTTAATATCAAAACAAATGTATTTCCTGTTTGTGGTATAGCATACACAAAAAGAATTTGAAGTCGTATGCACAAAGGCTCTATTGAGTACTTGTTTGTTGTATACCACACAAACAATGAATTTAGAGTCGTAAAAACGAGGTCTCTGTTTAGTACCATACATAACGAGGAAGATTATAGTTGCCCTTGTCAACTTTTAGATACCCGTGCATACCCACTATGGTGTATAAAATAAACCGTAATTTACTTCCCTTATACATTTAACTCATTACCCCATAATTTTGACGTAAAAAAAAAAAAAAAAATTAACAAAAAAAAAAAAAAATCACAAAACAAAAAACAAAATTTTCATTCATTGTCCCATAACTTTAGCTTAAAAAAAAAAAAAAAAACATTAACAAAAAAAAAAAAATCACAAAACAAAAACAAAATTTTCATTCATTGTCTAATGACTTTAGCTTAAAAAAAAAAAAAAAAAAAAATTAACAAAAAAAAAAAAATCACAAAAAAAAAAAAAAAAATTTTCATTCATTGTCCCATAACTTTAGTTTATAAAAAAAAAAAAAAAAATAAAAAAAAAAAAAAACAAAAAAAAAAAAATTGGCCCACGCTAAAAGTCCGAAGGTCCGAGTGATGTCCAACTTTGCCAAGTAACTTGCCCTATTAATTTATCTGCCCAATTTTAATTTTAACCTTGTAGCTTCATTAGATTCAAAGTTATTGAATTGAAAACTTTGTATGGCAGCCCCCCGAAAATGGGGCCCTAACATTTTGAAACTTCATATAAGTGCTCGATTCATTATATAACTAACCGTGTGTAATTTTCAGCCTCGTAGTACAATTAGTTTTGAAGAAATTCATATTGGTGCAAAGAAGTTGTATGGCAGCCCCCCGAAAATGGGGCCCTAACATTTTGAAACTTCATATAAGTGCTCGATTCATTATATAACTAACCGTATGTAATTTTCAGCCTCGTAGTACAATTAGTTTTGAAGAAATTCATATTGGTGCAAAGAAGTTGTATGGCAGCCCCCCGAAAATGGGGCCCTAACATTTTGAAACTTCATATAAGTGCTCGATTCATTATATAACTAACCGTGTGTAATTTTCAGCCTCGTAGTATAATTAGTTTTGAAGAAATTCATATTGGTGCAAAGAAGTTGTATGGCAGCCCCCCGAAAATGGGGCCCTAACATTTTGAAACTTCATATAAGTGCTCGATTCATTATATAACTAACCGTGTGTAATTTTCATCCGCGTAGTATAATTAGTTTTGAAGAAATTCATATTGGTGCAAAGAAGTTGTATGGCAGCCCCCCGAAAATGGGGCCCTAACATTTTGAAACTTCATATAAGTGCCGGAGTCATTATAAAACTAACCGTGTGTAATTTTCATCCCCGTAGTATAAATAGTTTTGAAGAAATTCATATTGGTGCAAAAAAGTTGTATGGCAGCTCCCCGAGGCCTTGGTCCGATTTTAACCAAAAACAATAGGGAACCTAGAAATTGTCTAAAAATGACTTTGTGTGAAATTCAAGACTCTAGCCCTTTTAGTTTTTGAGTTATCGTGCTGACGGACGGACGGACGGACACACATAGCTAGATCGATTCACTTTTCGATGCTGATTCGATACGTACCCTTGACACTATATCTAGCTCATCTAGATCGATGCGTTACAAACGGAGGAGTAATTTTAATATACCCGATGTTCATATATGTATGCACGGGTATAAAAAGAATATTTCACATAGTAAAAGCGAATCATTGTTTATTTTTCTAGTAAATAATAAACATTACAAAAAATTAGTCGCATTTGCGCATGTTTCAGAAAAATACATGTACGGTGGTAAAAAATTATTAAATATGACCTGCCCAAAAATGTCAGTTCTTAAAGTAAATTTACTTTATGTTTAGAAGTTCATCACTCGCCCCGTACATAAGTTATGAGCTACTATGAGCTACTTAATTAATACAGGCAAAAAAAAATATATATATTAATATAATAAACTTAGAGAAAAGGTAATATTTTTATTTGCATAGATTGTAATATTACTTTGTGCATATAAATTTAATATTTCTTCTTTCGACAATTTAGAAGACTTCTCTCCAGACAATTCTATCACTGATCCTAATTTTGTCCCAATTTAGCCTGTCTCTTCATCAGCTAGTGAAATGACTTCTGTGAAAAAAAGCAGGTGGTCAGAGCGCAAATCAGATTACTTTATCTTCTTATCTGTTAAATTTCTGTCCAACTCCAAGTTCACCAGCTGGTCAACAAGTTTGTAATAGTTTGACATCACTTTCAAGACAGAGATTAGTGAAGCAACACACTTGGAAAAAAAATGTTGCAAAAAAATTAGGAGAATGTGGGAAAAAATATGTTTCGTATAATGGAAAGATTATAAATTCTAAATCTGTTAAACAATGAATGCTTTGCAGGTTAGGTTGTACTTTTAAAGGAGGTGAAATCTTTGATATAAATGAACGTAAAGAAATTCATAAGAGTTTTTGGAGACAAGTCCAAAAACCCATTACTACTTATTTGTTAGCAATTTTTGTGCTAAAAGAGTGAAGCAAGGACATAAAAAAAGTCGAAATTTTACATATCAGTATTTTTTCCAAAATAGTGATGCTGATAACTGGATATTAGTGAGAGAAGAATTTACTACTTTTTCAAGAATAAAATTGATAAAACTAGGACAGCAAAATCTCCAATGAAAGGTAAACATGTGAAAAAAGCTATTTCAGATTCTTCTTTGAATGAAATACGAAACCACATTCAAAGCTTTCCAAAGGTAGAATCTCATTATTGCCGTCAAAATACTGAGAAACATTATTTAGACCCTACATTAAATATACGTAAGATGTACGAGTTGTATAAAGAAAAATGTATTCTTTCGCCTGTTAAAGAAAATATTTACAGGAAAGTATTCAACGAAGAATTTAATTTATCATTTTTAATCCCTAAAAAAGATCAGTGCAATATGTGTTCTGAATATAAACAAAACAAGTGATGAAATAAACCAAGGATTTTTAAAAAAGCACATTTTCAAAATAATATAGTGTTTCATACTAAGTATTTTATCGGAATATAATGTTGAAGCTTCAATATTAACGTTTAATTTAGGAAATATATACGTTGGTGACTAAGTTACTGGTTGCTTATAAAAACAGTAAATTTTAAACTTTTAAGTGCTAGCCCTCTATGGAGAAGGTTGCCAAATTTCTCAAGGATATAATCCTCACTACTCCCCTTCCCCCAAACATTTTTAGGTTCTAGGAATTAAATTGTGAATTCCACCAAAATTTGGAATTTTAATTAAAATTTTACTTTAAGCAAAAATGCTCAAAACTGAGAGACACTTTCCTCAATTTGAAGAACCCCTTTTAAATTTAAGAAAATATTTTAACATATGTTAAAATAAAATGTTGGACCTTTAAATTTTGTATATTAAGGAAAAAATATTTAAACAGGAATTCAAGTTACAGGTGTTTAAAAATAGCAAAATTTCATTTTTCGAGCCCTTAAAGCTCCTAAAAATGGGGCTTGATAAAAAAATTTTGTTAACCGACTCCTACTAATTTTTGAGGATATAACTTTTCCCAAAATTTCAAGACCCTAGCTTGAACCGTTTGGAAGATATGTGGGGCCAAAAATTTTTCAAAAATTGAGTTTTGCATGATGGTAAATTTTTGTACAGTATGGCAACCCTTAATATTTGCAAAATTTATAAATTTTATAAAACCAGCTATCTTTTGCCGTTTTTGGATTGAAATTACACCGAACAGAACTCTTGTTATAACAATTTAAATATAGGACTTTTTCCAACTTTGTGGGCTATAGCCCCGTAACAGGTGGGGCTACAGAAAAATATTCTTCTACGAAATTATTTTTTTTTGCAATACCTACCCAATCTGAAATTTCTTTACTCTATTTCAAACGGTGTAAAAGTTTTGTAAACATACGGACGGACGGACAGAATGAAGCTGTATAGGCACATTTTTACAAAATTTTTTGAAAATGTGCTAAAAACTGATTTACCAAATAGAGAAAAAATTATGATTGAAACACGTAAAGTAATAAAGAAATGGGCAAAAAACTAAGAGATACTGATAGGAGAAGTGATGACTAAAAAATCCGCAATTATTGTTATGATTTAGAAAATATATTTTCCTTACCCAGAGCACAAGTTTCCATTTTCTTTACAAACGTAAATTTTCAGTTTACAATCTTACTGGACACTGTAACCTCGATAAGAAAACATTCTGCAATATATGGGCTGAACCTCAAAGTGGCAGATCAGGGAATGACATAGCCAGTGGTTTGAAAAAAATTTTAGAAAAAGCATTAGAATTATCAAGAATTTTGTTCTTTGGTCTGATTCATGTGTCGCACAAAATAAAAATAGAATGAACTCCATAATGATTTTGAAATTTTTAGAAGAAAATGTGAACATTGACTTTATTCAACACAAATACTCAGAAAAAGGACATTCGCTTATTCAAGAAGTTGATTCTGTGCATAGTGCAGTATAACGTCATTGAAAAGATATATCAATATATAGTTCCGTTGCCTCGATGAAGCAAATGCTAAAAATAAACTATCGAAAAGTTAGTCTGGTAATAATGCAAATGCAAAGTAGAGATTTTTTTTAATTTTAATATTGCTTGGACAAACTATAACCGGTTGCCATTTAGTAAAATAAAATGTATAATATTATATAACAGAGAAATTTATTAAATTTACAATATAAAACATCTTTTATTGATACACATTTTCAAACATTTAATATTAAAAACAGTAGAATTTAAAAAAAAAAATCGTATCCGCAACGTTATCGAAAATTAATAATGTAAAAATCTGTGGAAGACAAGTTTCAAAAGAAAAAGTTAAGGACATTGAATCAATGTATAAATACATGGATGAACAAGATATCAGCTACTATAAAGTTACTTTAAACTCCAGCAAAGTAATCGACATTACGCCGAAAAGTAGGAAAAAATTAAAAAAAACTTAAAACCTAAAACTACTGCAAAAAGTAAATATATTTAAGAGTTATATTAAAATATAATTTTTCTTTTAATCTATAAGTTTTATAAGATTAAGTTTTTTTGTTTTTATAATTCTATGAAAATATGTTTTTATGATATAATTATTTATAATTACCTATTTATTTGTTATGCTATAATTATTTTTTGTTATGCTATTATTATGTTTTGAAAGGAATCAGATGGCAACTCTCAAAGAAACTTCAAAACCTAGAATATGCGGACGACGTTGTTCTACTAGCCCACTCAGCAGAAGTAATGCAGACCACCATCAATAAGTTGGCATGAAAATATATTTTTATGATATAATTATTTTTTGTTATGATATAATTATTTTTTGTTATGCTATTGTTATGTTTGAAAGGAATCAGATGGAAACTCTCAAAGAAACTGAGAAGAAGTAATGCAGACCACCATTAATAAATTGGCAGAAAAAGCTGAAAAAATAGGCTTGAAAATAAACATAAACAAGACCAAATGTACGCAAATAAAGAACACAAGCCAAGTACCACTACTCATACACAATACCCAAAGAGGTAGCAGAATTTGAATACTTGGGAGTTATAATAACGAAAAATGGTGGTGCAAACAGTGACATAGAACATAAAAAAGCAAAAGCTAGAATAGCCTGCAGAAGGCTATGAGCATTATGGAAGTCAATACACATAACACGCGGAGTAAAGATAAGAATTGTCGAAGCATGTGTCAAATCAATACTGCTATATGGAAGCGAAACATGGCTTGCATCAAGAAACAACATACAGAAAATACAAGTCTTTGTGAATAATATGTCGCATATTCTGGCTTAGGCGAATAATGAATAGAGAGGTTTGCTATTAATGGGCTAATGACAGAAATGTTGTATTTTCCGAATGAGAACTTAGAAAAAGATCCAGAGTATATGCAATATGGCTTGAACAGTCTGGTATTCGAGTAGTTTCTTTCACCAATTTTGTTAGTTGATGAAGAGCGCTGAAGGTTCTACATATTTGCCTTCTGTCGAAAGGCCAAACGAGCATAATTCCGAAACCAATAAAGATAGAATCTCCAAATTTCGTATCAGGGTGTCCCTTCCTGTTTTCTTAGTGTCCTTGAAAATAGGGACCCAATCGAGTAGTGGGTCGGGGACCTGCTACACATTTCCGAAGACCTTAAAGCATATCTTTAAAATTAATAAAGATAGCAACTTGAAACAAATGTAGAAGCTTCAAATTTGGCACAAGGGTGGTCTTTTCTATGTTTTGCGTGTCCCCCTAATTCTATTGGAGTGGTGGTTCAGTACTCCTCTTAGACCCCCATGGTTTAAAAGCTTATCATCTAAATTAATAAAAATAGTAACTTAAATTAAGATAAATTTTTTCAATTGTGCACAAAGGTTAACTAGTATTGAAGGTATGGCGGGGACTACATATGGATGAAATCGGAGCATGGTTTCGGGTTCTGGAACTTTTAATCTGTCCAAGGGCTAACGAACATATATAAAAATTCACGGTAACTGAACAACTATTAACGCTACCTTCATCAAAATTGTGCTGTAGGTTACTAGTAATGAACCTACGGCGGGGATTTCGTACCTAGAAGTTTTTGATCGAATTTAGGCCAAACGAGCATAATTCCGAAACCAATGAAGATAGAACCTGCGAATTTGGTATCAGAGTGTCCCTTCATTTTTACTAAGTGGCCTTGAAATTTTGGGCCACATTGGAGTGGTGGGGCGGGAACCAGCCACACATTTCTGAAGACTTTAAAGCATATCTTTAAAATTAATAATGATAGCAACTTGAAAAAATGTGGAAGCTTCAAATTTGGCACAAGGGTGATGTTTACTATCTCTTGAGTGTCCTCTTAATTTGGGATCCATTGGAGTGGTGGTTCAGTAACCCTCTTAGACCTCCCAAGTTTTAAAAGATTATATACGAAATTACTAAAAATAGTAACTTAAAATTGCGATAGAACGTTCAAATTGTGTACAAGGGTTAACTAGTACTTAGAGTACAGCGCGGACAGTATAAAGGCGAAATCAGCCCAAGGGTTCGGATTCTGGACCTTTTAATCGGTTTCAGGGCTAATGAACATATATAAAAAATCACGATAACTCAACAACTAATGAAGCTATCTTCATTAATTTGTGCTGTAGATTACTAGTAATGAAACTACAGCGGGGATTTTGTATGGTGGGGATTGGACAATGGGTTCGGAACTTAGAACTTTTTGATCGAATTTAGGCCAAACGAGCAAAATTCCGAAACCAATGAAGATAGTACCTCCAAATTTGGCATCAGGGTATCTCTTTCTATTTCCTTAATGTTCTTGAAATTTGGAACCAATTGAAGTAGTGGGTCGGGGACCAGCCACACAGTTCCGAACACCTTAAAGTATATTTTCGAAATTAATAAAGATAGTAACTTCAAACAAATATAGAAGCTTCAAATTTGGCACATGTGTGTTCTTTATTATTTCCTGCGCGTCCCCCTAATTTTGGATCAACCGCATTAGTGGTTCAGTACCAATCTTAGACCCCACAAGGTTTAAAAGCTTGTTATCGAAATTAATAAAAATAGTAATTTAAAATTAAGATAGGAACGAAATTAGGATAATAACGTTCCAATTGTGTACTAAGGTTAACTAGTATTGAAAGTATGACGGGGACTGCATATGGACAAATCGTACCATGGTTTCGGGTTCTGGAACCTTTGAAAAGTTCAAGGGCTAACAAACATATATTTTAAAAACAGTATAACTCAAAAAATAGTGCCTCTATTTTGACGAAATTTAAACTCTAGGGGACTAGTAATGAAAGTACCATGGGAATTGGTTCTGGTCGAGTTCGGACAATGTGTTCAGATTCTAGAAGCTTTAGATCGATTTGAGGACAAACGAGTATAATTACAAAGCCAAAGTATATATTTCTTATTTCCCGTGTGAAGATAGAAATTTTTAATTTGATACACGAATGTTCTTTCTTATTTCCATTTATTATTTAACACTTTTATATTTTTACAAGGCTAAGAATTTTACCATATAACAAATTTTGTTTAATATTTTATAAATTGTTTTAATAAACGATTAAATTAATTTTATTTTAATTTGTATTACATAATATATTTTATTGAATTATTACCATACGTGATATATAATTAAGAAATTGTTACGATACTTAAGCTATATTCAAAGGTACTTGAAGCATTCATGTAAACTTTATTTTTATATTTAAATGAATTATTTGAAAAGTTCTAAATTTGTAATTGTATTTTAGAAATACATTTATTGCATATTTTGCGTTTATAATTAAATAAATTATGCTTTGATTAGCTTTATATCACAAAATTTAATAATTCAAATTTTTTCACTTTTGTAATTGAATTGAAATAAATTTATTTTCATTTATTTCAAGTTTCATATATAAACTGAGTGTTTCTTTTCCTGTTTTATATTAACGTTTACAAACAAGAAAGTAGAGGTACAAAAATTAAAATTGTATTTCTTCAGTCTTAAAAATTATTTCATGTAATAAAGACCTATTTCGGTTTTATTTTAAAATATGAAAATCTTTTAATTTATTTTACAACTTGTAACAAAATATTACAGCTGAATATTATAACTAATATTATAACTTAATATTATGGCGTAATATTTAAACTGGCTGGTTATTTAACTGGCGCCCGAGCAAGGACAAGAGATGTACCAGTAGCCGCAACCGAGTGATGATCTGAGAGTAGGAAGAAAGACAACTGCGTATAAAAAGTTTAACCAACAGCCGCTTGTTTGGCTGGAATTTAAAAGACCACAGTCATCCACCTGTAACAAACAAACAAACAAACAAATGCTGTTCTGGTTAAAATTGTAAGTCAATTATTATACCCTACACCTATAGAATAGGTAAATGGGTATATTAACTTTGGTATGGTGTTTGTAACCACCTAAAGGAAGCGAGCTAGATATGGAAAAGTATATATATTTGTGATCAGCGTGACCGCCTTAGTCGATATGGCCCTGTCCGTAAGTCCGTCCGTAGGCACGATAACTCAAAAAACAATGGAGCTACCTTGATGAAATTTTAACTGTAGGTTACTAGGACTGAAAGTACGGCGGGGATTGCATATGTGCGAAATCGGCCCATGGGTTCGGATTTTGGATCTTTTAATCGATCGAAGGGCTAACGAACATATATAAAAAATCACGATAACTCAACAACTAATGGCGCTATCTTCATCAAATTTGTGCTGTAGGTTACTAGTAATGAAGCTACTTCGGGGATTGCGTAAGGTCGGGATTGGACCATGGGTTCGGAACCCAGAACTTTTTGATCGAATTTAGGCCAAACGAGCATAATTCCGAAACCAATGAAGATGGAACCTCCAAATTTGGTATCAGGGTGTCCCTTCCTATTGCGTAAGTGTCTTTGAAATTTGGGCCCCATTGGACTAGTGGATCGGGGACCAGCCACTCAGATCCGAGGACCTTAAAACATATTTTCGAAATTAATAAAAATAGTAACTTGAAACAAATGTAGAAGCTTCAAATTTGGCCTAGGGTGTTCTTTACTATTTCTTCCGTGCCCCCCTAATTTGGGATCATTTGGAGTGGTGGTTCAGGACCTCTCTTAGACCCCCAAATGTGTAAAAGCTTATCATCGAAATTAATAAAACTAGTTACTTAAAATTAAGATAGAACGTTCCAATTGTATACAAGGGTTAACTAGTATTGAAAGTATGACGGGACTGCATATGGGCGAAATCGTACCACGGTTTCGGGTTCTGGAACCCTTGACAAGTTCAAGGACTAAAAAACATATATCTTAAAAACACCATAACTCAAAAAATAATGCCGGTATTTGATGAAATTTAAACTCTAGGTTACTAGTAATGAAAGTACCATGCGAATTGGTTCTGGTCGAGTTTAATTTCAAAGCCAAAGAATATATTTCCTATGTCCTATGTGTCTCCGAAATCTAGACTACATTGTAGTGGTTCAGCTATGTTCAAAGGTACTTGCATTATTTAATAAATTTATTAAAATTATTTGAATTTATTTAGTAAATTTAGTAAATTTATTTGAATATTTAAGTGAATTATATGAAAAGTTCAAAATTTGTAATTGTATTTTAGAAGTACATTTATTGCATATTTTGCGTTTATAAGCTTTTCTATTAGGTATATAAACTAACCATTTAAAATAATTGCAATTTTGAAAAATGTGGATTATTAAATATATTATGCTTTGATTTTTTCATTTTGTAATTGAATTGGAATAAATATATTTTAATTTTTTTTCAAGTTTTTTTGTTTTTTAATATTTTTAAATAGATAAATTAGTAAGAATTTGTAATATTTTTTAATAGATAGTGTAATTAGAAAATGTTTTTATTATTATAAAGTTAATTTGGTTAGCTATGTCTTACGATCAATTTAATAACAGCTTTTATGGTGTTAAAATGGATATGACTTATGGATATGTTCTTAAATTTGAACCAAATAAGTGTAGGGTATTTCTAAGTCGGTTGCACCAACTGACTGTTTCTTTGCTTGTTTTTTTTATTTTTTGTTCGTCATTTGATACAGTTTTCGTTTTTTATACTATTGTTGTCATTTGATAAACTTTTAATTTGAAAAAATTTCACTGTTTGCAAACATGACACAACAGTTTAATTCGATTATGATAGGTTCACCCTAATCAGAATCAAACTCTTTACCAAGAACAATTGCTGGTATAAGCTCTGACCAGTTGCCTGCAATTCCAGAAGAAGAGTCACTAAAGCTCGCTATCTCTGGAATAATCCAATCTGAACTTAAGAGAATATTTGAAGGTAGACAACTGAAAGTTTCACAAACAGAAGTCAAACAGACGAACAGTTAGACCAAACTATAAGTGTCGATGATTGAAATTTGTCCGGTATGGATAAAATACCATATGTTGTTAAAAGTCTTAAAGAATTTCCGGGGATAACGGTGAATTTGGGTCATGGAAGAAAAGCGTTGAGCGAATATTGACAACATATGACCACTTGAAAGGCACTTCAAAATATTTTGGCATCCTCAGTGTAGTCCGTAATGAAATTATCGGAAGCGCTGACATTGCCCTTGAATCTTATAACATCCCGTAAGATTGGAGGCAAAGAGTAAAATGTCTTCATATGCATTACTCTGACAAACGAGACTTGGGTACTTTAGAATATCGAATGACTATGTTAACACAAAAGAGTAATAATATTCAAGAATTTTATCAGGAGTTTTATCACTACCTTTTACTAATCTTGAATAGAATTTCTTCTATGGAATTAGGTCAAAAATCTTTAAAAACAATGACACAAGCATATAGAGATAAGGCTTTAGATACTTTTATCATGGGTCTTAAAGGAGATTCTCCACGCTTGTTAAGTATGCGTAAACCAGAAGATTTGCCACAGGCTCTTTATTTATGTCTAAAGTTAGATAATGTAAATTATCGAATAAATATTAGTCAAAGTAATATGAAAAGGTACCAACTTCTTCACACTCACAGGGAAAAGTTAACTCGCGATTCATTCCAAAACCAAATTACAATTTTCAACAACAACCCTATCGAAATCCTCAGTATTACCAAAAACAAACAACTTACTTCTAATTCAGTAAAAAGCATTAATATTAGGACATCTCATCTTAATAAAATGGAAGATGAAAAACTTAACCATCTTATAAATAATAATCTACACCTTTTCGCTGATCCTAACGAAAGTCTCACTTACTATCGATTTAAAAAGCGGCAATCAAGATCACCTCATAACTCACCTGTGTGGATCGTTTCAAAAAAAGAGGACACATCAGGCGAGAAAAAATACAGGATGGTAATAGACTATAGAAAACTAAATACAATTCCTATAGCTGACAAATACCCGATTTCAGAAATAATTGAGGTCTTGTCAACTTTGGTCAAAACAAATTTTTCTCAATTATCGACTTAAAAAGCCGTTTTCATCAAATACCTTTAAAAATGTGCGATATTGAGAAAACTACATTTTCAGTGAACAATGGAAAGTATGAGTTCACCCGACTTCCATTTGGATTGAAAAACGCACTTTCTATATTTTAAAGGGCTCTGGATGACATTCTCAGAGACCATATAGGAATACGTTGCTATGTCTATATTGATAACATTATTATTTTTAGCAAAAATGAAAAAGATCACTTTAAAATATAATTTTTCTTTTAACCTATAACATGAAGTTTTTTTGTTTTTTATAATTCTATGAAAATATGTTTTTATGATATAATTATTTATAAAATATATTTGTCTAGAATGAGGTGTACCAAACGCATTCAATTAAATGTGTTTTGTTCGATGTGTTCAATTATAAAAAAATAAAATATTAATGTTTTGTTGGATGTGTTTTATTTTAGAAAATAAAATATCCAAAATTATCATAAGCAGGCCAACAAATATTTTATTTTTTTTTTAAATAAAATAAAATTTATTTATTAGTTTATGAATTAATTGATTTCAGCTTTAAAAATAACAGATGATTTTCTGGAAATTTTAAATAAATAGTAAAACATTTTGTAAATAAAAATTAAGAAGACTTTGCTTCACAGGAACAGTTGTGTAGTAAGTCTTAATTTTTTTCAGTGAAAATCTGAAATAAGGGCGAAGATCCAATGTATGCACAATGTATGTTAAGCAAGTAAACCAAGCAATGTATCAAAGTATTTTCAAAGTTTCACTCATCTCTCCTTCAAATCTCTCACATGTCGCTCTTAACTCTCCCTCATCTATCCTTCATCCCTGCATCTTTCCCTCATAGTCTTTTAAATATTTTTCTATTTAAAACAAGTAAAGAAACAGTCAGTCGGTGCAACCGACTTAGAAATACCCTACACCTATTTGGTTAAAATTTAAGGACATATCCATAAGTCATTTTAACACCATAGAAGCTGTTATTAATTTGATCGTAAGACATAACTAACCAAATTAACTGTATAATACTAAAAACATTTTCTAATTACCCTATCTATTAAAAAATACTACAAATTCTTACTAATTTATCTATTTAAAAATATTAAAAAACAAACAAACTTAAAATAAATGAAAATATATTTATTCCAATTCAATTACAAAATGAAAAAATTCTAATTATTAAATTTTGTGATAAAAAGATAATCAAAGCATAATATATTTAATAATCCAAATTTTTAAAAATTGCAATTATTTTAAATGGTTTGATCGAATTTAGGCCAAACGAGCATAATTCCGAAACCAATTAAGATAGAACCTCCAAATTTAGTATCAGGGTGTCCCTTCCTATTTCCTAAGTGTCTTGTGAATTTGGGTCTCATTGGAGTAGTGGGTCGGGGACCAGCCACACATTTCCGAAGACCTTAAAGCATATCTTTAAAATTAATAAAGATAACAACTTGAAAAAATGTAGAAGCTTCCAATTTGCCACAAGGGTGTTCTTTATTATCTCTTGCGTGTTGCCCTAATTTGGGATCAATTGGAGTGGTGGTTCTGTACCCCTCTCAGACCTCCCAAGTTTTAAAGGCTTATAATCGAAATTACTAAAAATAGTTACTTAAAATAAGGATAGACCGTTCAAATTGTGTACAAGGGTTAACTAGTACTATAAGTACAGCGCGGACTATATAAGGGCGAAATCAGCCCAACGGTTCGGATTCCGGACCTTTTAATCGATTTCAGGGCTAAGGAACATATATAAAAAATCACGATAACTCAACAACTAATGAGGCTATCTTCATGAAATTTGTGCTGTAGGTTATTGGCAGCGAAACTCTGGCGGTGATTACGTACGGTGAGGATTGGACAATGGGTTCGGAACTTAGAACTTTTTGATCGAATTTAGGCCAAACGAGCATAATTCCGAAACCAATGAAGATATAACCTCCAAATTTGGTATCAGGGTGTCCCTTCCTATTTCGTAAGTGTCTTTGAAATTTGGGCCCCATTGGAGTAGTGGATCGGGGACCAGCCACTCAGTTCTTAGGCCCTTAAAACATATTTTCGAAATTAATAAAGATAGTTACTTGAAACAAATGTAGAAGCTTCCAATTTGCCACAAGGGTGTTCTTTACTATTTCTTGCGTGCCCCCCTAATTTGGGATCAATTGGAGTGGTGGTTCAGAACCTCTCTTAGACCCCCCAATGTGTAAAAGCTTATCATCGAAATTAATAAAACTAGTAACTTAAAATTAAGATAGAGCGTTCCAATTGTGTACAAGGGTTAACTAGTATTTAAAGTATGACGGGACTGCATATGGGCGAAATCGTACCATGGTTTCGGGTCCTGGAACCCTTGAAAAGTTCAAGGACTAACAAACATATATCTTAAAAACACCATAACTCAAAAAATAATGCCGGTATTTAGATGAAATTTAACAGTAGGTTACTAGTAATGAAAGTACCATGGGAATTGGTTGTGGTCGAGTTTAATTTCGAAGCCAAAGAATATATTTCCTATGTCCTATGTGTCTCCGAAATCTAGACTTAATTGTAGGGGTTCAGCTATGTTCAAAGGTACTTGCTGCATTTATGTAAAATTTATTTTTATATTTAAATGAATTATATGAAAAGGTGTAAATTTTTAATTGTATTTTAGAAATACATTTATTGCATATTTTGCGTTTATAGGTTTTTCTATTAAGTATTTAAAATAACTAACCATTTAAAATAATCACAAAAAGTTCTAGGTTCCGAACCCATGGTCCAATCCCGACCTTACCCAATTCCCGAAGTATTTTCATTACTAGTAACCTACAGCACAAATTTGATGAAGATAGCGTCATTAGTTGTTGAGTTATCGTGATTTTTTATATTTGTTCGTTAGCCCTGAAACCGATTAAAAGGTCCAGAATCCGAACCCATGGGCTGATTTCGCCCATATGCAATCCCCGCCGTACTTTCAGTCCTAGTAACCTACAGTTAAAATTTCATCAAGATAGCTCCATTATTTTTTGAGTTATCGTGCCTACGGACGGACGGACGGACATGGCTATATCGACTAAGGCGGTCACGCTGATCACAAATATATATACTTTTCCATATCTAGCTCGCTTCCTTTAGGTGGTTACAAACACCATACCAAAGTTAATATACCCCTTTACCTATTCTATAGGTATAGGGTATAAAAATTAATAAATGGAGAAATAGATCATTATTCAAACAAAATAAACCTATAAAAAAATTTAAAATCTTTTATTAATTTATTTAATTTAAGCAAGTACATACTTAAATAAAAAGAAAATATTAATTGAAATTAAAAAAAAAATATATATCAAGAAGGGATTTGAACTAACGACCCCAACATTTTATAAAATACGAAACAGTCAAAAAGTAGACTAACTAACTTATTCATTTTCAAGTTTTTAAGATACAACAAGAAATTATATGAGTCATTTATTTATTTATTGTGTATCTATTACTAGAATCGAAGCATACTATGTGTTATACAAAATAACGGTTGCAATATTATTTAACAATACTTTTAACATAATTTACATAATGAAATTAGAAATAGTTCTTAATTAGAAAAAGTTCTTCTTTCAATTGACCTTCCGTCATTCTGTGACGGGCCAACACCTAGTTATTTATAATTATTTATTTGTTATGCTATAATTATTTTTTTGTTGTTATGCTATTTTTATGTTTTAAAAGGAATCAGATGCAACTCTCAAAGAAACTTCAAAACCTAGAACATGCGGATGACATTGTTCTACTTACCCACTCAGAAGAAGTAATGCAGACCACCATCAATAAATTGGCAGAAAAATCTGAAAAAATAGGCTTGAAAATAAACATATACAACACCAAATGTACGCGAATTAAGAACACAAGTCAAGTACCACTACTCATACACAATACCCAAAGAGGTAGCAGAATTTGAATACTTGGGAGTTATAATAACGAAAGATGGTTGTGCAAACAGTGACATAGAACATAAAAAAGCAAAAGCTAGAATAGCCTGCAGAAGGCTATGAGCATTATGGAAGTCAATACACATATCACGCGGAGCTAAGATAAGAATTTTAGAAGCATGTGTCAAATCAATACTGCTATATGGAAGCGAAACATGGCTTGCATCAAGAAATAACATACAGAAAATACAAGTCTTTGTGAATAATATGTCGCATATTCTGGGCTAGACGAATAATGAATAGAGAGCTTTGCTATTAATGGGCTAATGGCAGAAATGTTATATTTTTCCGGACGAGAAGTTACAAATACATCCAGATTATAAGCACTATGGCTTGAACAGTCTGGTATGCGAGTAGGTTCTTTCACCAATTGTGTTAGTTGATGAAGAGCGCTGAAAAGTTCTACATATTTGCCTTCTGTCGATAGGCCAAACTAGTATAATTCCGAAACCAATAAAGATAGAATCTCCAAATTTTGTATCAGGGTATCCCTTCCTATTTTTTAGTGTCCTCGAAAATAGGAACCCATTCGAGTAGTAAGTTGGGGACCAGCTACACATTCCCGAAGACCTTAAAGCATATCTTTAAAATTAATAAAAATAGCAACTTGAAACAAATGTAGAAGCTTCAAATTTGGCACAAGGGTGTTCTTTTCTATGTTTTGCGTGTCCCCCTAATTCTATTGGAGTGGTGGTTCAGTACTCCTCTTAGACCTTCCAAGGTTTAAAAGCTTATAATCGAAATAACTCAAAATAGTTATTTAAAATTAAGATAGAACGTTCCAATTGTGTACAAAGATTACCTAGAATTTAAAGTACGGCACGGGCTCCATATGGACGAAGTCGGCCAATGGGTTCGAATTCTAGACCTTTTAATCTGTCTAAGGGCTAACGAACATATTTAAAAAAACACGATAACTCAACAACTAATGACACCATTTTCATAAAACATGTTCTGTAGGTTACTGGTAATGAAACTACGGCGGCGATTGCGTACGGTGAGGATTGGATAATGGGTTCGGAACTTAGAACATTTTGATGGAATTTAGGCCAAACAAGCATCATTCCAAGAACAATGGAGATATAACCTCCAAATTTGGTATAGGACTGTCTCTTTTTATTTCCTTAGTGTCCTTTAAATTTGGGAGCAATTGGAGTAGTGGGTCGGGGCGCAGCTACACAGTTCCGAAGATTTTAAAGCATATTTTCGAAATTTATAAAGATTGTAACTTGAAAGAAATGCAAAAGCTCTAAATTTGGCACATGCATGCTCTTTACTATTTCCTGCGCGTCCCCCTAATTTGGGATCAATTGCAGTGGTGGTTTAGTACCTCTCTTAGACCCCACATGGTTTAAAAGCTTATCATCGAAATTAATAAATATAGTAACTTAAAATCAAGATTAAATTTTCCAATTGTGTACAAAGGTTAACTAGTATTGAAGGTATGGCGGGACTGCAAATGACCGAAATCGGAGCATGGTTTCGGGTTCTGTAACCTTTGAAAAGTTCAAGGGCTAACGAACGTATATATAGAAAATACCATAACTCAAAAACCAATGACGCTTTTTTAATGAAATTTACACTCTAAGTTACTGGTAATGTAAGTACCGCGGGGATTGGCTCTGGTAAAGATCGGACAATGAGTTCGAATTCTATAAGCTTTTGAGTATTATTTCGAAACAAAATAAGATAGAACCTTAAAATTTGGTACACAGGTGTTTCATCTTATTTGCTTGGTGTACGTGAAATTTTGGATAAATTGGAATAGAGGTTTTCGTACCACCCCCACTACAAGCAATACCGTAAAACATATATTCGAAATTAATAAACAACTTAAATTAATTTAAGTAAATAAGTAACTCAAGTAATAAATTAGTAAGTAACTTAAAATAAATATAGAACCTTTAAACTTGGTATAACGGTGTTTTTTTTTATTTCCTTCTTGTCCCCGAAATTAAGATTTAATTGTATTTGTGGCTCACGTGCCTACTAAAAAATCCCAAAATTAAAAGTCTTCACTTTGAAATTAATAAAGATAGACACTTCAAATTTGATACACTATTTCCTATTTCCGTTATTATTTAACACTTTTACATTTTTAAAAGCCTAAACATTTTACTATAAAACATATTATGTATTATATTTTATAAATTAAAAACAAAATATTTTTTTAATAAACGATAAATTTTGTTTTTTTTTTAATATGTTGTATTCAAAGATATTTCCTGCATGCATGTAAAATTTAATTTTTTTTTTTTTTATTTATAATATCATTTATTTTTTTGAATTATTACCATAGGTAATATATAAATAAGACATTGTGTACGATACATAAGTTATGTTCAAAGTTACTTGCTGCATGTATGTAAAATTTAAGTTTATTATATTAACGTTTACAAACAAGAGAGTACAAAGAGGTACAAAAATTAAAATTGTATTTTTTCAGTCTTCAAAATTATTTCATGTAATAAAAACCTAGTTGGGTTTTATTTTGAAAAATGAAAATCTTTTAATTTATTTTACAACTTTTAACGAGCAGAATATTACCAGTAGCCGCAACCGAGTGATGATGTGGGAGTAGGAGAAAGACAACTGCGTACAAAGAGTGTAGCTGCGTACAAAAAGTTTAACCATCTGATCATGAAATCTGAAATTTGAAAAATTTTATTTAATGTTTATTTAAAAAAAAAAAATCGGTTATGAATTATAATTAAAATTATAATTACACTATAAAATTATAGTGATTATAAAATAAAATCAGAATATAAAATATTGTGAATATAATATAATATAGAATTTATAGTGATTATTTATTTATAATTTTTTTTACTAAATCTATAATCGAAAAAAAATTCATATCACAACTTTTATAATACTTGGATATCTGTCTAATTTTCTCAAAAAGGATATCTGAAAATTCTTTTTTTTTACTTTATGCATTTTTGTTTTCCTTTGGAAATAATTAAAACTTTAGTGAAAAATATTTTCTTTATCTAGAATAAAGAAATTTTTGATAATTTGTGAAAGTTTAACATCCGTTTGTAATACCCTATCCTTTATTATTTCTTCGTGCTAAAATCAAATTTTACTAAAATATTCTTGAAATTTATATGATTGACATAATCTATTATTTTTAAGCAATCATTGTTCTTCCTTACTCGAAAATATTCTTCGTTTTGTTAGATATTTTTTTTTAATTTGTTATTGTTGTTAGGATTATTATACCTGTTGTTAGGATTATAATACCTATCGTTAGGATTGAAATATCTGTTGTTAGGACTATAATATTGTTGTAACGATATCTGTTAAATTAAACAGATTATTAAACTTCTTTTAAAATTAATTTTATTATTGACTTTTGTGTTTAAAGCGCGCACGTTTGAACCTTACATAATTTAAAATATTCATAATTCGTCCTTCTTAACTCTTTGCGTTGCGGTAAAATTAATATTTCATTCATCATCTTGATCTCTAAATTATATTGATTATATTTATATATTAATTTTGATAACTATTTACAATTCAGAAGAAATAGTTTTTTTTTTTTTTTTTTTTTTAAGCGCTATCTGTTCAACTGTTAGGCTAATAAGCCTGTCTATACCGTAGGTACATGTTGGAGCAGGGGGTCATATTATATTCGTGTTATTAGAATTATAAAAAAAATACCCGATTCCAGAAATAAATGAGGTCTTGCCAACCTTGGTCAAAACAAATTTTTCTCAATTATCGATTTAAAAAACGGTTTTCATCAAATACCTTTAAAAACGAGCGTTATTGAGAAAACAGCATTTTCAGTGAACAATGAAAAGGATGAGTTCACCCGACTTCCATTTGGATTGATTCTATATTTTAAAGGGCTCTGGATGACATTCTCAGAGACCATATAGGAATACGTTGCTATGTCTATATTGATGACATTATTATTTTTAGCAAAAATAAAAAAGATCACTGTAAAAACCTCGATACTATCTTTAAAACTCTAGAAAAGGCAAATATGAAAATACAAATCGATAAGAGTGAATTTTTGAAAAATGAAGTTGAATTGTTAGGATTCTGAGTATCTGCTTATGGTATAAAAAGTAATCCTAAAAAAGTACAATCTATATGTGTTCTACCATTCCCCAAAGCACTAAAAGATCTGAGATCGTTTCTTGGTATATCAGGGTATTATAGGCGATTTATCCAAAACTATGTGGGAATAGCCAAAGCTCTGACATCCCTTTTAAGAGAGGTAGGTGGACGCGTATCTAAAAATAAATCTAAAAACATATCTATAACGCTTAATGAAGAAGCAATAAAATCTTTCGAAGCATTGAAAAACTCTTGAATTTCAAAAGAAGTTCTTTTGTCTCATCCTGATTTCTCTAAAGATTTTTAACTTACATCCGACGCGTCCTATTACGCAATCTGTGCTGTACTTTCACAAGAAAAAAAACCTATAACTTTTATCTCAAGAACACTTACCAAAACAGAAGAAGGATATGCCACGAACGAAAAGAAAATGTTTACAATTGTATGGGCTTTAACATCCTTACGAAATTATATTTTAAGACGATTTTTACAGACCATCAACCTCTCGCATATGCCCTTAGCAACAAAAACAGTAATAGCAAAATGAAAAGATGGAAGGCAATAGTCGAGGAGTATAACTATGAGTTAAAATATAAACCGGATCCTATAAATGTAGTAGCCGATAGATTTTCAAGGCTTTTCCCTACCACACTAAAAAACACTTTGACTTCGACGCAGCACAGTACCGATAGTTCATCGCATAACTGTGTTATTTTTACTGAAGCTCTTTTCAATAATTGCATCAATAGATCGTCGTGCCTATAGAGTGCAGCAGAAAATAAAATACAAGTATTGGAAAAATATTAATCCCCCAAGTTAAATAGAAAAATAAATAATTTTGTAAATAATTGTACTATATGTCAACAAAATAAATATGACAGACATCCTACTAATCCAGAAATACAAAGTACCCCTATTACAAGTTATGGAAGACACACACTTCATATTGATATCTTTTCGACAGAATGAAAATTTGTTTTAACTGCAATAGATAAATTAACTAAATTTGCACAAACAAGAATTATTCAAGATAGATCAATCGAACATATCCGGCTACCATTAAGAGACATCTTATTTTACTCTGGTATAGCGGAATGGGTTGTCATAGATAATGAAAAATCTCTTAACTCAGCTTCAATAAGATCAATAATGGAAGATGAGCTAAAAATAAAAATATAACTCCACCTTATAGGAGCGAAGTAAACGGGCAGGTAGTAAGATTTCAATTCACTCTCTCTGAAGTAATGCGAAGTCTAAAAGTGGAACAAATAAATCGTACTTTCGAAGAACTTATCGAAAGAGTGGCAAACGAGTACAATCATACCATCCATTATACTACAGGGAAAAAACCTATTGAACTCTTCTTAGGTAGAAGTCCCAATATTACACCTGCATAATTTGAGATAACTAGACTCTCTAATATAGAAAAGGTTAGAAACAGACAATTAAAAGATGTAAAGTTAAATAATCTCAAAAGGAAAAATGTAAAGAATTATAAGAAACTTGAAACAATTTATGTAAAACACAACAAAAGATTAGGTAGTAAACTAACAATAAGATATAGTAAAGAAATAGTCAAAGAAATTAGAAATAGTGCAGATATAACAGAATCTGGAAAAACAGTTCATAAATATGACATTAAAAACTAATTCTTTTAGGGTCTTTCTGCACATAGTAGTATGTGAAGTCATAATACTAGACTATTCCAAATCACCTATTCCAAATACAATTAGGAAAGGCAAAAATTCAGCAAGGAAAATTTAAACAAATCCATATTACTGAACTATCAATTTTCCAACTTGCAGCAGTTGAAATTAACGAAATATTTTAGAAAATACTAATAAACAGGTGATCATCAATAATGTTCACAATGAGAGTGTCAATAAACTAACTAAAATCACAAACGAAATTCTAAACATCATTAAAGAAGAAAGTTTTCTCCATAATCCATCAGAGTTTAAATTACAATATAAATTAAAATTATTAAAGGAAGAAATCGTTAATATTAAATACGCCATACATTGGGCAAGCTAGGCATTATGAATTCTTTGTTGTTTTCCAAAAACTAAATAAACATCTTAACAGACATATTAGATAAGGGAATTTTCCATATTCCACTTCAGAAGAAGCTCTTAATTTCTCTAAAGTAAAGGTAATTGAAAACGGGGTACTATTTGTTTTATATTATAGAGCTAGTCTCCTAAGACCCCTGTGTAATTGCACAGTTTTTAGGCAATTTTGGTAAAGAATTCGATCTTTTCTAGCAATTATATTGTCATTTTAGAGTACTTTTCAATACCGAGTTACTTCAGACAATTTTATTAATTTTTTAGAGTACTATTGCGAATAGCCAAATGCCCTTATTAAATATACATATTCACATTAATTGTAATTTAATTATTTGAATTTTTGATCGGTTTGGAAAGGCTGTTACTTATAAAATAATTATCATTTTTAAAATTGGTTACACCTTAGTGCTTTTAAAACTTTTCTAAGTAAATTTAAAACAAATAAAGAAACAGTAGAAATACCCTACACCTATTTGGTTCAAATTTAATGGGATATCCATAAGTCATTTGAAAGCCATAAAAGCTGTTATTAGTTTGATCGTAAGACATAGCTAACCAAATTAACTTTATAATACTAAAAACAATTTCTAATTATTTTATCTATTCAAAAATATTACAAATTCTTACTAATTTATCTATTTAAAAATATTAAACATCAAAAAAACTTGCATTAAACAAAAATATACAACATATATAAAAATATATAAAATATTACAAAAGTAAAAAAATTTGAATTATTAAATTTTAGTGATAAAAAGCTAATCAAAGCATAATATATTTAATAATTGTAATTATTTTAAATTGTTAGTTTATGTACCTATTAGAAAACCTTATAAACGCAAAATAAGCAATAAACGTATTTCTAAAATATAATTACAAATTTAGAACTTTTTATATAATTCATTTAAATATAACAATAAATTTTACATAAGTGCAGCAAGTACCTTTGAATATAGCTTAAGTATTGTCCCCAATGTCTTAATTATATATCACCTATGGTAATAATTCAATAAAATATATGATATAATAAAAATTAAAAAAAAAGGAATTTAATCGTTTATTAAAAAAATATTTTGTATTTAATTTATAAAATATTATACAAAATATGTTTTATAGTAAAATTCTTAGCCTTCTAAAAATATAAAAGTGTTAAATAAAAATGGAAATAGCAAAGAACCCTCGTGTATCAAATTAAAAGTTTCTATCTTCATGAATTTCGAAGATAAGCTTTTTAATTTTGGGATTTCTTAGGAGCCACCTGAACCACCACTACAATTAAGTCTAAGTTTCGGGGACCCATAGGAAATAGGAAATATATTCTTTGGCTTCGAAATTATACTCGTTTGTCCTCAGATAGATCAAAAGCTTCTAGAATCCGAACTCGACCAGAACCAATTCCCATGGTACTTTCATTACTAGTAACCTAGAGTTTAAATTTCTTCAAAATAGCCGCATTATTTTTTGAGTTATACGCTTTTAAGATGTATGTTCCTTAGCCCTTGAATTTTTCACAGATTACAGAACCGGAAACAATGGTACCATTTCGCCCATATGCAGTCCCCGTCATTCATTCAATACAAGTTAACTCTTGTACACAATTGGAACGTTCTACCTTAATTTTAAGTTACTATTTTTATTAATATTCATGATAAGCTTTTAAACTTGGAGCCTAAGAGGGGTACTGAATCACCACTCTGATTGATCCAAAATAAGGGGAACGCAAAGGAAATAGTAAAGAGCACTCATGTACCAAATTTGAAACTTCTACATTTGTTTGAAGTTACTATCTTTATTAGTTTCGAATATATGATTTAAGGTCTTCGGAACTGTGTGGCTGGTCCTCAAATCATTACTCCAATTGGTCTGAAAGTTTAAAGACACTAAGAAAATAGAAAGAAACACCCTGATATCAAATTTGGAGGTTCTATCTTTATTGGTTTCGGAATTATGCTCGTTTGGCCTAAATTCGATCAAAAATCCTAAGTTCCGAACCCATTGTCCATTCCCCATCGTACGCAATCACCGCCGTAGTTTCATTACCAATACCATAAAACACAAATTTTATGAAGATAGCGTCATTAGTTGTTGAGTTATCGTTATTTTTTATATATCTTCATTAGCCCTTGGACCGATTAACAGGTCCAGAATCCGAACCCTTGGGCTGATTTCAACATATGCAATCCGCGCTGTACTTTAAATACTAGTTAACTCTCGTACACAAGTGAAACGTTTTATATTAAATTTAAGTTACTATTTTTAGTAATAGAGATTAAAAGCTTATAAACCTTGGGAGGTCTAAGAGGGGTACTGAACCACCACTGCAATAGATCCCAAATTAGGGGGACACACAAGAAATAGTAAAGAACAACCTTGGGCCAATTTTGAAGCTTCTACATGTTTTCAAGTTGCTATCGTTATTAATTTTAAAGATATGCTTTGAGGTCTTCACAAATGTGTGGCTGGACCCCGACCCACTACTCCAATGCGACCCAAATTTCAAGGTCACTAAGGAAATAGGAAGGGACACCCTGATACCAAATTTGGAGGTTCTATATTCAATGGTTTCGGAATTATGGTCGTTTGGCCTAAGTTCGATCAAAATGTAGTAGGTTCATAACCCACGGTCCAATGTCGACCGTACGCAATCCGCGCCATACTCTCACTACTAGTAACCTACAGCACAAATTTGATGAAGATAGCGTCATTAGTTGTTGAGTTATCATGATTTTTTATATATGTTTGTTAGTCCTTGGCCGATTTAAAGGTACAGAATCCGAACCCATGGGCCGATTTCGCCCACTTGCAATCCCCGCCGTACTTTCAGTCCCAGTATCCACCAGTTAAAATTGCATTAAGATAGCTCAATTATTTTTTGAGTTATCGTGCCTACGGACGGACGGACAGACGGACATAGCTATATTGAGTCAGGAGGTCAGGCTGATCACAAATATATATACTTTTCCATATCTAGCTCGCTTTCTTTAGGTGGTTACAAACACCATACCAAAGTTAATATCCCCCTTTACCTATTCTATAGGTGTAGGGTATAAAAATGTATTAAATTAAGCAAAAGCAATTAAAGAAACAATCTGTCGGTGCAACCGACTTAGAAATACCCTACACCTATTTGGTTCAAATTTAAGGGCATATCCATAAGTCATTTTAACACCATAAAAGCTGTTATTCATTTGATCGTAAGACATAGCTAACCAAATTAACTTTATAATACTAAAACCATTTTCTAATTACACTATGTATTAAAAAATATTACAAATTCTTACTAATTTATCTATTTAAAAATATTAATAAAAAACAAAGAAACTTGAAATAAATGAAAATATATTTATTCCAATTCAATTACAAAATGAAAAAATTCTAATTTTAAATTTTGTGATAAAAAGATAATCAAAGCATAATATATTTAATGATCCAAATTTTTAAAAATTGCAATTATTTTAAATGGTTAGTTTATATACCTAAAAGAAAAGCTTATAAACGCAAAATATGCAATAAATGTATTTCTAAAATACAATTACAAATTTAGACGTTTTCATATAATTCATTTAAATATAAAAATAAATTTTACATAAATGCAGCAAGTACCTTTGAACATAGCTGAACCACTGCAATTAAATTTAAATTTCGGGGACACATAGGAAATAGGAAATATATTCTTTGGCTTCGAAATTAAACTCGACCACAACCAATCCCATGGTACTTTCCTTACTAGTAACCTAGAGTTTAAATTTCATCAAAATAGCGGCATTGTTTTTTGAGTTATGGTATTTTTAAGATATATGTTTGTTAGCCCTTGAATTTCTCAAGGGTTCCAGGACCCGAAACCATGGTACGATTTCGCCCATACGCAGTCCCCGTCATACTTTCAATACTAGATAACCCTTGTACACAATTGGAACGTTATATCTTAATTTTAAGGTACTAGTTTCATTAATTTCGATGATAAGCTTTTACACATTGGGGGGTCTAAGAGAGGTACTGAACCACCTCTCCAATTGATCCAAAATTAGATGGACACGCAGGAAATAGTAAAGAACACCCATGTGCCAAATTTGCAGCTTCTACATTTGTTTCAAGTTACTATCTTTATCAATTTCGAAAATATGCTTTAAGGTCCTCGGAACTGAGTCGCTGGTCCCCACCCACTGCTCCAATTGGGCTCAAATTTCAAGGAGACTAAGGGAATCGAAAGAAACACCCTGATACTAAATTTGGAGGTTCTATCTTCATTGGTTTCGGAATTATGCTAGTTTGGCCTAAATTCGATCGAAAAGTTCTAAGTTCCGAACCTATGGTCCAATCCCGAACTTACGCAATCCCCAAAGTATGTCCATTACTAGTAACCTACACCACAAATTTGATGAAGATAGCCTCATTAGTTGTTCAGTTATCGTGATTTTTTATATATGTTCGTTAGCCCTTGGACCGATTAAAAGGTCCAGAATCCGAACCCTTAGGCCGATTTCGCCCATATGCAATCCCCGCCGTACTTTCAGTCCTAGTAACCTACAGTTAAAATTTCATCAAGATAGCTCCATTATTTTTTGAGTTATCGTGCCTACGGACGGACGGACGGACAGACGGACATGGCTATATCGAATCAGGAGGTCACGCTGATCACAAATATATATACTTTTCCATATCTAGTTCGCTTTCTTTAGGTGGTTACAAACACCATACCAAAGTTAATATACCCCTTTACCTATTCTATAGGTGTACGGTATAAAAAAACAAAAATAAACATTTCGTAAATCGCAATTAGTACTTTACCTATGAATGTAATATGAATATGATGACAAAATTAAAAAGTTTTAATTTTGTTTTCTTTATTCATCTAATAAGGCGAAATATTTACAAATTTCGATTTTTTCGACCCTATTTCTATTCTTTTCTTTAATCTTGCATAAAAGGAAATTAAAGGCATGAG
Source organism: Dolichopus griseipennis (assembly GCA_963082915.1). NCBI lineage: Eukaryota > Metazoa > Arthropoda > Insecta > Diptera > Dolichopodidae > Dolichopus > Dolichopus griseipennis. The sequence continues at coordinate 107,565,223 of OY720441.1, forward strand.
TATTGCCATCATTATTTTGCGTGTGAAGAATTTATAATAATTGAGACTTGTAGTATTTATTTTACATGTTTGCAAGGTCTCGCCAACTCTTGTGTATTTTAAATATGATACCTCTAACTAATAATAAAATTTATGAAAAAATTTTAATAAAAGTTTTAAAATTTGATAATATTGTAAATCTAATTGAATTTGATATAATTTTAATGAAATAAAATGCAAAATATGGTATCTTAAACAATTGTAAAATAATTAATTCTATTTCAATCTGTAACAAGAACAATATTGTAAATTTAAATACCTCTACTGTTCTTGCAAAATTTGTTTGAAAGTAAATGTAACGTAATCAACAATCAATATATTCCCACTGTGGAAGAAATATCTGAAAGCATCTTACAATTAACAAAATCTTTCTGGTACCTATCCCTTCAAGTTTCATAACTTTACAATTTCAATTGGTGACAAATTATTCACATCAAAGCAAAAATTATCAGGTAGCATTTTACCACCTGTATTTCAACCACTTTCAATCAAGAAACAATTTAGAGAATATCTATCATTGCAATTTCTAAGAGATATTCACATTTATAACACCGCAGAAATTGAAATATTACGCCCTAAAAATGCTACTGATTAACTCAAAAGTAACAGTTCAACAACAGTAATCATAATTATGCTTCTGTTAAAAAAATAATACTTCTGATCAAAAGATTCAGAGCCAAGTTTGTTAATAAAAATAAATCGCAAAGTACGGCAGTAACAGCAATATCATACCAATAAATGAGCAAGGAGATTGCAATAAAGCATTATCAAAACCAACCAGACTCACTTTAGTCTGCACAGGGCAATTATACTGAAAAGGAAAGTTCTACAAATACTACTTCAGATCTAACATTATATCACAAGCCCGAAGTTTCAAAAAGGAAGTTCTACGATAGCAAACTATTCTAAATCAATTGAGGACATTCGAATCTAAGAGGGGAAGAGTTACCAAAGTTAACTAAAGTCTCCTAATCTAAAATTTCTTATAATTTTTTCTTATCTCAAAATCATATTTACTTTTATTGCGAAATGCAAGATAAGCTAAAAAGCTTTTAAAATTATATCTGAACAAAGAACTCTGTTAATTATTTCATAATATCAAATAATAATTTAACAATAAAACGAGGAAAAGTGTAGTAGAGTAGACTGTGTCAACTCTGGGATACCCGTATGACCGTAACATATACATTATATCATCCGGTTACTTACTTTTGGCAAAATTTCAAACATTCTGCTTTATTAAGTGTAGAGTAATGCTCACGTAAAAGAAGGAGTTGTATGGCAACTGGCTGAATTTAAATAGCGATTCCGTTTTTTGCATAAAAACGAATTCGTGAAAATTTCATAATCCTAGCTCCTTTATTTTTTGAGTTATCGTGATGACGGCCGGACGGACATACATAGCTAAATCGATTTATTTTTCGATTCTGATCCGATCCATACACTTGAGTCTATATCTACCCCCCCTCCTTCTCTGCGTCACAAACGTAATGGCAAATTTATTATACCCTTGGACTATATAGTCATACGGGTATAAAAACTGTACAAAATGCGCTTTGTAAGCATTTTTATACCCTACACCTATAGAATAGGCAAAGGGCTATATTAACTTTGGTATGGTGTTTTGTAACCACCTAAAGGAAGCGAGCTAGATATGGAAAAGTATATACATTTGTGATCAGCGTGACCTCCTGAGTCGATATAGCCATGTCCGTCCGTCCTTCCGTAGGCACGATAACTCAAAAAATAATGAAATTTGGAATCAGGGTGTTCCTTCCTATTTCGTTGGTGTTCTTGAAATTAGGGACAAATTGGAGTAGTAGGTCGAGGACCAGCCACACACTTCCGAAAACTTTAAAGCATATTTTCGAAATTAATAAAGATAGTAACTTCAAACAAATGCAGAAGCTTCAAATTTGCCACTTGGTGTTCTTTACTATATCCTGCATGTTTCCCTAATTTTAGATCATTCTGATTTCAGTACCCCTCTTAGATCCCCCAAGGTGTAAAAGTTTATCATCGAAATTAATAAAAATAATAACTTAAAATTAAGATAGAACGTTTCAATTGTGTACAAGGGTTAACTCGCAATGAAAGTATGACGGGGACTGCATATGGGCGAAATCGTACCATGATTCCGGGTTGTGGAATCTTTGAAAAGGTCAAGGGCTAACAAACATATATCTTAAAAACAGCATAACTCAAAAAATATTGCCGCTATTTTGATGAAATTTAAACTCTAGGTTACTAGTAATGAAAGTACCACGAAAATTGGTTCTGGTCGAGTTCGGACAACGAATTCGGATTCTAGAAGCTTTTGATCAATTTGATGCCGAACGAGTATAATTTCAAAGCTAAAGAATATATTTCCTATTTCCTATGTGTTACCGAAATTTAGACTTAATTGTAGTGATGGTTCCGATGCCTCCTAAGCAATCCCAAAATTAAAAAGTTTATCTTCGAAATTCATGAAGATAGAAACTTGAAATAGAAACTTGAATACACGAGGGTTGTTTCCTATTTCCGTTTTTATTTGTAATATTTTTGAATAGATTAAGTAATTAAGAAATGAGTAATATAAAGTTAATTTGGTTAGCTATGTCTTACGATCAAACTAATAACAACCTTTATGATTTTAAAATAACTTATGGATATCTCATTAAATTTGAACCAAATAGGTGTAGGGTATTTCTAAGTCGATTGCACCCTTTCTTTACTTGTTTTATATTAACCTTTTCAAACAAGAAAGTAGAGGTACAAAAATTAAAATTATATATATTCAGTCTTGAAAATTATTCCATGTAATAAAGACCTATTTTGAAAAATGAAAATCTTTTAATTTATTTTACACCTTTTAACCAACAGCATATTACTTACTTACTTACTGCATCCTAGAACCCCTGGTGAAGCATTGGGCGTCAACAAATCCTCTCCACCTTTAACGATCCTTCGCAATTCCTTTTAGCTGTAACCACGTTTTGGGTTGCGCTTCTGCCTCTTTCAAAACAGTACTTCTCCATGTTTTCCTTGGTCTCCCCACTCGTCGTCTGCCTTGTGGATTCCACTCAAAACATTGCCTTGCAATGTTTTCTTCTGGCATCCTCAAGGTATGTCTGATCCATCGCCATTTTCTCTCTCGGATCCCGACTTCAATCATCTTTTGATTCGTTTTTTGCCACAGGTGTGTGTTGGTAATGATTTGCGGCAAACGAACTCTTAGGATGCGGCGTAGACAAATGTTTAAATACGTCTGCAAATTTTTGGTGATAATGGATATATACCCAGGGCTATATTAATTGACTGCTTTATGTTTGATAGAGCTCCAAAAGTAGTTCTAGCTTTATTTATTCTGCTGTCAACATCAACTCTGTTACCCCATTTGATGTCACCATGCTTCCTAAATATTTGAACTGCTCTACTCTTCAATTTGGCTTTCTTCTAGTAGAATTTGCTGATGTGTTGGGTGCTCTGTACGCATGCATTTGGTCTTAGCTGCATTTATTTTTAGACCAGCTCGTTTGCAATATGTGTTCAAATTTTGGCACATTTCGTTCAGACCACTTCTTGTGTGTGCCATAAAAGCTACATCATCAGCATAATCTAAGTGGCTTAAATGTTTTCCTAGTCGCCACTGAATGCCATACCTCTCATCTTCGCCTACGGTTGCAATTAAAATTTCGTCCATCACAACCAAAAATAATATAGGCGACAATATACAGCCTTGCCTTACACCCTGCTGCACCTCAAACGAATTAGTCAATTGTCCATTGTGTAAGATTTGTTACCTCGCATTTTCGTAGGATTCCTCAATAATGGTAATAATTTTCTCCGGGATACCCCACCTACTAAGAGCTCTCCATATATACTCGCGGATTACACGATCAGAAGCTTTCTCGAAGTCTACAAACATGAGATGTAGCGATGACCCGAACTCTGTTGATTGCTTGAGTATTATTCATAGCGTGTTGATATGGTCAACACAAGAGTGACCACTGTGAAAGCCAGCTTGATTTCTTTTCAATGTATTTTCAATCCTGCTTTTGATCCTTTCGAGTATAATATTTGCCATTATTTTCGAGAAGCCAGATAACAGCGTAATGCCGCGCCAGTTATTTCAATGCTTCAAGTTACCTTTTTTTGCCAACTTATCTATAACTCCTTTTTTCCACTCACTCGGGTACTTTTTTTCTTTCCATATAGCCTGAATCAATGGGAGAAGTATAACTGCCGTTTCGGGGTGTCTGCTTTTAGCAGTTCGGCGGGTATTTAATCAATTTCTGCAGCTTTGTAATATTTCAAGAGCGAAATGGCACTTTTGATTTCAGGTTTCGTGGGTGGTGCGGTACTAATACCCCTGTGTGATCGATGCAACTCAGGTTCTTCAGAGATTTCTGATGCAGATTGCTGTATAAAATGTTCGTTTAGCAAACGGCAAAAGTAGTCTTTCCACCTCCGTAATTGATCATCCATCGACATCAGAAGCCTTCCAACTTCGTCTAAGATAATATTTTGCTGCTTTGTTGAATGACCTCCAAGAATTTTTGTTATCTTATATAAGGATTTGCCATCCCTTCTTCTTGCTGCTATCTCTGCTTCCATAGCAAGGTTTTCTATTTGTTTCTCGTCTTACATTTCTCTGCGCTCTGTTATACTAGCCGCGGATCCTGTTCAGAGTTTATTTTGTTTTTCAGCTCTTTACGCCTGGCTATGTTGTCTCACGAAATTCGTTCCAGTTTCTTAAAATGATTGTTTTACTTTATCCCACTTTTCTTCTATAGAAACTGCCCCGTCCTCTCGTGCATTTGCTTCATTCAATATTGATGCCCTTTCTCGTAATTTTTGTACAAAATTTCCACGTGTTGCGGGATTTTTAACGATTCAACATCGAAGAGTGCTCTTCTGACAGGCACTTGATTTCGTCTTTGGACAGCTGCTGTTTTTAACTGCATTCGTGCAACAACTAAATGGTGATCGCTTCCAACGTCACCCCTCCTCTTATTTCGAACAATGAAATGGTCTATTTAGATTTCAGTTTGACCATTTGGGAAACCCATGTTACCATATGACATGACTTATATGGAAACAACGTACCGCCAATGACTAGCTGGCGGAAATTGCAAAAAACTACGAACCTTTCGCCATTGTCGTTTATTACCCCAATGCCATGCCGTCCCATGACTCGTTCTAAACCACAGTTTTCCGTTCCGATTTTTGCGTTTAGATCACCCAATATAATCTTTATGTCGGCTCTGGGAGCGTTTTCATATGTTGTGCCAAGTAGAGTGTAAAAATTCAGCTTTTCTTCATCTTCTGGTTCTTCGGTAGGAGCGTAACATTGTATAATGGTTATATTTCGGACCCTGGATTTGAATCTGGCAGTTATCAATTTACACGATATTGGTTTTATTGGCTAGGCCAACGTACCAGGATACCCGTAAGCTGTAATCGCATACCACACCCATTGATCCTGTAGAGCTACCCAAAAGAGACACTCCATAGAACACCCCCCAAGCATATTACAGCAGAATATTATAACTAATATTATAACTCAATATTATGGAATAATATTTAAACTGGCTGTTTATTTAACTTACATAAAGTCGAAATAAAGCCAGATTATTGAAAAGTGAAAAAAATTAATTATAAAATTTACATTTGTTAATAGTTTATATAAAATACTTAAAAAAAAAATATATATAAAGGTAAAAATTTATAATTTTACTTTTAGATTTTTCTCAGACAAAAACTTGAGAAGAACTTTATTTTAAATTTATCGTTTGATATTCGCTGAGAGTTAAAATTAGATATTCTGGAGCTATTTACATTAATTTTTAAATATGTATCAATATATATATATATATATAATTATTTATTCTAAGTTCAGTTTTAGTGATATGTTATTAAATTGATGTTAACAGTATTAATAAATAATTTAGATGTAAAATTGTTAATGGATGTAACAAATTAAATTGTAAACAAAGTTTAACTTATATAGTTAAAAAAAATTTTAGGTTAGAAAAAGCAACAAAAAGTAAATTTAGCTATAATTAAATGTATGTAAAAAATAATTAAATGTATGTAATAAATGAAGATAGGAGATAAACTATTTATAATTAATTGAAAAATTATTTTTTATTTTTAGGTTCTATTTTTCCTCTTTTTTTTTCTATTTTGTTTTACATGTTTGGCTTCTTTATATTAGGAAGTTAAAAAAGAAAAAGTTTGTCATACTTAAAATTAGTAAGCAAAAAGTTCAGCCGTATTATAAACTACTGTAATAGATAATAAAAAAGGAAAAAGTTTTACCAAAATTTAATAAATACAAAAAAAAAACAAAAATAAGAAACAATCAGTCAATGCAACCGACTTAGAAAAAGCCTACACCTATTTGGTTCAAATTTAATGGGAAGTTCATAAGTCATTTTAAAACCATAAAAGATTTTATTAGTTTGATCTTAAGACATTGGCTAATCAAATTAACTTTATAGTACTAAAAATATTTTCTAATTACTTTATCTATTCAAAAATATTACAAATTCTTACTAATTTATCTATTTAAAAATATTAAAAAACAAAAAATTTTGAAATAAATGAATATATATTTATTTCAATTCAATCACAAAAGTTAAAAAATTTGAATTATAAAGTTATGTGATAAAAAGCTAATCAAATCATAATATATTTAAAAAATCAAATTTTTCAAAATTGCAACTATTTTAAATCGTTAGTTTATGTACCTATAAGAAAAGCTTATGAACGCAAATCGATCAAAAGGTTCTATAATCTGAATTCATTGACCAAACTCGACCTTTAAATTTCATTCAAATAGCGGCATTATTTTTTGAGTTATGCTGTTTTTAAGATATATGTTTGTTAGCCCTTGAACTTTTCAAAGGTTCCAGAACCCGAAACCATGGTACAACTTCGCCCATATGCAGTCCCCGTCATATTGGAACGTTCTATCTTAATTTTAAATTAATAGTTTTATTAATTTCGATGATAAGCTTTTACACATTGGGGGTCTAAGAGAGGTACTGAACCAGCACTCCAATTGATCCAAAATTAGAGGGACACGCAAAAAATAGTAAAGAACACCCATGTGCCAAATTTGAAGCTTCTACATTTGTTTCAAGTTACTATCTTTATTAATTTCGAAAATATGCTTTAAGGTCCTCGGAACTGAATGGCTGGTCCCCACCCACTACTCCAATTGGACTCAAATTTCAAAGAGACTAAGGAAATCGAAAGCTACAGCCTGATACCAAATTTGGAAGTTCTATCTTCATTGGTTTCGGAATTATGCTGGTTTGGCCTAAATTCGATCAAAAAGTTCTAAGTTCCGAACCCATTGTCCAATCCTCACCGTACGCAATCGCCGCCGTAGTTTCATTACCAATAACCTATAGCACAAATTTCATGAAGATAGCGTCATTAGTTGTTGAGCTATCGCGATTTTTTATATATTTTCGTTAGCCCTGAAACAGATTAAAAGGTCCAAAATCCGAATTCTTGGGCTGATTTCGCCCTTATACAGTCCGCGCTGTTCTTATAGTACTAGTTAAACCTTGTACACAATTTGAACGTTCTGTCTTAATTTTAAGTTACTATTTTTATTAATTTCGATTATAAGCTTTTAAAATTTGGGAGGTCTAAGAGGGGTACTGAACCACCACTCCAATTGATCCCAAATTAGGGAGACACGCAAGAGATAGTAAAGAACACCCTTGTGCCAAATTTGAAGCTTCTATATTTTTTCAAGTTGCTATCTTTATTAATTTTAAAGATATGCTTGAAAGTCTTCGGAAATGTGTGGCTGGTCCCCGACCCACTACTCCAATGAGGCCCAAATTTCAAAGACACTTAGGAAATAGGAAAGGACAGCCTGATACCAAATTTGGAGGTTCTATCTTAATTTGTTTCGGAATTAAGCTCGTTTGGCACGGACATGGCTTTATCGACTGAGGAGGTCACGTTGATCACAAATATATATACTTTTTCTAGAATTTTTGTTTGTTGTTGGTTTCCCGGTGATGAAATTAACCCCGACATGAGTTCAAAATTAATTTGATAAATGGTCTTAAGCCAGCGTTATTATGGGTTTTATTGTATTCTAATTTAATTTCTTCAACATTTAAAAAATTAGTTATATAATTTTCTTTTCCTTCTTCTTATTCAAGAAGCTTATTGTTTAATTTTAATTCTAAAGTTACTCATCATTTCTGTGAATAACCATTCAATTGTATTCCCAAACTTCGTAAATATTTTGGAGTTCATTACCTTTTTCAGTAGATTTTAGGACTTCATCTAACATACAAGTTCCTATTAATAATCTTTCTTCATCAGAATGATCCTTGGTATTTTTCATCACTACAACTTCACTATTTCTCTTCACTATTAACTTTTATTAACTTTAATTTTTTAAAAGTGAATTAAAACTCCTGTTACCGTATAAATTAAACACAAATTATTGCCATGGTCTGATCTTAAACGCACGTAATCCCCGCCATAGTCTCATTACTAGTAACATACAGCATTTCATGAAGGTAGCGCCATTAGTTGTTGAGTTACCCTGATTTTTTTATATATTCGTTAGCCCTTAGAACGATTAGATGGTCCAGAATCCACACCCAAGGGCTGATTTTGCCCATATGCAATCACTATGGTCCTAGTAACCTAAAGATAAAATTTCATCAAGATAGCCTATTAGTTTTTGAGTTATCGTGCCTACGGACGATACAGACGGATAGCCATGTCAACTCAGAAGGTCACGCTGATCACAAAAATATATATGTATTTTGTTTTTTGTATGTAAAATGACACGTTAAAAGAAACAACAATATTATAAAAAGAGAAAAAGTTTATGAAACAAATTTATACGGTACGAGTATTTTATGCGTTATTTATTATGCATTATCATCGAAATCCCGTATGAGATTATTGGAATGGGGAAACATGTGTTTTAGTAACATTATTGTGGTTTAGTTCAGAGGGGTTATCTGTTGATAACGTAACAATATACTTTTCCATATTTAGTTCGCTCCCTTAGGTGGCTACAAACACATTACCAAAGTTAATATACCCTTTTGCTATTTCATAGATGTAGGGTATATTAAGAAAGGAAATAGGACAGAAAACTTTTGTACCGAATTTCGGGTTTCTAACGATATTAATTCCGAAGATCTGGTTGTATGCTCATGGACCACTCCAATTGATCCCCAATTATAGGAACACTAAGAAAATGGGAAAAAATATCCTTGTACCGATCTTGAGGGTTCTATCGTTATTTTAAGTTATTATCTTTACTAACTTCGAAAATAAGCTTTTAATTTTTTGAGGTTCATGGTAGGTACTCAACGACTACTCCAATTGAGCTCAAATTTCGAGGATACAAAGGAAATAGTAAAGAAAATTCTGATACCAACTTCCAAGTTTGTATATTTATTTCTGGTTACTATCTTTATTAATTTTGAAGAAATGCGTGTTGAAAGTTGTGTGGATAGTACCTGAATCGAACCAATTATCCCCAAATTTCGCGGCCCTTAAAAGAAATGGTAAAGAACAGCAGCAGTTATTGTGACACTTTGTCCTGGGAAAAAACCATGCCCTATCGCATCGCCCAATCATATTGCACATCACATTGACCTACATTTTTGATTAATTACCAAGTCCTCCGGAAGCAGGGTACCCGAAATTAGGTAAGCTCTTAATAAACAATTTTGTTTACTTGGTTTAAAGAAATAGGTGCACATGAAAAATTAGTAAGAAAATATGTTTTTATAAAGTTGGAAGAGTAAAATAAAAAACATTTAAAGGTGTATATTAGCTAGAATTAATCGTATGGATTAAAAAAATGCTAACCAGTTCTCTACTTGTTAATTTTCTGATTAGGTACATAAAGAAAAAGATAAACAAATTTAACCTTTGGAAATTTTTTTTTTTGTTTGAAAGAAGAATTGTAAGAAAAAAAAAAATATGGAAGAATGCTTTGGAGCAACCAATTTTTTGGATCAAAAAAAAAAAAAACAAGTAAAGAAACAGTCATTTGGTGCAACCAAATTAGAAATACCCTACACCTATTTGGTTCAAATTTAATGGGAAGTTAATAAGTCATTTTAAAACCATGAAAGATTTTATTAGTTTGATCTTAAGACATGGCTAACCAAATTAACTTTATGGTACTAAAAAACATTTTCTAATTACTTTATCTATTCAAAAATATTACAAATTCTTAGTAATTTATCTATTTATAAATATTAAAAAACAAAAAAACTTGAAATGAATGAAAATATATTTATTTCGATTCAATTACAAAAGTTAAAAAATTTGAATTATTAAATTTTATGATAAAAAGCTAATCAAACCATAATATATTTAATAATTCAAATTTTTCAAATCGACCAAAAGCTTCTATAATCCGAACTCATTAACCAAAGTCGACCAGAACCAATTCTCATGATACTTTCATTACTAGTAACCTACAGTTTAAATTTCTTCAAAATAGCGGCGTAATTTTTTGAGTTATGATATTTTTAAGATATATGTTTGTTAGTCCTTGAACTTTTCAAAGGTTCCAGAACTCGAAACCATGGTACGATTTCGCACATATGCAGTCCACGCTGTATTTTAAATACTAATGAACCCTTGTACACAATTGGAACGTTCCATCTTAATTTTAAGTTACTATTTTTAATGATTTCGATTATAAGCTTTTAAACCTTGGTAGGTCTAAGAGGTGTACTGAACCACCACTCCAATTGATCCCAATTTAGGGGGCCACACAAATAGTAAAGAACATCCTTGTGCCAAATTTGAAGCTTCTATATTTGTTTCAAGTTGCTATCTTTATTAATTTTATAAATCTGCTTTAAGGTCTTCGGAAATGTGTGGCTGGTCCCCGACCCACTACTCCAAAAATCAAGTCCAAAAATCAAGGACACTAAAGAAATAGGAATGGACACCTTAATACCAAATTTGGAGGTTCTATCTTTATTGGTTTCGGAATTATGCTCGTTAGGCCTAAATTCGATCAAAAAGTTCTAAGTTCCGAACCCTTGGTCGAATCTTCTAATATACCTACATGACCCTGACCAACCTAGTATACCTACTTTATTCTTTATTCTTAATGAAACAAAATGAAGACTATCATAAAAATTTTTATTTACAGCAAGTAGTAAATCTGCTAATGCAAAAAGTAGTAGAAAGCGTAAAAGACATTCCGAATTGTGTACAAAGGTTAACTAGTATTAAACGTATGGCGGGGACTACACATTGTCGAAAACGATGTATGCGGAAATCTGGTCGAGTAATTCAAATTTTTCAATATTGCTATTATTTTAAATTGTTAGTTTACCTATTGGGAAAGCTTATGAACGCAAAATATGCTATAAATATATTTCTAAAGTACAATTACAATTTTAGAATTTTTCATATAATTCATTTATATATAAAAATAAATTTTACACAAATGCAGCAAGTACCTTTAAATAAAGCTTAAGTATTGTACACAATGTCTTAATTATATATCACCTTTGGTAATAATTCAATAAAATATATTATATGATTAACATTAAAAACAAGGAATTTAACCGTTTATTAAAAAAATATTTTGTTTTTAATTTATAAAATATTATACAAAATATTTTGTTTTCAATTTATAAAATATTATACAAAATATGTTTTATGGTAAAATTCTCAGCCTTTCAAAAATATAAAAGTGTTAAATAAAAACGGAAATAGGAAAGAACCCTCTTGTATCAAATTTAAAGTTTCTATCTTCTTGAATTTCGAAGATAAGCTTTTTAGTTTCGGGATTTCTTAGGAGGCACCTGAACCACCACTACAATGAAGTCTAAATTTTAAGGACACATAGGAAATACAATCTTTGGCTTCGAAATTATACTCGTTTGGCCTCAGATCGATCAAAAGATTCTAGAATGCGAACATAGTATCCGAACTCGACCAAAACCAATTCCCATGGTACTTTCATTATTAGTAACCTAGAGTTTAAATTTCATCAAAATAGCGGCATTATTTTTTGAGTTATACTGCTTTTAAGATATATGTTCGTTAGCCTTTGAACTTTTAAAGGTTCCAGAATCCATGGCATGATTTCGCCCATATGCAGTCCCCGTCATACTTTCAATACTAGTTAACCCTTGTGCACAATTGGAACGTTCTATCTTAATTTTAAGTTAATATTTTTATTAATTTCGATGATGCTTTTAAACCTTGGGGGATGTAAGAGCGGTACTAAACCACCACTCTGATTGATCCAAAATTAGGAGAACGCGCTGGAAATAGTAAAGAGTACCCATGTACCAAATTTGAAATTTCTAAATTTGTTTGAAGTTACTATCTTTATTAATTTCGAAAATATGCTTTAAGGTTTTTTATCTGTTTGGCTGGTCCCCAACCCACTACTCCAATTGGTGCCAAATGGAGTAGGACACTAATGAAATAAAAGGAAACACCTGATACCAAAATTGGAGGTTCTATTTTCATTGGTTTCGGAATTATGCTCGTTTGGCCTAAATTCGATCAAAAAGTTTTAAGATCCGAACCTATTGTACATTACCCACCGTACGCAATCACCGCCGTAGTTTCACTACCAGTACCCTACACTACAAATTTGATGAAGATAGCGTCATTAGTTGTCGAGTTATCGTAATTTTCTATATATGTTCGTTAGCCCTTAGACTGATCGAAAGGTCCAGAATCCAAACCCGTGGGGTGATTTCGCATATATGCTGTACTTTAAATACCAGTTAACCCTTGTACACAAGTGTAATGTTATATATTAATTTTAAGTTACTATTTTTAGTAATTTCATTTATAAGCTTATAAACCTTGGGAGGTCTAAGAGAGGGACTGAACCACCACTCCAATCGATCCCAAATTAGGAGGACACAAGAAATAGTAAAGAACACCCTTGTGCCAAATTTAAAGCTTCTACATTTTTTCAAGCTGCTACCTTTATTAATTTTAAAGATATTCTTCAAGGTCTTCAGAAATGTGTGGCTGATCCCCGATCCACTACTCGAATGGGGCCCAAATTTCATGTACACTAAGGAAAAAGAAACAGACACTCTGATACCAAATTTGGAGCTTCTATCTTCATTGGTTTCGAAATTATGCTTATTTGGCCTAAATTCGATCAAAAAGTTCTAAGTTCCCCTAAAGACCCCATTGTACATTACCCACCGTACGCAATCATCGCCGTAGTTTCATTACCAGTGCCCTACAACACAAATTTTATGAAGATAGCGTCATTATTTTTTGAGCTAGCTAGATTAAAAGTTCCAGAATCCGAACCAATTTGCCAATTTCGCCCATTTACAATCCCCGCCGTACTTTCAGTCCTAGTAACCTACAGTTAAAATTTCATCAAGATAGCTCCATAATTTTTTGAGTTATCGTGCCTACAGACGGACGGACGGACATGGCTATATCGATTAAGGAGGTCACGCTGATCACAAATATATATACTTTTCCATATCTAGCTCGCTTCCTTTAGGTGGTTACAAATACCATACCAAAGTTAATATACCCCTTTACCTATTCTATAGATATAGGGTATAAAAAATTGAAATTCTTTAAAAGTAAACCAGTTTTTGTGTTTTAAAAAATGTAGTTTTGAATATGCGAATTATAAATAACGAGAAAAAAGCACTTGTTAAAGAAGATGCATAGTGTACCTTTACATAAAGAAAGAGAGAAAACAAAAGTTCAGTTATCATGATGTAATATTTAGTAACATTGCCTGTTTATATTATATAATAAAATAGAATAATTCTGAACAAATATACTTACTGCTATATCTGATCTACATGTATGTACTTGCTGTAAAGAATGAAAAATAAAAACAGATTAATTTCTTTTGTTACCTATAGTAAACATAAAAATAAAAATTAAACAGATGAGTCAATATGTTTAAATAATTTTATTTAACTGAAAAAGCTTTTACAATCTTTCGATAATCAGGTGTTTAAATTCTAGAAAAATGATACCAACATTTTTAATGCGTCTTTGAAATCTACTTCTATCACATGCATATGCTGATGCATGCATGACTTGAATTTCTATATGTGCGTTGGAGTGAACTTTTTTTAGTTTTATTATTTAATTTCATATTGTATGTATGAAGATCTCAGTTTAGAATTTTTTCTTTTAAGAGATGTATATATACATTAAAACTATTTAAATGCACATCTAAAATTGTGGTTTGATAAATGTATAGGACATGGTGTTTTAAAGTTATCAATCTTTTCTAATGGAAGCTAAAATCCGCTTATATCTTCTATTTTGACACTATCAATGTACTTTTGAAGGAAAAGTTTTTTTTGTTCTCCTTTAACATAAATTTTTCAGCCAAATATGGTAATATTCAACTAAACCGTTACCCCATTTAAGTCTACTTATTTTATTTTCACAATTCTGACTAATCTTCTTGACTAAGTTCTTCTGCAGGATATAGGTGGTTTAAATATGAATATAAAAGATGTTGAATATAGTACAATTATACCAGATTTTAATGATAATCAAGAACCTTTGTTGATTGTAATCGATGATATGATGTTAAATTCTCATGATAAGTGATTTATTTACCAGAGGTTCACATCATAGGAATTTGTCTGTAATATTTGCAACCCAAAATATATTTCATCAAGGCAAATTTTCAAGAAATATTTCACTTAACTGTAAAAATTTCGTACTTTTTAAAAATCCAAAAGATAAATCACAAATATTACCTTTACCTCGTCAGATTTATCCAAATCAAATCAAAGCATTTGAAAAAGTATATAATGATTATACATGTATATAATGGGTAAGAAAGAAAATCGCAGTGACACCTTGCGGAGAAATTTGGCGTCGCCTTTTACACAAGGCGTTGTGGAATAGCTACAGCAGACTAATCACTTACTTAGTGAAAACAGAAGGATTCTCGAAACAGAAACAACGCCTCGGATATATAATGGAAATACGGATAGGATTCTCGGCACACGAAAAAGGACACGGCTTGCACAATGGAATGTGCGCTCTTTTAGGGAAGCATCAAGATTGTCACAACTTGAAGATCAGATGGCAACATATAAAATTGACATTATAGGGCTTAGTGCGATTAGGTGGACGGGAAGTGGAGAATATGACACGGCTAAGGGAAACAAAATGTTTTATAGTGGGAAGAAAGCAAATGCAGAAAGTGGTGTAGCAATAGATATATCAAGGAAAATAATACCCTCTCTAGAAACATGGAAACCAATTTCAGATAGAGATATAACTGCGAGATTCAAGTGCAGGATCCGACACACCACTGTTAAACAATGCTATGCTCCAACAGAAGATGCAGATGACAGCATAAAAGATGAATTCTATGCACAAGTCACCACAGCCCTTGGTAATACTTTAACGCAAAATTAGGCTGTGATAAATATGGACTTAGGAAGGTAATGGGAACACATGCTTGCGGCACAAGGAACAATAATGGTGAAAGGCTGATTGAAATATGCCAGGCATTCAACCTCACGATTGGTGGTACACTGTTCCCCCACAAGAATATACACAAATATACGTGGACTACACCAAGTGGTAACGCCAGAAACCTAATCGACCACATATGTGTAAGCAGAAGATGGAGAACTTAATCACAGATGTTAGAAATAGGAGAGGTGCTGACATCAATAGTGATCATGAATTGATAACAGGTGACTTCAAGCTAAAACTAAAAATAATTAGAAACGGCAACAACAGTAGGAGAAAACGATTAAATCTACAGAAGCTGCAGAATACCAAAACTAAGTCCAATATGTGCACCACCATTAGAGAAACCATACATCCAAATGCATCGCAGAATTGGGAAGATGTTGTTACGAGTATAAATCAGATCGCAGAACAATCGCTCGGCACTATCCAACCAGAGAGAAAAAATTGGATTAGTGATGGAACATGGGAACTGATAAAGAAAAGAAGAGAACTCAAACAGCGTATCTGTCATAGAGCTACCAGAGCGATAACAACATAATACAAAACAATAGCGAAACAAGTAAAGAAAGCTGCAAGGATGGATAAACACAAGTACTTCGAAAAACTCGCAACAAGCGCGGAAAGAGCTGCTATTCAGAACAACCCAAGAGAGTTGTAATTACAAAAATAGGTAAAATTACAAACCGCAGACAAATACAAAACCAAGCAATCAAAGACCAAAACGGCATCCCACTCTCAAACAGATATTTCCCAGCTCCAGAGACGGAAAGAACACTTCCAGGATATAAGCAACGCTAACAACGTTACTATAGATAGAGTAAGCGCTCTGAGTAGTTCAGAAATGAACATCAACACTGAACCACCAAGCCTACTGGAGATCAAAGAGTTCATAATGACGCTAAAACGGAACAGAGCCGCAGGAGAAGATACACTCCCAGCAGAAATACTACAGGCAGATCCGCAGATAGCAGCAGAAATACTAGCACCTCACATCACAAAAGTTTGGACCGAAGAACGCCTACCAAACTCCTGGAAAAAGGTCTAATTGTGAAACTTCCCAAGAAAGGAGACTTGCAAAACTGCAACAATTGGAGGGGTATAACTCTGCTGAATATCATATACAAAGTTATCGCAACCATACTAAATCGAAGAATACAAGCCGAAATAGAGAAAAACAGAAGAGATGAACAAGCTAGATTTCGTCCTAATAGAAGCTGTACGGACCACACAAGCACGCTCCAATTGGTCATAGAGCAATCGGTAGAATGGCGTTCTCCACTATACCTCTTGTTCATTGACTTCAAGAAGGTTTTCGATGCAGTTCACCGTATGGCGATATGGAATGCATTGAGAAGGAAAAGAATACCCGAGAAAATAATACGAATAATAGAAGCTATGTATAAAGATGCAGAAATAGCCGTTCTACACAACAATAACATAAGCAACACATTCACCACTAATGCCGGAGTAAGACAAGGATGCCTACTCTCACCAATACTGTTCACACTTGTGATGGATGAGGTTATGTTTGAAGCAGGCGCTTCTGGAAAGGGTATAAGATGGGATCTCTCACGGAAGCTTGAGGACCTCGACTATGCAGATGATATATGTCTGCTGGCGCATAGATTCTGTGACATACAACACAAAGCAGAAAAACTCCAGCAAGCAGCACGTAAAGTCGGGTTAGAGATTAACATAGATAAAACCAAGGCCATGAGAATAAATAACACCAACATAGAGACTATCAAACTAGAAGGCCAAAAAGTCGAAAATGTTGATATCTTCTCCAACCTTGGCAACATACTAACAACAAATGGTGGAAGAAGACAGAAGAAGTGCCTTTGGTGAATAAAATAAGATATGGAAAAGCGGCCAAATAAAGAGAAACACCAAACTTCGAATATTCAAAGCATGTGTAATGTCCACAATGCTATATGGCACTGAAACTTGGCTGACGTCAAACAACATCAGACAGAAGCTCCAAGTATTTGCAAACAAATGCCTAAGAAGAATATGCGGAATATTCTGGCCCAACACCATAAGTAACAAAGACCTGTGGCAGCTCACGGGTGAAGAAACAATAGAGAAACAGATGAAACGTAGGAAACGGAGATGGATAGGGCACACTCTGAGGAAAGAACCCACAAGCATAACAAGAATGGCCTTAGAATGAAATCCCCAAGGCTGTCGGAGACGAGGTCGACCCAATAACAGGCGTCGAACAGCAATGGCTGAATTAACCAAGCATGGACTTACAAGAAAACCTATAAAAAGACCACTCATTAATAATTTAAATTATGTTACGTCAAAGCGACGCAAAGTGAGTAACAAAAAGAAGCAAAAAGATATTTTTGGTTAATTATGATTGAATGTATGAAGTCTGAGTTGGATATTTTTAGAACACAACTTATTCAGTCGAGTATATTACGATCTGAAGAAGTTTCTTACAACCCTATTGCTTCTTTGGATAATCCATCAGTCATAGAGTTTGTTTCATTAGGTCATGGGTATTCATTAGGATCACTCAGGAGATAAATAACGTGTTGAGATGTAATAAACGAATGAGTAAAATTTTTAAAGGAGTTTTTGCTTTAGATAAACTTCACAAAACAATTAAAAAAAAACTTTTTTTTTATTTGGGCCACATTGGAGTAGTGGGTCGGGGACCAGCCACACATTTCAAGCATATCTTTAAAATTAATAAAGATAGCAACTTGAAAAAATGTAGAAGCTTCAAATTTTGCAAAAGGGTGTTCTTTACTATTTCTTGCGTGTTCCCCTAATTTGGGATCAATTGGAGTGGTGGTTCAGTACCTCTCTTAGACCCCCAATGTGTAAAAGCTTATCATCGAAATTAATAAAACTAGTAATTTAAAATTAAGATAGAACGTTCCAATATGACGGGGACTGCATATGGGTAAAATCGTACCATGGTTTCGGATTCTGGAACCCTTGAAAAGTTCAAGGGCTAAAAACATATATCTTAAAAACACCATAACTCAAAAAATAATGCCTCTATTTTGATGAAATTTAAACTCTAGGTTACTAGTAATGAAAGTACCATGGGAATTGGTTGTGGTCGAGTTTCATTTCGAAGCCAAAGAATGTATTTCCTATTTCCTATGTGTCCCCGAAATTTAGACTTAATTGTAGTGGTTCAGCTATGTTCAAAGGTATTTGCTGCATTTATTAAAATTTAAAATTAATTATTATATTTAAATGAATTATATGAAAAGGTCTAAATTTGTAATTGTATTTTACAAATACATTTATTGCATATTTTGAGTTTATAAGCTTTTATTAGGTATATAAACTAACCATTTAAAATAATTGCAATTGTGAAAAATTTGGATTATTAAATATATTATGCTTTGATTATCTTTTTATCACAAAATTTTATAATTAGAATTTTTTCATTTTGTAATTGAATTGGAATAAAATATATTTTCATTTATTTCAAGTTTTTTGTTTTTTAATATTTTTAAATAGATAAATTAGTAAGAATTTGTAATATTTTTTAAGAGATAATTTAATTAGAAAATGTTTTTAGTATTATAAAGTTAATTGCGTTAGCTATGCCTTATGATTAAATTAATAAAAGCTTTTATGGTGTTAAAATGACTTATGGATATGTTATTAAATTTGAACCAAATAGGTGTAGGGTATTTCTAAGTCGGTTGCACCGACTGACTGTTTCTTTACTTGTTTTTTATTTTAGTAGATTCCAGTTTGACATCCTACTTATTTAAAAAAATTAATTATTCCATTTATGTCATCTTTTTTTAATTTAGAACAATACAATTCTCCGACATAAATTTTAGGATAACCGATAGGAAATTTTCCCTATTTACACACATACGGATATAAGGAACACACATCTATCTATTTAATTTTTTCCCCAGGTTTACATTTATAGTGTGAATATATATTTCCTTTTCTACCTTCATAAAATGCATCTCTCGGATTCAAAGATACTGTATTGATTGATGAATGATTTTGCAAATAATCCATGTTTTTATTAATTTTCATTTGTTCTTGAAATTCACATTCCCACATTTCAATTTAATTGTAACCGAGTAATTTTAGATGTCGAGATTTTGCTAATGTTCTGTCATACCTTTGGTTTAACGTATCATCATTGCTGTTGAATAAATTTTTATCTCGGTTAGTAGTTAAACATTTTGGATGTCCGTGGTAATAGCAACCATGAAATTCAAATATTTCGTTGGTTGGCTCACAAAATCCATCTACCTTTACACCTCCAATAATTAGTAATTAAGTGCACACTGAATATCAATTTGTTGCAAGTTTTTTTCCCAAATCTTCCACTGTAGAGATATTTTTGAAAAGTTATATACTAATCTATATCCATTTTTTGGAATAAGACCTATGGTTTTAGGTTCTAAAAAATTTCTACGAAATAAAAGGTTACACGCTGAAGCTATTGTAGTGGCTTCCAAAAAGGGGTCTACATTGCATTAATCTAAAAACATTTTTCTGAATTTAAGACATGCTTAGGTTAATATTTCGACATCACTTAAGCAGTAACTCACAAATTTATGGTGAAAAATGAATTCACTATTTTTATTTTTTTCATACCATTTTCAAAACACATCATATTCATCTTTTTCATATCATCAGGACTATAGTTTTCCATTGGTGGTAAGCATCCAGTATAATTTTCATTTTCTTTCTTGTTGGAAAGATGAGGAAAATAACCTTTTTTGAATTCTTTTGAGAGGTCAAAAGCTTTTGGTAACTTTGCCAAAGACATTGGGAAGTAAGTCAAAGAATGTATAAATTTTATTTTATCTATTAGTATAATTTTAGTTCCTCGCATAATTAGTTTTGAATAAAGATCAGTTTTAGTTAATAAATAGTTTAAAACAAACTGATGATCAAATGCTTGACCATTGTGCTTTATGTTTAAATGTTTTTCTAGAATTTAAAATATGTTCCATTAATTTATCTATTATCATTTCTTGTTCGAAAATTGATGTACTAAATTTACATTTTTGGCAAAAGAATAAACATTCAATATTGATACACATCTTTGTTGAATGACACACAAATTAGGTTCATGCTGTTTCAAATCCTTAGATACAACTTTTTCTTGTCTTGTCTCTAATTCATAAAAACAAGACATTTTTTCTTGTTGAATGCAGCACAGGTAATCTGGTACAAAATTTTCACAATTTTTGCAAAAAATCTCTCCACATGTATGGTTTCTATTTGTTTTGAAATCTTTAAAGCAATTTCTACATTTTTTTATTTTCTTCACACTTGTTTATTTTGGTAAAAGCAGAAGCTTTATGATTTTCCAAACATGTAAGACCTCGAAAAGATCAATAACAGTCTTCCCATAATATATTTTTTATATTACAGGAACAGGGGGGCTCTTTTTGACAGGAAGAACAGCTTTTTGGGCATTTATGTGCATATTTTTCATAGCATGGAATGTAATCTTCACAGTAGTATTTTGCAACAAAAGCAGCTGTAGACGAACCGATAATATTGTAATGTCGTTTGTAGTGTAACAAATTTAATCTTTTACCATCATTGATTCCTTTGAATATTAATTCCCTACCTCTAGTTTCATATTTATAGACAACTATATTGTATTTTGTTAAATGCTCCTGATATTTTTTAATTCAGGAATACCAAAACCATCTGGTGGTATAATTACTCCTGCCATTTTTGTTAATTCTGTAGTTTGAAGTTATCCTGTATTCTTTAAGAATAATGAACAAATTTTTTAACTTTGGCTATTGAAACAATAATTGCGCGAGATAGTCATAAATTACCCGTGTTATTGATAGCAATAATTCCTTTTCTTTTCTTGCATTCCTCATTGTAGCGTGAAAATTTATATTTTCTTCCTCTTCCAGATGGTAGTTTAACATATGTGATGTCTAAACAAAAGTTATCTCTACTTAATACTGCAAATAAAAGAAATAATAAATAAGTAATATTCTTTAAAAATAATCTTATGTTGTATATACCTTCTGAATTACTCTAAAAAACTTTAAATATTATATCCCAAATGTCGTTAAACTTCAAGTCGCTTGCAGTTTTAAATTTAAGAAACAATGGACGACCTTGAAAACTTTCACCACAAAACGTTATCCAAATCAAATTTGTGGGACTTACTTCTCTAGCTACATGTTTGATTATTTGTTCAATGACGTCTTTAATCCAATCTATTGGATTTTTATTAATCCGTAAGATTATATAGTTAATTTTCTATTGGCCATTAAGTAATAAATATTGTAATTTCCTATTGGCTAGTTAATAATAAGACAAAAATATAAATAGATGATTATTGTTCAAGCTGTCTTATACCCTATTCACACTACGTGAAAGTAACATGTTATCTGCGTCATATTTCATGTTAATAAAAATTCGTTTCAGACTACGTTTTTAGTTATTAAATTTGGCAGTTTAATTTAAAATTTTTATTTATGTTTTTTATCAACAGAAGTTCATAATTAAATATAAAAATGATTTCTAAAAAAAATATATTATTATTGCATATTCTTAATAAAAGAAATGTTTTAATTAATGAACTTTGAAACATTTCAAGTTCAATTAATAACATAAAACTTGAGAGAAAGAAACTCCTTAAAAGAAAGCAAATGCTAAAGTTTTTAATTTTAAGATACTATTCAAATTCTTTTTCAGTGGCTTCGAATATTTTAAAAAATAAAAGTATTCGTATATGGGAAAAGATAATCTTCACTTTAAGCAAGTTAAAATTATCACTAATTTTTCTACAATTTTAGGATAGATTAAGCTCATTTTTTGAATTTGATTTATTTAATAACGGTGAACATTTCTTTAAAGAAAATATGAGAATGGGATATTCTGCTTTTCAGGAGCTATGCTGTTTACTTTCTGGCTTGGACAAGAAAGAAACACATCTTCGTCAAACCATACAATTAAACAAAAGAATTGGAATTGCAATATATACATTAGGATCGTCAGCAGAATACAGAACTATTGCAAACATATTTGGTGTTGGTGTATCAACAGTTTGTGAGATTCTTCTGGATTTCTGCTTTGAATGTTGGAAAGAGCTAAAATCGAAATACCTCAACTCATATCCCTTAACTGCTGAAACGGTGAGAAAAAATATTAAAGGATTTGAGCGATTAGGCTTTCCACAGTGCATCGGTGCTATAGGTTATATAAAAAATCGACTAATATATAAGAATTTACAATACATTTACTTTTAGATGGATGCCATATTGAAGTAAAACCACACATGGATGACGCAACTGACTTTTATAATTTTAAAAGATGGTATTCAACTATTTTGCTTGCAGTTGTAGATTATAAGTATGATTTTATGTATATCAATGTTGGCTGTCCAGGTCGGTGTAATGATTCTGGGATTTACGAGCAATCCCAGTTAAAAATACATCATATGAATAACAACATACTGCAACAAAATACGAGAACCATTAAATCAGTTTGTGTACCTCCAGTATTGATAGGAGATTCGCCGTTTAAACTGACTGAATTTGTAATGAAACCTTATCCATTCAAAATTGATATTGCGGACTCGGAAAAAATTTTTAACTACAATTTATCAAAATGCCGAATAGTAGTGGAAAATGCTTTTGGGCATTTAAAGGCACGTTTTCGGAGAGTTGGTAAAGGGCTCGATAATAAAATAGAAAACACAGCAATGATAATTAAGGCTTGCTGTGTCCTAAATACTTTTTTAAATACCCATAAAGATAAAGTTAACCCTAATTGGATACAACAACAGGTGGAAATAGAAAGAATGTTAAATAGAACACAACCAGATTTAACTGTAAATTTAAATGCACGTACCGAAATTTCAATAAGAAATGCTATTAGTTTATATTTCAGTAAGTTTATTTTTTATTTCATTTTATGGATTTATAATTTTTTTAACAATAATTCATTGAATTTAACAGTCTCTTCATATAATTTTTCTAAAGTTATAGTTTTTCTTTCTTCAAATGATATTAACTTATTTTCATTTTCTCTTATGTGTTTTTCATTTTCCTCATTGAACTCTATATATTTTTTCATTTCCGCTATTCCATAATCTAAACTATTTAAAGCTTCATTATTAACATTTTTTTTAAAATTTTTTTCTTTCAGTGGATGGGCTTGATGTTGATGGCAATGAATGATGACGTAGTAGTTGATGTTGATGGTAATGATGACTTGGTAGTTGTCGTAGAAAATAATGATGACTTGGTTGTTGATGTTGATGGTAATGAATTAAATTTAGATACTTTTGGTGGTGGTAATGATGATGGAGATGTAAATATTGGTGGTGGTGATGGTGATGAAAACACTGGTGATGGTGACATTACCATGTCGAATGTAGAATCTACAAAAAAAACATTGAAATAAATACATATATTAATATAAAAAAAATTTTTTTTTTACCTTCAAAGCATTCGTCCATAAAATCGATGGAATTTATGAATTTGCTGGATCCCAGAATATCCTTCATATCATCGAAGAATTCCCACTCAGAAGGTGATCCTCCTGTTGGACCAATATCTTTTTTTTCTTTCCTAAAAATAAATCTTGTTACTGTTATAAAAATATGTTGAAAGAAAAATGACATACCTATATTTTGATTTTAAATTGTGCATCCTCGATTTTATATCAGTTACACTTGCTATAATTCCATTGATTTTAAGTTCGTTTTGCATTTCTAAAATGATATGGGAACTTCTCTTAGCTTTGTTTAAGTCTCCTTTTTTCTCTTTCCAAATATTCATAAAAACTTTGAATTGTTCATCATTCCAGAAAACTTTTTTTTTCTTTTTTTTCAGACATCTGCAAATAAAAATTTAGTTAATATTTCACGTACATATATCATTTTTAATAAAAATTATTATTACAAATTTAAATTATATACTTACCTTTCTATATTGCAAATACGTAAGATTGATTCAAATTATTTTTTTTTTTTATAATTAACTATGATTCATTCAAATTTCAAATTTAAAATTTCAAAACAGTTGTAATCCAAGGGTATGAAGACTCAAAAAAGCTTCGATGAATCGAAAAAATATCGATTATATTAAAAAACTGAAGTACACAATCTTAAAAAATAACATGTTAAACAATACTTTTTACAATTTTTTTTCATTCAAATTTCTAGTTACTTGGAAATTTTAACAACTAAATAACGCGTTGACGCAGGTAACATGTTACTTTCGCGTAGTGTGAATAGGGTATTAGTTATAAGTCGAAAACGATCAAAAAGGATAAATAAATTTTATTTTAAAAACAAAATAATTATTTTTTTAAATCAAACAAATAACGAATAACAAAATTTGTACGTTAGATTATCACTTTCGATTAAAAATCGTTGCAGATTTTCACAGACTAGATTAATAAATTTGCTTCTTGATATCTTGGAGTGTACTATTTTAAAATATTTATCCTTACTATATTTTTAAATTCCATACATTGTACTGAATTTGAAAGTTTTTTTAAAAAAACAACAAATAAAAAAACTTTTCTAAAATTAAAAGATATAGAGGAGAAAAATGGGTTTTCGAAATAAAAAAATTTATTACTTTTATCTCTCTAAAATATGAGCAAATATATAATAAGAAATTAGAGATGGCCATTAAAGCCTGAATAGAAAGAATGAGGAGAATTTACTCCTTATTGATACAAAATTGTTACCGCTTGCTGAAAATCAGTTAGTGGAAAAATAAATAAAATAAAAACAATATAAAAATAAAAAAGCTAAATTTTTTCTTTTATTTTAATGCTTTTAGGTTTTTATTTCAGATTTTCTGTTTTTTAGTTTTTTGTTTGTTAAAGCAAGAGTGTTATAACTCCTATTTTCTTTCAGGTTTAAATATTCAGAGAAAAAAATGTAAATAAAAAATTTTTTTTTAAGATTAAGAATCCCATGAAATAAAGAATAATCCAGTCTTGAGAGAGCCTTCAAGACGTGAATATTTAAACTGCGAGTGAATTTATTATAAATCAACAAAAAATTATTAAAAAAATAACAAAAAAACCTAAAGTTATATTTTCTTTTCACTAATTATCGAAATTAATTGGGAACATAATTTATTGACTTTTTTCTTATTTAAATATTTTTAATTTTATTTTTTCATAAATTTGTTCTATTTAATTTCATATATCTAAAATTAACATTAAATCGGTAAAGCATTACCCCAATGCTTATATCCGATATTGCCATGGCGGGGAAAAAAAAAAATGAAAGTGATATTGGTGCACAGCCAAAAAGCATAAAAATGCTAAATGGTAATTGCATACAATTTAATGCAAAATCGTTAATTAACAAAACACCAGGGGCAAAATTCCTAATAATGGAACGTTCGGACAATAATTTATCATTGGAAAAGGTGTCAGCATTTTTAATTAAAAAAGTTATAAATGCGGTTGCAGGAGAAGTAAAGAGTGCAAAAAAATTAAGGAACGGAAGCTTGTTAATTGAAACCAAAAACCTTCAACAAGCAATGTCATTAATCCGAATTAACCAATTTCCTCCTAATATAAATGTCGGAACACAAAACTTTAAATAATACAAAAGGGGTGGCATACTGTCCAAAATTTTAATATGAAGAGGAAACAGAACTAAAAGAAGAACTCAGAAAGCAAAACATAATAGACATAGACAAATCTTGAAAAGAGTTGGTGAAAAATCGGTCGGAACTGGTTTTTATATATTAACCTTCTGCACGAAAGACCTTCCACAATTTGTATATGCTGGATATCAAAGCTTTAAGGTGAGGGAATACATTCCACTCCACTACAGATGTAATACATGCCTTAAATACGGACATGGTTTTCAACAATGTACAGCTTCAAAAAGCATTTAAACTGTGGTGAAAATTACCGTTTAATTGAGAATGAAAATTGTGAAGGAAACCAC
Source organism: Dolichopus griseipennis (assembly GCA_963082915.1). Lineage (NCBI taxonomy): Eukaryota > Metazoa > Arthropoda > Insecta > Diptera > Dolichopodidae > Dolichopus > Dolichopus griseipennis. The sequence continues at coordinate 107,591,657 of OY720441.1, forward strand.
AATGTTTTTTATAAGGAATATCAAAAATTCTTAGAAGAAAAAGAAATTCAAAAAATTAAAGTAATCGAAAAAATCAGCATATCTGAAGCAAAGAAAAAATATAGACCCAGAAATCATTTTGATTTTAGCATACCTTTTTCAAAAGCTGTCAACACCAACTCACAAATTAAACCAATAGAAAAACAAATTACAACAACAATACCACAAATAATACAGAATTACAAAATAAAACTGTATTTTTTCCCCTTCCATCAACATCAGCAGCTTTAACAGTCAACAATCAAACAACATTAGCAAATTCAAATCATATTACAAATAATAATGGTAATAATAATAGCAAGGTAAATCAAACTGAAATAAATACAATTAAAATTTTTGATAAAAAAATCTCAAAGAAACAAAAACAAATTATAAAAAAACAAGAAAGAGAAAAGAAGAAAAACAAACAAAATAAAAAAAATAAAAACTGAAGGGCAAAACTCAGATTCAGACTGTGCATTGAACACATCTGAGATGAGTTATGACGAATAATTATACTTATTGTTAATACTCTATTGTTAATAGTATTATACTTATTATTAATACTCTCTTAAATATTGTATGTATATTTTTCTCTTTTATTTCTATTTTAATTTTTTTTTTTTCTCCTAATATTTTTCTCCAATTTTTTTTCTATATTTAAATAATGCATAGGTATTGTACAATGGAATTGTGACGGCTTTTTTAGTCATTTCAATGAGTTTAAATTATTAACTAATAAATATGAAAATAGTATTTTTTGCATTCATGAAACAAAATTCTATCAAAATTACGTGCCAAATATTAAAAGTTTCTAATTAACCCATAAAAATTGTTTATCAACTACTTTTGCTCACGGAGGTGTAGCAATACTTGTTAATAACAATATAAGCACAAAAGTTTTTAATATTAATTCTGTTCTGCAGGTTACTGCAACAAAAATCTTTTTTCCTATTACGTTAACGATAGTAATAATAAAGCTACATTCTTCAGTTTTTCATACAAAACAGAAAGCACAATAGATTTGACAATAGTATCTCCATCCTTATTAAACCACTTTAACTGGTACATAGATAACGATTTACTTGGTAGCGATCAATACCCTATAATCTTAAAATCAATAGCCATGTTAAATTCAAACGTTTTTCGTAAAAAATTCCAAACACATAAAGCAAACTGAATAGATTTCAAAAAAATATAAACCTTAAAAAAAAATTGTCAGATTTTAAAACAATTGACGATATGGAGCAATATATTACAAATACAATAATATCTGCTGCCTATAACTCAATACCTATATCTAAAACTAACAAACAAAAAAAATATGTTCCATAGTGGAACAAAGAAATAGAGGAACTTATTAAGAAAAAGAAAAAGTCCTTACGAAAATTTAAAAGAACTTTAAATACAGAAGATTTTTTACACTTTTAAAAGCAAAAAGACTAGCAAGAAACTTCATTAATTATCACAAAAAAAAATCTTGGTAGGAGTACGTTGGACGACACCTAAAATCGTTTTTAAAAAAAATTGAGATCATTAAACGGCAAAGATCTTTCCACTATTATACCTTTTTTATGTGCAAGCGATGGCCGAATAATAAATTAACCAATCGATATAGCTAATAAACTATCTGATTACTTTAGCTACATTAGCAGTTCAAACAATTATTCGAAAAATTTCTTAACTCTCAAAAATTCTATGGAGGAATAGGCTTTCGCGGTAAGTCTGGACCAAAGTCAGTCATATAATAAACCACCCACAATAGGAGAACTAGAAAATAGTTTAAAAAACTGCAAATGTTCTTCACCGGGACTAAATCTCATAAATTATAACATGATACAAAACCTTGAACACGAACATAAAATTTACTTGCTTGAAATATACAATTTTATTTGGATATATAGAGTGTTTCCCAAAAACTGGACAAAGGCAATTCTTATACCCATTCTAAAGAATGACAAAGACATTAAACTTACTTCAAGTTATCGACCAATATCCTTAACAAATTGCTTATGTAAAATAATGGAATGAATGGTTAATAAAAGACTGCAGTGGTTTTTGGAAAAGAATAATAAAATCAACAGTTGTCAGTTTGGCTTTCGCAAACATAGAAGTGCGATCGACGCAAGCACAACTCTTGAAACACACATCATGGAGGCCTTTTCCAAAGGCCATCATATCATTTCTATATTTCTGGATATAGAAAAGGCATATGAGCGTCTCTAGAAAAGAAAAGTATTAGATAATCTTTACAATAAAGATATAAAAGGTAACATGCTATTTTTTATTAAAAATTTTCGATCTGAAAGACGATTTCAAAAGATAATTGGTAACACACTTTCTATCGAACATGGAGAACGGAATCCCTCAGGGATCTGTGCTAAGTGTAACGTTATTCTTAACTGCTATTGATAGCTTATTTTCTAAGGTAGAACTCCCTGTTAAAGCAGTCATGTACGCCGATGATTTTGTTTTGTGTATGTCTTCAAAACATATACATGAAATGGAAAAAATCAGAAGCGATTCTTTTTACAAGACGCAGAAACATCTACATACCTAGAATACTACTAGATACATTTCCCATTAAATTTGTCAATCAACACAAATTTCTAGGGATAATTTTTGATAAGCTAAATTGGAAGCCTCACTTAAACTTACTTAAAATTAAAGCTTACAAAAGCCTTAATCTACTAAAAATTTTATCCAATTCTAATTATGGAGCAGACAGAAAAATGTTGACGAGAATATACAAAATGGTAATACGTCCTTTACTAGAATATGGATGTATCAATTACAATTCAGCAAACAAACAGCTTCTCTCTACATTAGACTCAATTAATAATACTGCATTAAGAATATGTACAGGAGCATTTAGAACACGCCCAATAAACAGTATTTTAATAGATTCAGGCGAGCTCGATTTAACTACAAAAAGAATGCTATGCAATATATTAACAAGCTACTATCATCCTGTAACCACCTACCTTCAATATTACACTTAAGAAGTATAACACACTAAAATTTCCAAATTTTCCCCCTTGGCTAAACACAAAATTAAATATAAACCTAGCTTTAACAAATTATAAAAAATCTGAAACGACCGATTTAGTCTACAGAAAACTTTTCCTTGAAATAGTAAAAACCAATTACACCTTATATAACCAAATATATACAGCCATTAATTTCGCTTGTTTATTTCATAAAGAAAACAAATTCATAATTTTTACTGATTCTCTAAGTGCCTTACAAGCTCTATCACAAATTTTTCCGATACAACCTACAATAATAGAAAAATAAAAGATTTAATATATAAATACAAAGAAACGAAAACCATAAAATTTCTATGAATACCTTCACATGAAAAAATAGAAGGTAACGAAAAAGTAGATCTCCTCGCGAAAAACGCAATAAATAGGGAATACGAACATAGTTTCAAAACCTACTATACAGACACAAAACACGAAATCAAACAAAATATTATTAAAAAGTGGAATCAAGAATGGATAGATCTCGATCGTCTAATAATAAACTTCGCTATATAACTACATCGTCAAAAACGTGGAATGTAATTGATATCTTTTCTAGAAAAGACTCCATGAATTTATCTAGATTAAGAATAGGTCATTCCAAACTTACACATGGGTATATTTTGGAACAACAAAGTCAACCTCAATGTCAGTGTAATCAACGTCTTTCAATACCGCATATTTTCGAAGACTCTCATTCATATGTTAATCAAAGAGACAAATACAATATAACAAACCTAAAAGTACTAAATGTTGACAATATTAAAGTAGCTAAAAATATCATAGCTTTCGTAAAAGAGATAAATATATAGAATAAAATCTAATTGTTCCAGAAGAAGCCTTACACTTCTAAATACATCTCCTTTTTTTTTTTTTTTTTAAAGATTTATAATAATCAATTATTGATTATGCCATTAATTTGAACCCGGTGGCGAATGGTAGCTGAGTCGAGTCGAAAACCCGAAAAGTTTTTTCACTTTGACTAGAATTCGAGCCCGAGCCCTTCCGCATGAAAGGTCGGCACTCAACCACTGTGCCACCCAGCTGTTAAAATCCTGATTTTCTCTCTCTAACTTAAATTTTATATTATATTGACAAGTCCCCTCAAAAATAAAAAAAAATAAAAATAGAAAAAAAAAGAATAATCTTTATGTTTACTATTGGTACCAAAAGCAATTAATCTGTTTTTATTTTTCATTCTTTACATGTAAGGTTATATATGTAGAACAGACATTGCAGTAAGTATATATGTTCAGAATCATTCAATTTTATTATATAGCATTCTTAAATAATATAAACAGGTAATGTTACCAAATATTACATTGTGATAATTGAACTTTGGTTTTCTTTCTTTCTTTATGTAAAGGTACACTACGCATCTTCTTTACCAAGTACTTTTTTCTCGTTATCTATAATTCGCATATTCAAACATTTTTTAAAACACAAAGACTGTTTTATTTTTAAAGAATTTCCACTTTTTTTTTTTTTTGTGATACAAAAGATTGGTTGTACCAAAACGTATCGTAATAACTTATAAATAAGCACTCTTCCATATTTTCGTTTTCATATAATTCTTCTTTTTATTCATATTTTTTAACGTTCTTTCAAACAAAAACAAAAAAAAAAATTTTGCAAAGGTTAAATATTTGTTTATCATTTTCTTAACGTACCTAATCAGAAAATTAAAAAGGAGAAAACTGGTTAGCACTTTTTTTTTTAATCCAAAAGATTAGTTCTACCTAATGTACACATTTAAATGTTTTTTAATTTACTCTTCCAATTTTATAAAAACATATTTTCTTACTACTTTTTCATGTGCACCTATTGCTTTAAACCAAGTAAACAAACTTGTTTATTAAGAGCTAACCTACTTTCGGTGCCCTCCTTCCGGAGGACTTGGTCATTAATCAAAAATGTAGGTCAATATGTCATGCATGGTGAGCGGTGCGATATGGTATATTTTTTTCCCAGGACAAAGTGTCGCAATATCTACTAACACCCTTGTACTAAATTTCAAGCTTTTATATTTATTTCTAGTTTCTTTATTTCTAGTCTAACTATCTTTATTTATTTCGAAGATTTGCCTTAAGGTTTCAGAAGTTATGTGGCTGAATCTGAACCTCAAGGACACAAAGAAAATAGAAAAGGACACTCTAGTACCATTTTTGAAGGTTCTACCTTTATTGGTTTCGGAATTATCGATCAAATGTTTCTTGAATCCGAACCCATGGTCTGATCTAGACCATTTTCTATCCTCGCCGTTTTTTTGTCAATGGGTACCGAAATATAAATTTTAACGCTATAGCAACATTATTCTTAGAGCTATCGTATTTTTGGAAATATGCTCGTTAACGTTTGAACTTTTGATCGGTTTCGAGAAACTGAACCCAAAGCTTGATCCCGCCCATATGCAATCCCCGCCGTATTTCATTGCTAGTAACATACTGTATAAATTTAATCAAAATAGCGTCATTAGTTTTTAAGTTAGCGTGCCTACGAACGAACACGCGGACGGATATAGCGAAATTGACTCAGAAGGTGAAGCTATCGACAAATGTATGTATTTTTTCATATCTAGCTTGCCTCCTTTCGGTAGTTACAAACACCATATCAAAGTTAATATGCCCTTTTGCCTATTTTATGCTATACTTATAATTGAAATATATAAGTATAAAAATTAGAATTCTTTAATTTTAAAAATATTTGATTTGATTAAAAAAAGTGAATATTTTCCAATTCGTAATGCACACATATGTTAATCATAGATAATATTAATTTTAATGCAAAATTCAACAAACGATTTTCTTATTTTCAATTTGCACACAAAATATAAATTTTAAGGGAAAAAATATCTTAAAATTACATCATTTTTTAACAGATATGTGATAGTTTTCCTTGAAATATGACGTGATCCAGATTATAGGTATGGAAAAGATTAATTTCAGATTGAAATATTGGGATTAGAATTAGACTTGTAGAATCTTTGGGAAATTGTGGGAGGGACATGAAGCACTCTAGTTGATCCCAAATTTTAAGAACACTAAGAAAATGGAAAAAAAATCCTTGTACCGATCTTGAAGGTTCAATCGTTATTTTAAGTTATTATCTTTATTAATTTCGAAAATAAGTTTTTAATGTTTTTGAGGTGTGCGGGAGGTACGTGAGTTACCACTTCAATTGAGCTCAAATTCCGAGGATACAAAGGAAATAATAAAGAACCTTCTTATACCAACTTCCAAGTTTATATATTTATTTCTAGTTACTATCTTTATTAATTTTGAAGAAATGTGTAAAAATGTTGAAAGTTGTGTGCGTACCTGAATCGAATCAATTGACCTCAAAATTCGAGGCTCTCAAAGGAAATGTTAAAGAACATCCTTGCACCAAATTTAAAGCTTCTATATTTATTTCTAGCTTCTTTATTTCAAGTCTAGCTATCTTTATTTATTTCGAAGATTTGCCTTAAGTTTTAGAAGTTATGTGGTTGGATCTGAACCTCAAAAGTACAAAGGAAATAGAAAAGGACACTCTAGTACCAAATCTGAGGGTTTTATATTTATTAGTTTCGGAATTATCGAACAAAAGCTTCTTCAATCCGAACACAGGTTCTGATCTCCGTTTTTTTGTCAATGGGTACCAAAATATAAACTTTATCGCTATAGCAACATTATTCTTTGAGTTATCGTATTTTTGGAAATATGCTCGTTAACTTTTGAAACGATCAAAAGCTTTGAGAAACTGAACCCATAGCCTGATCCCACCCATATGCAATCCCCGCCGTATTTCATTGCTAGTAACATACTGAATAAATTTAATCAAAATAGCGTCATTAGTTTTTAAGTTATCGTGCCTACGAAACAACGCGCGGACGGATATAGCGAAATTGACTCAGGAGGTTACCCTATTGACAAATGTATTTATTTTTCAATACTTGCTTGCCTCCTTTCAGTAGTAACAAACACCATATCAAAGTTAATATGCCCTTATGCCTATTTTCTGCAATTTTTTTTTTTTTTTTATTCCTTTTCCACTCCTTTAAGGAGTATAGGGCATTCACCAAGTTTTTATTTAAACTAGGCTTCAGTTTCTTTAATCATAATATTTACTAAGCCGTTGATTACTCGGCTGTAACTATTGTTTAATGTTAACTTTGTGCGCCATCTATAATCTTACACAAGAGTTATTTATACTATTACGATATAATTAAACAATTTTACGATATTTTTTTATTAGATATAGTCTGACCGGGGCTTGAACCCGGGATCTTCCACATGAAAGGCGGCGTCTTACCACTACGCCATGGGTCAGATGCTATAGTATAATTAAATTATATAAGTATAAAAATTAGAATTCTTAAATTTTAAAAATATTTGATACTAGCAGATTTACCTGGCGTTACCCGGGAGCGTGCAAATTGTAAAAAAGCAAGTTTTGCTCAATTTTCAAATTTTGGTATTAAGGCAAGTCTAATCTTTATTCCAAAAACTCACTTAATTAATAAGATTAATTTTTTTGCTCTCCTTAAATAGTCTCAAATGGTGCAAAAGCTAAATGAGATAGTATTAATAATAAAGAAAATAAACCTAATATAAAATCCAAATAATAATGTCTTTAAATTTAAATAACATAACATTTTCCCTCTCTACATTTTTTTCGTAAGTCTTTGTTTTTTATCTACTATGCAGTTATTGTTTTTTAAAAATAGATTTCAGTGTAAAATTGCAGTTTTCTTTAAATAAAATTTAAAAATAAAAAAATTCAATTTCATTTATATTATGATTAAATACATGGTATTTAAAAAAACAAAAAGAAGCCTACATCTCTCATAAAATCTTTAAAAAAACGAGGAAGAGCGGAGTAGAACTTTCAGGTAAGTTCAAAACAATATATATGTTGAAAAGCAGATTTTTAAACCTTTTATTAACCATGGACTATTTTATTCAAACGTTGGCAATTCAAGTAATTTACTATTGACATAGTGTAATGACATAATGAAAAATTTAGTATACCCTTTTCATCTATAGTAAAATGGGTATAATAATACTTATATGTAAACTAGCTATTACCACGCGCACGTTGCCGCGCCCCTAAATTGTGTTTTAATTTAAGTTGATGTTACTGAAAAAAGTTAACACAAAAATTACATTTGGTGTACATGTTAATTTTAAAATGTAATAAAGAAATTTTTTTAAAACGCTTTTTTAGAATTATTCTTGCAATTTTTCAACAAATTTATCAAATTTCACTTGAAACTTTTCATAATTATTAAATAATAATAAAACTAAAAATTTTAGTTCAGTTAACATTATTCGCCGGAAACCCACCATCCTCAACTCTATCGTCAAGAAGCACCAAATTGTCAAGAAGCACCACGTATAGAAAAATTAGAGATAATCGTTCAAACTGTTTTGCAAACTGGTTTTTAAAGTTTTTGTTTCGGAATCGGTTAAAAGAACTCAAAACATGTTTTTAAAAATTTCCCTAATTCAAAGAAGTTTTACCTACTTTCAAAAATTGGACGTAATTTACTTACAAATTTTTTTTTTAACAATCCTCGGTTGGCATGGGTTAACAAATTCCTAGTCTGTTAATAGAGTGACCTCCATTCTCAAAGAGGAACACATATACAAAAATTGAAGTCAATCGGTTAAATCAAGTCTAATTATAGCAAAGCAACGACAAAACCTTTAAAAAGCTGTTGGGCCACAATGGGTTAACGGAACTCCACAAATATTTGTTTGAGGCTTTCTTTTTAACCAAAATAGTACTTCAAAAAATTGGCTGGAACTTGCTTTTCTCAACTTTATTTGTTCTTTAATATTTTTAAATAGATAAATTAGTAAGAATTGCTGATATTTTTGACTTGATAAAATAATTAGAAAATGTTTTTAGTATTATAAAGTAAATTTAGTTAGCCATGTCTTACCATCAAACTAATAAAAGTTTTTATAACTTTAAAATGACTTATGGACCTCCCATTAAATTTGAACCAAATAGGTGTAGGGTATTTCTAAGTCGGTTGCACCGACTGACCTTTTCTTTACTTGTTTTAATTTTTATTATATCATTTATTTTATTAAATTATTACCATAGAACATATAATTAAGACATTGTGTACGATACATAAGTTATGTTGAAAGGTACTTGCTGCATGTATGTAAAATTTATTTTTATATTTAAATGAATTATATGAAAAGCTCTAAATTTGTAATTGTATTTTAAAAATACATTTATTGCATATTTAGCGTTTATAAGTTTTTCTAATAGGTACATAAACTAACAATTTAAAATAATTGCATTTTGAAAAATTTGAGTTATTAAATATATTAATAGTTTTATTAGATTTTTATAACAAAATTTAATAATTCAGTAATTGAATTGGAATAAATGCATTTTCATTTATTTCAAGTTTATTTGTTTTTTATTATTTTTAATTAGATAAATTAGTAAGTATTTGTAATATTTTTGAATAGATAAAGTAATTAGAAAATGTTTTTAGTATTATAAAGTTAATTTGGTTGGATATGCTTTACGATTAAACTAATAAAAGCTTTTATGGTTTTAAAATCAAAATGACTAATGGACTTCTCATTAATTTAAACCAAATAGGTGTAGGGTATTTCTAAGTCGGTGGCACCGACTGACTGTTTCTTTACTAGTTTTTATATATATTTTTCTAAAAACAAATGATAAAATACTCAGTTACAAACCCTATATAATTTTGAAAATGTGCTTTTTAAAAAACCTTGGTTTTTTTAATCACTTGTTTAACTGATTATTTAATTCGATTATCCAATTCAATTAAATATTTTACAAATCAATTTGAAAATAATAAATCACCTCAACCGAAACACAAATTATAAAATTACTAATTCTTTTTTCAAAAAGAGAAAATTTTTATTTAGTTAAAAAAATGTATATCTTTTTATACAAAATCCACTGTTATAAGCAATTTGTCTGAAGCAAGCAATTTTGATTAAGAAAAGGACCTATTTTACTATTTTTAAAAAAATATATGTTTTTATAAGCAACCTTTGATTAAAAAATATATTGCTATACATTTTTTATTTTTTTTATTTATATGTATATTTATATGTATGTGCATACCCATTTTCTCAGTCATAATAAAATATATCATAATATTTAATCGGCTTATTTTTTCCCATACAAATATAAACGTCTCTTTTTCGGGTATAGTATTGGACCAATTTTAATGAAACAACAACCAAAAGAAAGGTTTTTATTGTTTTCATATTACAATATAATTTTTTTTTAGAATTTTACGTTTTTCAGGTGAAAACCCGTCATAAATTTTCGGATTAAATTTGTGGCTTATGACTCTAATATTAAGCGCCGACCTTCTGTGTAAATTTAATTCAATTTCGGTTGTAACTCGCACCTCAATCAAACTATCATAGGCGCCGACTTATGTCTATCTTTCTTTTTTTTTGTTTAGTTCAAATTTTCAATGAACAAGGAGATTTTAATTTTTTTTAAATTTTTTTGTTTTTGTTTTTTTCTTCTTATCTTAACAAGTGTACTAGATTTAAAATTCTTGTGAAAAAAATATGCTCAGTTCGAAATTAAACCAAAACATTTTGTTTATACAGTAGTTTTCATTTATAACGAACTCGGTTTTTACAATATTATGTTTACAGAGAGAGAAAAGTTAAAAGCAAAAAATTGCATATATAATTTTTTTTATGTTTGCTTTTTTTCATTACAACTTCGGATATAGCAATAATTAGGTTATACCGACACGTTTTTAAACATAATCGATTATAATTATTCAGATTTGGCGACCAAATACAAAATATAATATTATGTATGACTATTTATATATTAAAAAAATCACACATCAAATAAAATTCTAGTCAATTAGTTAGAAGTGTCCATTCTAAAAGTAGCTCATTCTACAATGTTTAAGTATTTTACTAATTTTTTCAAAATTCACAGCATTTTTTTAAAACGAACTTCATTTATTACGATGAATATTTTCCGTGCCTTCATGGTCGTTCTAAGTGTACTGTATTTTGTTTTTGTTTTACTAAAAAAAAAATATTTTATAAATCGTATATTGTTGCTGCTTTTTGTTAAGTTTTTTGTAAGATTAAAAACCGACTTTTGAAATATATTCTGCAGTTGCCATTCAGTTTGAGAGACAAACAAAAGATAAAATTAAAAAATAAATAATCCTTCTTATAAAAATTTATAATTTAAATAATTTGTTCGTTAGCTAACCAAAAACAACGCATACGGTGTATAATATCTAGAAAAAAATTTGAAATAAGAAGTTACGTATGAATTTACATGTGATCAACCGAAATACGTATTGGTACCTCGGATTTAAAAATTGACAAAGCGAAAAATAAAAATAAAAAATTTAAAATAATATTTTTGTAAAATATTTGTTTATTAAAAAATACCGTATATTTACAATAAATAAAAATACCTATAATATTAGTATCATTAGAAACATTAAATAAGAAAATAATATTTCTTAAGAAAAATGATTTGTTCCTTATGGATCAACCAAAATCAACGCGTACGTTGTCAGTGCGTACAATAAAAACTTTTTAATAATTAGTTATGTAAATAAATTTACATTGTCGCATATGGTACAAAGCGAAATTGACAAAGTGTATAAAAATATTGTAATTGTTTTTTTCTTATGTTGCTACGATTAAGTTTTAAAAACAAAATATTTTAAAATAATATTTTTTAAAACATACATTACATTATATTTAAAATAATTGAAAATACCTATAATATGCTTTCAAATTTCTATCAAAACATTCAGAAATAATTAAACACATGAATTTACATGAAAGCAACCAAAATAAGCGCAACATATTGTACGGTACCTCGGATATTGTAAAATATACAAATTGACAAAATGTATAAAAATATTATTATCGCTTTTATATGTATTTATGTTTTAAAGAATAATACTTTTAAATAAATATAATTTAACATACCTATTCAAGTGAAAATTAATCTATTATGAAAATTTTTTATTAAAGTCAACTGCTGGAAATTTTTTTTTTTTTTTTCTGCGAGGGAATGGAACGCTCGAAAGCCACCCATTGAAACTTTGCGGTATTTCGTTGGGTAATGCGCGACTTTAACGCACCAAAACCATACCCTTTTTGAACCAAACTTTAGCAAGGAACCTGTGAAACAAATTTACAGTTTGGTTACAGGGATGGGATATGAAAGGATTTTAGGATTGGGGAAGGTTATTTGGGAATTTAGGATTATGGTGGATAGGAAAAATTTGGAGGTATATTTAGGAGAAAGATGTTAATATTCTTCTTAAATTTATTTAAGTCGTACACATACGAATTACCAACTTTAGGAAACACATTGGACGGAATGTGATTCCATAATCTCGACATACGCATAACAAACCAATTTCCATAAGCACATGTTGCACCCCTTATTTCACGTTGCAAAACTTTGAGTGGAGGCATTAACAGTTTTATTTCCTTAGAACAGGTGTTCGTCCCCATTTTATACTATGAAACATGGTAAGTGACCAGACTGTGCTCCCATGGCTAAGTGGAGTGAACGTTGAGGTAACACTGGCATCATTTATAAGACGAATAGCTCTGTTTTGCACTTTATCGAGATATCCCATTTGGGTGCACCAGCCCAAATATGTGCATTATACTCCATTTTTGGTCTAATAAATATTTTATAGATATTGAAGAGATCTAATAGAGAGAAGTAAGTTTTACAGCGATAAAAAAAACACAAACATCTAGCTGCATCTTTTGGTTTACCAAAAATGTGATTTGACCAAGGCAACTTTTGGTTTAACTTGATGCCCAAAATATTTAAATCTGTTGAGTGCCTCAAAGCTTCTCCCTGAAAAATCAAATTGGGAATGGAAATTGCTATTTTTCGCGAGATAAGACAGCATTTGCTTTCCTTCGTGTTGAATTGAACACGATTATTTTCACCCCATTTATGAATTTTTGCTAAATCATTATTTAGCTCACTGACAGTGAAATTTTTTGCAATGAAATTCATAGGAACCTACAAGGGTGCTGTCATCTGCTAAACTGTGAATTGGAAGGGAAGTTAAAGATAGAAGATCATTGATGAATATTAAGAAGAGGGTTGGAGAAAGAACAGATCCCTGAGGGACACCAGCATTTAATTTAAATTTGTCATATGATAAACCATAGGACCTGTACTCGAATCGAACCATTCGAAAGGAAATCTCCAATCCATTTGATAAAGGCTAAAGCCTAAAAGGGTGTTTCTTTCTTTTTCCTTAGTGCCCTTGAAATTTGGGCCCCATTGCAGTAGTGGGTCGGGGACCAGCCACATATTTCTGAAGACCTTGAAGCATATCTTTAAAATTAATAAAGATAGCAGCTTGAAACAAATGTAGAAGCTTCAAATTTGGGACAAGGGTGTTCTTAACTATCTCTTGTGAGTCCCCCTAATTTGGGATCGATTGGAGTGGTGGTTCAGTAACCCTCTTAGACCTCCGAAGGTTTAAAAGCTTTTAAATGAAATTACTAAAAATAGTAACTTAAAATTAATATAAAACGTTCCAATTGTGTACAAGGGTTCACTAGTATTTAAAATACAGCGCGTATTTTAATACAAAATAATGCCGTATGTAATAATACAAAATAATGCCATATTTTGATAAAAAAAAACTCTAGGTTACTAATAATGAAAGTACCATGGGAATTGGTTCTGGTCGAGTTCGGATAATGAGTTCGGATTCTAGAAGCTTTTGCTCGATCTAAGGCCAAACGAGTATAATTTCGAAGCCAAAGAATATATTTCCTATTTCTTATGTGTCCCCGAAATTTAAACTTAACTGTAGAGTTGGTTCAGATGCCTCCTAAGAAATCCCAAAACTAAAAAGCTTATATTCGAAATTCAAGAAGATATAAACTTTGAATTTGATACACGTGGGTTCTTTCCTATTTAGATTTATATTTAACACTTTTATATTTTTAAAAGGCTAAGAATTTTACCATAAAACATATTTTGTATAATATTTTATAAATTAAAAACAAAATATTTTTTTAATAAACGGTTAAATTCCTTTTTTTTAATGTTAATCATATCATATATTTTATTGAATTATTACCAAAGGTGATATATAATTAAGACATTGTGTACAATACTTAAGCTATATTCAAAGGTACTTGCTGCATTTATGTAAAATTTATAATTATATTTAAATGAATTATATGAAAAGTTCTAAAACTGTAATTGTACCTTAGAAATATATTTATAGCATATTTTGCGTTTATAAGCTTTTCTAATAGGTACATAAACTAACAATTTAAAATAATTGCAATTTTGAAAAATTTGAATTATTAAATATATTATGCTTTGATTAGCTCTTTATCACAAAATTTAATAATTCAAATTTTTTCACTTTTGTAATTGAATTGATGCCGAAACCATGCCCCGATTTCGGCAATATATAGTCCCCGCCATACCTTTAATACTAGTTAACCTTTGTACACAATTCGGAATGCCTTTTACGCTTTCTACTTCTACTTTTTGCATTAGCAGATTTACTACTTCCTGTAAATAAAAATTTTTATGATAGTCTTCATTTTGTTTCATTAAGAATAAAGAATAAAGTAGGTATACTAGGTCGGTAAGGGTCATGTAGGTATACTGGGAGATTCGACCAAGGGTTCGGAACTTAGAACTTTTTGATCGAATTTAGGCCAAACGAGCATAATTCCGAAACCAATGAAGATAGAACCTCCAAATTTGGTTTCAAGGTGTCCATTCCTATTTCTTTAGTGCCCTTGATTTTTGGAGTAGTGGGTCGGGGACCAGCGAAGATTTTCCGAAAACCTTAAAGCATATCTATAAAATTAATAAAGATAGCTTGAAACAAATGTAGAAGCTTCAAATTTGGCACAAGGATGTTCTTTACTATTTGGGTGGCCCCCTAAATTGGGATCCATTGGAGTGGTGGTTCAGTACACCTCTTAGACCTACCAAAGTTTAAAAGCTTATAATCGAAATTATTAAAAATAGTAACTTAAAATTAAGATAGAACGTTCCAATTGTGTACAAGGGTTCACCAGTATTTAAACTACAGCGCGGACTGCATATGGGCGAAATCGTACCATGGTTTCGGGTTCTGGAACCTTTGAAAAGTTTAAGGGCTAACAAACATATATCTTAAAAATAGTATAACTCAAAAAATGATGCTGCTATTTTGAAGAAATTTAAACTGTAGGTTACTAGTAATGAAAGTATCATGAGAATTGGTTCTGCTCGAGTTTGGTTAATGAGTTCGGATTATAGAAGCTTTTGATCGATTTGAAAAATTTTGATTATTAAATATATTAAGCTTTGATTCGCTTTTTATCACAAAATTTAATAATTCAAATTTTTTAACTTTTGTAATTGAATCGAAATAAATATATTTTCATTTATTTCAAGTTTTTTTGTTTTTTAATATTTTTAAATAGATAAATTAGTAAGAATTTGTAATATTTTTGAATAGATAAAGTAGTTAGAAAATGTTTTTTAGTACTATAAAGTTAATTTGGTTCGCCATGTCTTAAGATCAAACTAATAAAATCTTTTATGGTTTTAAAATGACTTATTAACTTCCCATTAAATTTGAACCAAATAGGTGTAGGGTATTTCTAAGTCGGTTGCACCGACTGGCTGTTTCTTAACTTGTTATGAAATCATTAAAGTTACTTTATGTTCCTATGTTCCCCCAGAAGGTATCATTAGAGAGTTTCCAAAAATTTAGGACTGTTTTTGTGGGATTAGAATCCTTCTTATTAACGTTTAAATTCATACTTACGAAAAGCAGTTGGTGATCAGATAATGAAGTGTCCGTTACGAAGATTTTATCTGTAACCTACCGAATCAGTACAGAAGTGGTCAACTATTGATTTAGAACTACCGCTTATTCTAGTCGCGAACTTTTTATTTAAACTATTGTATACTAAAAACCATTGCACAATAATGTTCTCAAGTAAGATTTAACCTCACTACTGTTTTTCTCCAAGAGATTTATATTAAAATCCCCTAAAATTAATAAATTTTTGTACCTATCTGTTATTTCATCCAATTTATCAAAAAGTCGTTGTATTTTAGAAGTATATTTATTGCATATTTGATTATTAAATTTTGTGATAAAAAGCTAATGAAAGCATTAATGGTTTTAACTAACATTAAAAACCATGAAATTATGTAAACTTTTATATTTATATTGCTACAAATTAATATTTCTTTCGAATAACTTTGAGTTTAATTATATAGAACATTAAAAAAAAAATAAATTAAGAGATTAAATTTAAAAATTATTGAATATTGAAACAATTAAGCAAGGGTACTAAATCCTTCAACCGTAGATTCATATTTACACCAGTATGCCTATATAGTTAAAGGGTATAATAAATTTGCCATTACGTTTGTGACGCAGAGAAGGAGGGGAGGTAGATATAGACTCAAGTGTATGGATCGGATCAGAATCGAAAAATAAATGGACTTAGCTATATTTGTCCGTCCGTCCGTCTGTCCGTCCGTCCGCACGATAACTCAAAAACCAGAGGAGCTAGGATCTTGAAATTTTCGCAAATTTGTTTTTTTTGCAATAGCTATTTATCGTCATCGCTATTTAAATTCGGCCATTTTGGTCCATGGGTTCGGGTAGCTGCCATACAACTTCTTGCTTTATATGAGCAATACTCTATACCTATAAAAATAGTTTAGTGTAATGGTCAAAGTTTCTGCTAAATTTGGTTGGTCTACTGCAGAGGGTTCGAGTAGCTGCCATACAACTCCTTCTTTTATATAAGCACTATAATCCTAATAAAGCTGTATGTTTGCAATTTTGCCAAAAGTAATTAACCGAATGATATAATGTATATGTTACGGTCATACGGGTATCCCAAGAGTTGACACAGTCTACTCTACTTCACTCTTCTTCGCTTGATTATTAAATTTTGTGATAAAAAGCTAATGAAAGCATTAATGGTTTTAACTAACATTAAAAACCATGAAATTATGTAAACTTTTGTATTTATATTGCTACAAATTAATATTTCTTTCGAATAACTTTGAGTTTAATTATATATTATAGAACATTAAAAAATAAATAAATTAAGAGATTAAATTTAAAAAATATTGAAAATTTAAATAATTAAGCAAGGGTTCTAAATTCTTCAACAGGATATTCACTACTGCTAAAAATCCTGAAAAGCAGTACTGCTGTCCCAAGCAAAAACACAGTAATTGATTCAAGTATACTTTCGAGAAATTAAGCAAAACACTAAATTTTGAAGCCTCACAACATCTTTTAAAAATTTGTGGTCTATGTAATTTTTTCTTATAAATTGAATGAGTATGCTTCTTTTTAATACCATTTCGATTCGATTACTCTTAATTTTGGGTAATTCCGAAAAGCTTTTTTGTTTTAAATGGGTATGGATCATTTGAAAATACAAATTAAAACTAGACAAAAATAATTCATCTGAAAATAAAAACTTAACAAAAATAATTCAGTCTTATCTACTAAGAAATTATAAAAAATAATTAATTATAAAAAATGTAATTTAGATTAATTTGTACAAAATATTATGTAATTTGTTATTCTTCCACGTTATTGGTGTCAAAAGTAACTAAGTCTTTTGATGTTTCAGACTCATTTAGATTATTCCAAAATGAGCGCCTATTAACTGGCATTAATTGAACAAGCTCTTTGATTATTGTTTCCTTTTTTTTTTCTGCACACCACGGTGTTCGATTAAGCATGGAACGTTGTTTATATTTTCTTTTTTCTTTAGAAAGTCCAGTAACTTGAAATTTTCATCGAAATCGTTTTTATATTCAATTGTTCGGCATCCTTTTGTAAATTTTACTTCCACCAAATTGCACAATTTAAAATTTGTCATGGAATCTTCAATATTTTTCTTTTTCATTAAAGACCGTTTACCTGACTTCCATTGATGAAACTGTTCCAATTTTAAAATTCGTAAATTTTTACGTGAACTTTCTATTACCTCGCATAGCTCTTGGAAATCATAAATATTTCGCTTCCTGCCTATTTTTTTTTCAATGTTCCCATGTACTCCATCAGCATTCATATGGGTTTGACCTTTAGTAAGGAATTTAAAGCGAACTTCATCTGGACCGTTTGGTTGGTTTACAATATTAACCAGCGCAGAGAAAATCACCCAGTTTTTGTTTTGCGCTGTACAATTTATTACATTAAAAATAGAGTACAAAAAATAGAGTACAAAAAACAAGTAAACATTGAAAAAAGAGAATTAAAAAAAACAATTTAATTTTGTTAGTTACTGCGTTTTTGCTTGGGACAGTCGCTTTGTGATTACACAAAACCGAACTATTTTTCACTTTTAAAACACAGTAAGTACAAACACCAAATTAGAACACAGTAACTCATTGCAATTACTGTGTTTTAATTTGGGATTTGTTTGTTACTGTGTTTTGAACTAGGAATCGTGATGTAAACAATGCACTTACTGTGTTTTGGAAGCATCATTTTTACTCACTGAGGGTTCAGATCGTAAAAGTGACAATGTACAATGTTAGGAAACAACATAGTAAGTCCATTTTTGCTCTTAACTCGAATTTGATCATATTGTTAGTTACTGTGTTTTTGCTTGGTACAGCCGAGTAATTGCTGCATGTGTGTAAAATTATATTGAATTGGATAAAAGTTTCAAATATGTAATTTTGTAATTGCATTTTACGAATCCATTTATCTCAACTTTATTTGTTGTTTAATATTTTTAAATAGATAAATTAGTAAGAATTGCTAATATTTTGTAATTGATAAAATAATTAGAAAATGTTTTTATTATTATAAAGTTTTTATTATTTGTTTTTTTATATGTTCTTTAGCCCTTAGAACAATTAAAAGGTTCAGAATCTGAACCCATGGACAGGGGGATACTGTTCCCTTTCTTTGGATAATACTTCGAAAAGTGGAGCAAAATCGCAATGAAAAACTCACTTTGTTCTGAATTGACTTGCTCTCAAATTGAATTAATTGAAAATACTGAAATTATAGCTTTAAAAGTTGAATTGTAGTCCAATAATTTTGTAGTCCAATAATTCATCATTAACTGTTGTATTCCTACAGCTCCTAATTTTGAACTTCATTCTAAAGATTTATCAGAAATTGAGTCATATATGAGCAAAATCAACGTAAATGATGATATCATCATATATGGTGATCTTAATTTACCTAATATCTGTTGGATCACGATGAAGAGCCTTACTACGAACCAAAAGAACTGGTTAGTAATGTCGAGTGCTTAGTAATCGATTCTTTAAACTTCTTTTACTTTCAACAAGTATTTTCGATATTCAATTTTAGAGGTAAGCAATTGGATCTTATTTTCACTACGAACGATTTGGTTATTTTTGATTGCTCTATTGAATTAGTCAAAATCGATCCTTATCACCCCCCGTATTTGTTAATCCTTTTGTTCTTTTTCCCCTGCGAAAGCTGAATCTACTTCATTAAATCGTTTTAATTTTGTAAATGCCAATTTAATGATATTAAAAAATTTTTGAACTCTCATAATTTTTCATTTATACCTTCTTCTAATTTAAAATTATTCCGATAATAACTTCTATGGAATTATTCGGTCTTCTATTCTCCGAAAACTAGACTTACTATTATTAATATAGACTCTAACATGGTATTCAATTACAAAAAAAAAATTGATGATAATTTTAGTCCTGGAATTGATGGTATCCCTAATTTATGTTTAAAAAACTGCGCTGCCGCTTTGGCTGGCCCACTTTCCACCATATTTAAAAATTAGGTCCTGGAATTTTCCTATCTATTTGGAAAAGTGCTCTTATTAGACCTATTCATAAGAAATATCATAAAAATTACAATACTAATTAGCAGCCGATAGCAAAACTATCCTCGATTCCAAAACTTTTTGAATTAATTGTTTTTGATTCTATTTATTATCACTGCGTCATCTTCTTATCGCCATATGAACATGGCTTTGTGAACCATTACTAATCTTACTGAGTCAACATCAATTTTTCTGAAAAATATAGAGGATGGCTTTCAAAATTATGTAATTTACACCGACTTTAGTAAAGCATTTGATCATCTTTTTCACAATATTATCATTTTTAAGTTAAGAACATTAGGTTTTTCCTCATACTTTATAAATTGGATTTCCTCATATCTTTCAGATCTTAGCTATTAAATTCTATTAATATCTATAATTTCGACCCGATTCTTCGCTCTCACTAGGGTTCCTCAGGGTAGTCATCTTGGCGCTTTGTTGTTTATTATTTTGATAAATGATGTTACTTCTTTAATTTACAACAGTCACATTAAAATATATGCCGATAATATGAAGATTTTTTAAAATTCGTTAGCATTACAAGTTGATTGAAACGGTTTTCATAATTGGTGTATTAATAAGAACTTTCTTCTTAACATAACTAAATATGCTTTTATTTCTTTTGCACGTCGTTTAAATCCATTATCACATACTTATTCTTTTAATAACCAAAAGCTTCTATCTATTGCTTTAATTAAAGATTTTGGAATATTTTTTTTATTAAACTATCATTTCTACCTCGTTATACCCATTAATTAAATAAAGCAAATTCTATGCTAGATTTTATCAAGCGTTGGGCAAGAGAATTTGAAGACCCCCATGTTTTTAATTCTCTTTATACTTGCTTGGTATGACTCAATTTGGAATATGCCCGTCAGGTATGGAGTCCATGTTAATAGGATTGATTCTGCCCAAAAGAAATTTCTTAGATTTGCTCTTCGTCATCTGCCTTGGGAAGATCCGTTAAATCTTCCTCCGTACGAGCATTGGATAAATCTATTAAATCTTAAAACTCTCCAACTAGCTCACTTCTAGGTCACCAAAACGTTGCCACAGCAAAAATTCGCAGCTATTTAGCTATTTTTACTAGGTCCAAAAATTATGAAAATGTTCTTATGACGTGATCATAATGTTGCGGTGATCAAAGTGGTTATCATATTTTGGCTTTCAAGACGTTTTGACAACGTAACAAAGCAAATTAGCTGTGTGACTATTATGATACTGAAACTACAAAATAGCTATAAAATAGAAATACCTGTCATTATAGCCAAATAGCAACGGATGTGTAAAAGTTATGGTAAATGCAAACATGTTTGATCTTCTATATCACTTACATGACAGCTTAATAGAAATATATGCTTAAAAGCTGCTATTACTGCAAGATCATTCGCCTAACAAATTTGCTATTCTGATAGCCAAAATAACTTCCAAAATTATTTTGCTGTTATAATATCACAAATTGTAAATAAAATTAAATTGTTTGAATATATAAATAAATATTTTAAAAATTACAAAGTTCTTATAAATACACTTTGTAATTATGTAATTTATATCTAGTCTAATAGTATAAATTATAATTTTTATATGAACAAATATGATTTTCCAGAAGATAAGAAAGACTAAATTCACTTGCGATTAATATTTTATCGATTAATTTTCAAAAATACTTCGAAATAAAAAATGCGCCATTAAAATATTGAGTATTTAATAAATAAATAAAAAAATTATTTTTAAGAAAAAATTATTTTCTCGAAAATATATTTTAAAAATTTTATTAAATCAAAGGTTAAAGTTGTAACAATTGATAATAATAATTTAGTAGAGGTTTTAAGGGCAATAATCATTCTTTTATAATTTATAAAACTTAAATAATTTTGGTAATTTTTTCTGCCATGTTTTTTTTCTACCATGTTTATTTTTGCCTTTATTAAAAAGCTATATATCTTTCATGATAGCTAAAAAATTACAATTTAGATTTGTAGGTTAAAGGTTAAAAGTTATATACCTAACTATCACGGATTCATATAAAGTATATTTGCTGAATTGCTTGCAATCACAGCTATTATGCTGTACATAAAATAAAAAAAAAAACGAGGAAGACTGTAGTTGCCCTTGTCAACTTTTAGATATCCATGCATTTATGTTGTAAATTATAAAAAAAAAAATAAATAAAAAAAAAATTTGACCCACTCACCCCATAATTTTTGTTAAAAAAAAACAACAAAAACAAAACAAAAGAAAAAAAAAATAAAAAAATTATTTGGCCTACCCTTAAAGTTGGTCCGATAAGTAACTTGCCCTTTACTCTTACTAGCCCACTTTTAATTTTAACTTCGTAGCTTTAATAGATTCACAAATATCGAATTGACAACTTTGTATGGCAGCTCGCCGAAAATGAAGCCTTAACATTTTGAAACTTTACAAAAGTGCTTAGTGTATAATTATATTGTATAGTCTTTGATATTATCTCTTTTAATTTAAACTTTGAAAAAATAAACATCATATTCATATATTAAGACTATCAAGATAGATAATAATTGTCACATTCATAATGATTATTATCTATCAATCTAAAATACAAACTACACATACAAAGAATTTCAAATAAACATGTTATATAAATACATATAAATTATTTATCAAGCCATTTATTTACTTAAAAAAAATATTTGTGTTAATTTTAGCTTATCTTAAATTTTTTAAACTACGCATCATTTGAATTATATGAAATCGTAAATTGATAGATACCTACAAAACAAACACAACAATAACAAAAGCAAAAACAAACAAACAAAAAAATTCATGTAACTGCATGTTGTATACAAGTTGTAATGCAAAAATTTAAATTTTTATATGAAAAATTTGGAATTATAAATGTTAGTTGTTCGAGAGCTATCCGAAATTTTGGTCGAATCTTAACCACAGACATAGAGACAGAAAATACAGACACACATATCTAGATCGATTTACTTTTCGAAGCTGATCCGATACGTATCTTTGACATTATATCTAGCTCGTCTAGATCAATGCGTTACAAACGGAAGAGCAATTTTAATATACTCGTGGTCATAATATCATATATGTATGTATGCTAGAGTATAAAAAAAAAATTGATAATCAAAAATTATCTAGGTATTGTTATAAGATGAGCCACTCCAACCACTCCATTTTGGTTAAAAACAATACTTTGTACCTACATGAATAAAAAATATTAAGGAATACTTTGCAATTCAATTTCAAATATCCCTATACTTTATATTATACCAATACAAAAAAAACAAAGTAGTGGTTTTGAAAGAGCATTGCAAAAATATCGTTCTGTTTCTCCCTTGCAGAAATTTTAATAACAGAAAGGTTTTGCAACATACGTATATTTTACCTAATTTTACTAATGAAAGTTTTTTTTGTTTGGTGATTATTATGATTATAATTGGTGATATTTGTGAATGACAGTGGCACATCTTATTAATAATCGACATTCTTTGTTAATAATAAAATAGCTGTGGCAACAACCAATTACATTTCACAGAAAATTAGCTTTGTACATATCTAAATGTTTAAACTAGCTTTCCATGTATAACTATTTAGCTTTGTAAAAAGCAAAATAACTTTCCATGCATATCTACTTAGCTTTGTACAAAGCTAAATAGTTATGCATGCACGGGGTGACATTATAATAGACTTTAATGCTAATTAATTAATTTAATAAAGGACAGTTTCTGGAAATGTTTTTACACATTATTCTCATGCTTATTACAAAAAACATCTCAAAAAACTAAAGCAACATCCGATATACTTCCTACAAACACAAGTTTTTATAAAAAAATTGATTTGAGTACATCAATTTCGCTGTCAAATAATAATGCGAACAAATGGTTCTTAACAATGGATGTATATTACAAACAAATGGTGAACTAATGGTTCTTAACAAACATATATTCTTGGTAATTCATTGAAATCAAATCAGCCTATGTTATTATCAGATCTCAAAATTTATATAGCAGATAGTGCAAGACAAAATAATGATGCTATATATGTTATCGAAAAAATTAAAGCAAAATTTGTATGTCTATCATTCAAAACCGATTCTGTTTTTATACCTTTGCTATACTCTTTAAAATCGTTTTAAATTAATCTTATCTATGAACATTATATTATACCTACATAAATATTTTAATTAAATTATCCTTTAAAAATTAAAAACGTTTTTTATTCTACGAAATTAAATAAATTTTTCATTTATATACATATAGTATTTAAATATTAATAATATTTGTTGGAAACATAGATCGAAAAAAGCTATGATAATCTCAAATATGGAAATTTTGTCAATTCGACTATATTGCCATTTTTGTAGCTAATGCCAAAACTATGCAATATGGTAATTAAAGTAAAAACACTTTACTTATTGCCAGTTTACTAGTGTAACAAATAAGTTTTCCAAAAAGCTATCTTGCTGTTATTGAAAAAATAATAAAAGCCAAATAGCATTATGGTAATAAAAATTACTTTAACAGCTATTTAGCTGTCATTTCGACTATATTGCCATTTTTGTAGCTAATGCCAAAATTATGCAATATGGTAATTAAAGTAAAAACACTTTACTTATTGCCAGTTTACTAGAGTAACAAATAAGTTTTCCAAAAAGCTATTTTGCTGTTATTGAAAAAATAATAAAAGCCAAATAGCATTATGGTAATCAAAATTACTTTAACAGCTATTTAGCTGTCATTTTACAGTAAATCGCTATTGCGTATATTACTTCTTTGCTAGTAAAAAAGCATATTAGTTGCAAAAGTTATTTAAATTTATTTTTGGTTGTGCTGACGTTTTCATGACTCGAAAACTTGCAAATTAGCATTAGTTGCAAAGTAGCTATTCTAGTCCATTAGGATGACGTTGTAAAAGCTAAAATTTAGCTGCGAAAACTAATTAGAATATAAATGTTAGTTGGGTCTCGAAAAACGTCGAGAAGTTGTCTAAATAATATTTTTAACAGAATTACTCAAAGGCAATATTGTTTCTACGGAATTACTTGATAGGGTAGTCTTTTGTTCAGTTTCTAGATTAAGAATACATAACATGTTTTAACCCCAGTTTTACCTTATTAGTTATGGTAAATACGAACATCTTAACAGAATGATGGCTTTATGTTATAAATATAAACACAGTATTAATCTTACACTAAGCAATTTTACTTAAAAGAACGATTTATATTTGCATCGTTGAAATTTTGGGAATATCTTTAGTTTATTAATTACTAGCTAATACCAGGGCTGTGGAGTCGGAGCTGGAGTCGGAGTCCGGAGTCGCGGAGTCGTGCATTTTCGGGGGCTTGGAGTTGGAGTCGGAGCGGAGTTAACAGAAGAAACTCCGACTCCGAAAAAAATTTTCAACATTATTATGACTATTTTTACCTTTTGCTTTTCTATGTAAGAATATTATTGAAAAACTTTTGGTAAGGTCTTTAATTAATGACATGAAATACCGGCTGCTTTTATTTAAAATTAACTCAATTACCTTTTAAAAAGAAAATCTGAAAAAAACATTGTTACTTTTATTGTAACAATAAAAATTTAAATGTAATTTTTAAATTCTGTGGATTTTTTAAAGATTTAATAATTTAAACAGGTAAAAACAATTAGCAGATGTCCTTTATACGTATCCGCATAAAGTAATAAAAATACTAATAAGTTTTAAAAATCAAAAAATATTCATAAGTACACCTAATTTGCAGAACATAATTATTACAGGCAAAAATAATTCTTCATAAAAATATTACAAAAAATTTTTGCAACGGTTGTCAGACAGGTAAATAATAAATATAAGAAAATCCCAAATCCTAGTTTAATTTTGGTATAAATACATGCTCATCTTAATTGAAGAGCATCAGTAATTTTTTTAAAATAAAGTAGACAACAACTGAAATAAATTATAATTACCAAACTACATCGTGAAATTCTTTGTTGAACGGAAGTTAAATATTATCTTTTTAATATTTATTGTTAATTTAGTATTTTTGAAGGCTTCAAAATGGATAAAAAATTAAAATTGGCATTACTTAAGCATTTTGCAATTACATCAGATGGGAAATTCTATGAATGCCTATGTTATATAGAAGGTGATGAAGAACAAATGTGCAAAGCACAATTAACAACTGGCAGAATATCAAATTTAAAACGACATTTGCAGCGTTATCATCCGAAAGTACTAGAAGAAGTAGATAAGGCGAATACGAAACCAATGACCGCTAAACCATCCTCCTCCTCATCAAACATATCGCAACCCGGATTATCCAAATTCTACATTAGCGATAAAATTACTGTGACAATGACAGCAGAAAACTTCAAAAGTGCCTTATTAAAAATGGTGGTTCAAAACAGTATACCGATATCCTTTTTTTCACAGTCAGCATTTTTAGAATTAAATGGTGAAATGGCTAATAAACTTAAAGTTTCTTTAGGAAGAGAAAGTATTAGAAAAATGATATTAGATGAGGCTGAAAAACACAGAAGTCATCTTATAGAAAAATTAAAAGGGAATTTTGTGTTTATTAAAATGGATGGTTGCACTCGGCATAGAGTAAACTATATTGCAATTAATGTCCGGTTTAATAATAACAAAGAAACTATAACTCAGACCTTGGCAGTAAAAGATACTCAAGCTCATCACACAAGTGAATACATAAAAAATATATTGGAAGAAATTCTAAAGGACTTTAAAATTAAAAAAGAGCAGATTTTATGTATAGTTACTGATAATGCTTCGAATATGTTAAGTGTTACGGAGAAATTAAATAAGGAAAATGAAGAGGCGTTGGTTATGGAGGACGATTTTGATGCAACTGAACTCTTAGTAGAGCAAAACAGTGAAGACTTGAATGATATTTGTGAAGAAGTATCCAAATCATTTTATATTCAACATATGAGATGCGCTGTGCATACATTGCAATTAGCAATACGAGATGGTCTAAAAAATCATGATGCAACAAATACTATCATAAAGCTGAGACAAATGGCTGTCACAGCGAAAACTCCTAAAATATATGCTATTTTAAAGAGGCGCGCTGGGAAAGGTGCGATTTTAGATCAAGCTACACGTTGGGGAAGCACTTACCTTATGATAAAGCGTTTGCTTGAATTAAAAACATTTTTTGCAGATATGGATAATTCAAATCTTTTTCTAAATGAAACCGAATGGGAACAAGCCGCAAATTTAGAAAATATTTTATTTCGTCCATATCTTCTGACAAAAAAATTGCAAACTGAAGATATAACTCCAGGGACCTTCTTTTTTGAGTGGAGAAACTTAATTTATCAGTTGTCCCGCACTGATGAACCAATTTCCAGTGCTATTACATTTTCCATGAATAAAAGGGAACTACTACTTTTGCAAAATGAAATTTTGGTAGCCGCTATTTACATTGATCCAATGAGCCGAATTCTATTAAATGACCATCAAATTGCAAAAGCAAAAGAGACGCTCTATCAAATCACCGTTCGCATCAAATATTTTCCGGGATTAGATAGTGAAACACAGATCGAGCCTTCTTACTTTGTCTCTAGTCAGGAATCAGCTTCTAGTTCAAATGAAGATTTAGATTTTGACAAATATTTAAATCAATTGGATGTTATAAAACGAAAGCGTTATAATGAAAAGGAACCAGATACAGAAGAGCAGAAGTTTAAAAAGGAGTTTTTTACCGCTTTGGAGGGAGTTGAAAAATATGATCGATCATCAAAATTGAACGTCCAAGAAGCTATTGATGTGTACCCAAAAATAATCGAAAATGTTGCTAGAATTGTAACCCCTTTACCGCCGACACAAGTCAGTGTCGAAAGATTGTTTTCTGCTCTGAAAATAATTAAGTCAGACCTACGTGCATCGCTTAAAGAAGATTTGATTGAAGCAATTCTATTTTTAAGAAATAATATATATTTTAAAAATTAAAACCGAAAACAATACATATTTTAAATGAGATTTTTTTTTGTTTTTTACTTTTTTTTTCTCATCTTTTAGTAAAACATAAATTTAATAGAATTAAATAAAAAAAAAATTTTATTTTATACATGTTGATGAATATAGGTCGGAGTCGGAGTCAGGTCGGAGTCGGAGTCGAGTCCAATAAAAGCCCGGAGTTGGAGTCGGAGTTGATCAATTTCGATACGACTCCACAGCCCTGGCTAATACCCGCTGCGCGTTGCTGCGCTTTTCAATGGAGGTTTAATTGAATTTGAAGTTACTGCAAAAAGTTAACACAAAAATAACCCAAGGTTTACACACGTAAATTTAAAAATGTATGAAAGCAATCTTTTTAAAACGATTTTTCTAGGATTATTCTAGTAATTTTTGAAACATTCTGTAATTCAAAGCAGTACAAACTATTTTCCAAAATTTGACGTAATTTACTTTCAAAAAATTTTTTTGACCAAACGTAGGGCCGACTGTTAACAGACTCAACTCCATTTTCAAATTGCTTCACACATAAAAAATTTGAGGTCAACCGGTCAAATCGTTTCTAATATAGAGTAAAATAACCAAAAAATTAATAAAAAGCTGTTGGGCCGCAATGGGTTAATGGAACTTAACAACATTTTTTTTAGGGCTTTCTTTTAAGCCAAAGCAGAATTTCGAAAAATCGGACAAAATTTGGACCCAAAATTTTTTTTGACCACCCGTCGGCCAGACATCTGTTTACAAATTCCAAAACTGTTAATACTGTCAACTCAATTCTCAAGGAGCATCACTTATACCAAATTTGAAGTCAATTGGCCAAACCATTTCGAATTTAGAGTAAAGTATTGAAAAAACCTATAAAAAGCTGTTGGGCCGCAATGGGTTAATGGAACTCAATAAAATTTTTTTTTGGGGTTTTCTTTTTAGCCAAAGCAGAATTTCATAAAATCGGACAAAATTTGGACCCAAAATTTTTTTTGACCATCCGTCGGCCCGACATGGGTTAACAAATTCCAAAACTGTTAATACTGTCAACTCAATTCTCAAAGAGCATCACGTATACCAAATTTGAAGTCAATTGGTCAAACCGTTTTGAATTTAGAGTAAAGTATTGAAAAAACCTATAAAAAGCTGTTGGGCCGCAATGGGTTAATGCAACTCAATAAAATTTTTTTTTGGGGTTTTCTTTTTAGCCAAAGCAGAGTTTCATAAAATCGGACAAAATTTGGACCCAAAACTTTTTTTGACCACCCGTCGGCCCGACATGGGTTAACAAATTCCAAAAGTGTTAATAGGGTCAACTCAATTCTCAAAAAGCGTATACACGTATACAAAATTTGAAGTCAATCGGTCAAACCGTTTTCATTTTAGAACAAAGAAGTTTAAATACTTGCACCACAGAACTTGGCGGTCCGTTAGAGCAAAATTTTTGGGCCACGATTTCTTTCCGTACCAAAAAACCTCTATATACAAATTTTCATGAAAATCGGCTGGGCAGTTTAGGAGTCTATTCGCTACAAACAAACAAACAAACAAACTTTCCCTTTTATATATGTAGATTTTTGTTTATTTTTTATATTAAATTTACACCTAAATTTTTTTTAATAAAAAAGATTTAGATGATTTTTTAAAAAAGGTTGTTACTTTTTTAAACGATTTTTAATTGACTTTTCTTTTTTATACCCGTGTGACTATAGGTATATATGGGGTATAGATAGGATATATGGTAAATATAGACTCAAGTGTATGGATCGGAGCAGAATCGAAAAGAAATCCGTTCGTACGATAACTCAAAAACTAAAGGAGCTAGGAAATCTTGAAATTTTCGCAAAGTCGTTTTTTACAATAGCCGTCATTTATTACCCTTTGTTTGTTTTATGTAATAACTTGTAACGTGTTTGAATTAAGCATAAGTAAAATAAAATATTACAATGATGAGATGTGAGTTAAAACCATAAGGATAATAATATTATAACATTAAAAAAAAATAAAAAAAATTATTTTGTTATTCACACAAAATAGAAAAAATAGAAATAGCCAAAATAAAAAACAAAAAAAATATTTATAGCTATAGCTAATATTGTATATGTACTGGTTGGTGTACGTGGCTGGTCATGTCAACCGTGACGGGACCACAGTTAACATGGTTTTACTAGCACTACCTACCAATACCGTGACAAGAAGGATTATGTTAAAGCTATATAAGTTTAAGTTTCAGATCCACTTCGCGGAACTCAGGCACCTTACCATTTCCGCATGTTGCTAGCCGCCAGATCGCTAAGACCGATAAATTCATAGCTATCCAGAGCTTTTCTTCTGGCTGTAGCCAGCACTGGGTATTTGCAAGTGAAGTGTTTAATGGTTTCCTTCTGATGGTCCAATTAAATTCAACAACAATGTTTTTTTAAATGTTGAACTTTCAAAATCAAAATAATTATCTAATAGTTCTAAATAGTCGAAAAAATCTTCACCTTCTGCATATGGCTCAATGTTACTTATTTGCGTGGTTGGCATAGCTGTTGTCGCCTTGATGTTCACATACTTTTTTTTTATAAAAATTTTCTTTTTTTATTTATTTTTTCCTTGTCATCATTATTAAATACAGTCTAAAGTAAATAATAAAAAACAAGTAAAGAAACAGTCAGTCGGTGCAACCGACTTAGAAATACCCTACACCTATTTATTTCAAATTTAATAACATATCCATAAGTCATTTTAACACCATAAAAGCTGTTATTAATTTGATCGTAAGACATAGCTAACCAAATTAACTTTGTAATAATAAAAACATTTTCTAATTACACTATCTATTAAAAAATATTACAAATTCTTACTAATTTATCTATTTAAAAATATTAAAAAACAAAAAAACTTGAAATAAATGAAAATATATTTATTCCAATTCAATTACAAAATGAAAAAATTCTAATTATAAAATTTTGTGATAAAAAGATAATCAAAGCATAATATATTTAATAATCCAAATTTTTCAAAATTGCAATTATTTTAAATGGTTAGTTTATATACCTGATAAAAGCTTATAAACTCAAAATATGCAATAAATGTATTTCTAAAATACAATTACAAATTTAGACCTTTTCATATAATTCATTCAATTATAAAAATAAATTTTATATAAATGCAGCTAGTACCTTTGAACATAGCTGAACCAGTACAATTAACTCTAAATTTCGGGGACACATAGGAAATAGGAAATATATTCTTTGACTTCGAAATTAAACTCGACCACAACCAATTCTCATGGTACTTTCATGGTAATTCTCATGGTACTTCATGATGACAAGTACCAGGGGACTGCATATGGGAGAAATCGTACCATGGTGTCGGGCTTTGGAATCCTTGAAAAGTTCAAGGGCTAACAAACATATATCTTAAAAACACCATAACTCAAAAAATAATGCCGCTATTTTGATGAAATTTAAACTCTAGGTTACCAGTAATGAAAGAACCATGGGAATTGGTTGTGGCCGAGTTTAATTTCGAAGCCAAAGAATATATATCCTACTTCCTATGTGTCCCCAAAATTTAGATATAATTGTAGTGGTTCAGCTATATTCAAAGGTACTTGCTGCATTTATGTAAAATTTATTTGAATATTTAAATGAATTATATGAAAAGGTCTAAATTTGTAATTGTATTTTAGAAATACATTTATTGCATATTTTGAGTTTATCAGTTTTCTATTAGGTATATAAACTAACCATTTAAAATAATTGCAATTTTGAAAAATTTGGATTATTAAATATATCATGCTTTGATTATCTTTTTATCACAAAATTTAATAATTAGAATTTTTTCATTTTGTAATTGAATTGGAATAAATATATTTTCATTTATTTCAAGTTTGTTTGTTTTTTAATATTTTTAAATAGATAAATTAGTAAGAATTTGTAATATTTTTTAATAGATAGTGTAATTAGAAAATGTTTTTAGTATTATAAAGTTAATTTGGTTAGCTGTGTCTTACGATCAAATTAATAACAGCTTTTATGGTGTTAAAATGACATATGGGTATGTCCTTAAATTTGAACCAAATAGGTGTAGGGTATTTCTAAGTCGGTTGCACCGACTGGCTGTTTCATTACTTGTTTTTTATACAAATTGCTGTTCCCTCCATTCGTTGGTTACAAGAATCTTTTCCTACGATATTTTAATAGTTTAAATGGAGGTAATGTTTATTTTGTATTTTAGTTTCATTAAGTCAAAAACTATTTGTCTTTGTTTCTTCAACGAAATGCATAGGAGGAAATTATTTATTATAAGATATAAGTGAGTTAACATTTTCTAAAAATGACATATTTAGTTTTTAGCACATTTTCAAAAAATTTTGTAAAGATGTGCCTATATATCTTCACTCTGTCCGTCCGTCCGTATGTTTACAAAACTTTTATACCGTTTGAAATAGAGTAAAGAAATTTTAACCACGAGTAGGTATTACAAAACAAATAATTTCGTAGAAGAATTTTTTCTGTAGCCCCACCCGTTACGGAGCTACAGCCCCCCAAACTTGGAAAAAGCCCTATTTTTAAATTGTTATAACAAGAGTTCTGTTGAGTGTATTTTCAATCTGAAAACGCAAAAGATAGCTGGTTTTATAAACTTTATAAATTTTTAAAAGGCAAATGTTAAGGAATGCTATACGGTACTAAATTTAGCATTATGCTAAACTCCATTGTTGCAAAATTTTTGGCCACACATATCTTCTATACGGTACTAGCTAGGGTCTTGAAATTTTGAGAGACGTTAGGTCCTCCAAAATCAGTAGGAGTCGGTTAACAAAATTTTTTAGTCGAACAATCTGTTTAGGAGCTATAATGGCTCAAAAATTGAAATTTAGCTATTTTTAAACACCTGTAACTTGAATACCTTTTCAAATTTTTTTTAGTGATATACAAAATTCAAAGCTCTATAAATATATTTCAACATGTGTCAAAGATTTTTCTTAATTTTGAAGGGTTACAAAGCTACAGCCCCTGCAAATTCCAAAATCGCCCTATATTTAAATTGATATAACAAAAGTTCTGTGAGGTTTATTTTCAATCGGAAAACGGTATAAGAGATCTGCTTTTATAGACTTAACAAATATGCATCGATCAAATGTATAGGGTAGCCAAAATTTAGAATACGGTACTAAAATTTAGCATTATATAAAACTTTTGGTCCCAGATATCTCTTAAACGGTTCAAGATACGGTCTTGAAATTTTGGGAGAAGTTAGAACCTCAAAAATTAGTAGTAGTCGGTTAACAACATTTTTTTGTCAAACCCCCTTTAGAAGCAATAAGGACTCAAAAATTAAAATTTTGCTATTTTAAGCACCTGTAACTTGAATACCTATCCAATTTTTATACCCGTATGACTAGTCAAAGGGTATAATAAATTAGCCATTAGGTTTGGGACGCAGAGAAGGAGGGTGGGTAGATATAGACTCAAGTGTATGTATCGGATCAGAATCGAAAAATAAATCGATTTAGCTATGTATGTGCGTCCGTCATTTTCCAGCCATTTTGGTCCATGGGCTCGGGTAGCTGCCATACAACTTCTTTTTTTATATGAGTATTACTCTGTACCTGTTACAGCTGCGTATCTGAAATTTTGACAAAAGTAGTTTAGATTTATGGCCAAAGTTTTTGCAAAATTTGGTTGGTCTACTGAAAGTGGGTTCGAATAGCTGCCATACAACTTCTTATTTTATATGAGCATTACTCTCCACCTGATGAAGCTGGGTGTCTGAAATTTTGCTAAAAATAGTTTAGTGTAATAGCCAAAGTTTCTGCAAAACTTGCTATATGTTTGAAATTTTTCCAAAAGTAATTAACCGGATGATATAATGTATATGTTTCGGTAATACGGGTATCCCAGAGTTAACACAGTCTACTCTACTATAATTGTCCTCGTTTTTAATTTATTTTATTTACAGTCAATTTTGTTTATTTACTCCAAAAAATATTGCTGTTATGGGAACGTTAAATAATACTAGGTTCATGCATAATGATAGTCTGAACGGTTGATTTTAAAACTAGGCTATTTAGTAGTTTTTTTGCGTTGTGTGAACATGATAATAGTTTGTTTTTTATAAAATTATATCCATTTATGATTTATATTTTATTATTCATTTTTGATAATTATTTAGACATTATTAATTATTTTTTAGAATATCTTATTTGTTATCCTATGGAATAGGTAATTGGATACATTAACGTTTGTATGGTGTTTGTAAACACCTAAAGAAAGCGAGTTAGATATGGAAGAACATATATATTTGTGAACAGCGTGACCTCCTGAGTCGATTTAGCCATGTCCGTCCGTAGGCACGATAACTCAACAACTAATGACGCTATATTAGAAGCTTAAATTTCCATACGAGGGTGTTTTTTTACTATTTCCTGCGTGTCTCCGGCATTTGCGGTTAATTGGTGTGGAAGCCCAGGTACCTCTCTTAGGCCTCCCAAAGTGTAAAAGCTTATCATCAAAATTAATAAAAATTGTGACTTAGAATAAAGATAGAACCTTCCAGCTTAGTGTAAGAGTTAACTAGTAATGAAAGTACGGCGGGGACTGCATATGGGCGAAATGGGACCATGGGTTCTGGTTCTGGAACTTTTGATCCTTTCAAGGGCTAAGGAGCATATATCCAAAAACCACGATAACTGAAAAACTAATGAGGTTATCTTGATGAAAGTTTAACTATAGGTTATTAGTACTGAAATTATCGCGGGGAATGCCCTTGGTCAATATCGAACAATGGGTTCGGATTCTAGAATCTTTTGAACGAGTTGTGGCCAAACGAGCATAATTTCGAAACCCATGAAGATAGAACCTTAAAATGTATCCTCACAGATGGATATTCTTATTTTGTTTGTGTCTTTGAAATTTGGGGCCAATTGGAGTAGTGGTTCTGGTACCCCCTCTTCTACTCCCAAGACTTTGAAGCATAAGATAGAAAATTTAAATTTGATATACGAGGGTTCCGTTTTGCTTCCATTACATTCCTAACATAGGAAACTAGGAGGAGTCGTGGTTCAAGTGCCTTCCACACTCTTACAAAGATTTAGCAGGAATATTTTCGAAATTAATAACGATTGAAACCTAAAATTTGTAACACGAGTGTTCTCTTTCCATTTGCTTTTATTTTCCTATTTACTTTTCCTATTTAACACTTTTATATTTTTAAAAGCTTAAGAAGGTAATTATATTTTAATATAAAACATATTATGCTGCAACCGACTTATTAAAACCCTACACCTCATTGTATCATATTAAATCAATAATCTATAAATCATTTTAGTAACGAGATATAATTAATGAAATTAGTTTCCTAACATTAAAAACTTGCCACTAATATACATACATTGGAATTCAAAGTAATTTTTAAGAAATATTAACTTGTAATAAAATACCAAATTTTTTTGATATTTAAAATAAGCTAAAAACATTAATACTTCTATTAACTTTTTATTACATACTTTATTACTTTAATAGACAGTTAACAAGTAAAGAAACAGTCAGTCGGTGCAACCGACTTAGAAATACCCTACACCTATTTGGTTCAAATTTAATAACATATCCATAAGTCATTTTAACACCATAAAAGTTGTTATTAATTTGATCATAAGGCATAGCTAACCAAATTAACTTTATAATACTAAACACATTTTCTAATTACACTATCTCTTAAAAAATATTACAAATTCTTACTAATTTATCTATTTAAAAATATTAAAAAACAAAAAAACATGAAATAAATGAAAATATATTTATTCCAATTCAATTACAAAATGAAAAAATTCTAATTATTAAATTTTGTGATAAAAAGATAATCAAAGCATAATATATTTAATAATCCAAATTTTTCAAAATTGCAATTATTTTAAATGGTTAGTTTATATACCTAATAGAAAAGCTGATGAACTCAAAATATGCAATAAATGTATTTCTAAAATACAATTACAAATTACCTTTTCATATAATTCATTTAAATATATTAATAAATTTTAATAAATGCAGCAAATACCTTTGAACATAGCTGAACCACTACAATTAAGTCTAAATTTCGGGGACACATAGGAAATAGGAAATACATTCTTTGGCTTCGAAATGAAACTCGGCCACAACCAATTACCATGGTTCTTTCATTACTGGTAACCTAGAGTTTAAATTTCATCAAAATAGCGGCATTATTTTTTGAGTTATGGTGTTTTTAAGATATATGTTTGTTAGCCCTTGATTTTTTCAAGGGTTCCAGGATCCAAAACCATGGTATGATTTCGCCCATATGCAGTCCCCGTCATACCTTCAATGCTAGTTAACCCTTATACACAATTGGAACGTTCTATCTTAATTTTAAATTACTAGTTTTATTAATTTCGATGATAAGCTTTTACACATTAAGGTACTGAACCAGAGAGGTACTGAACCACCACTCCAATTGATCCAAAATTAGAGGGACACGCAGGAAATAGTAAGGAACACCCTTGTGCCAAATTTGAAGCTTCTACATTTGTTTCAAGTTACTATCTTTATTAATTTCGAAAATATGCTTTAAGGTCCTCGGAACTGAGTGGCTGGTCCCTACCCACTACTCCAATTGGGCTCCAATTTCAAAGAGACTAAGGAAATCGAAAGCGACAACCTGATACCAAATTTCGAGGTTCTATCTTCATTGGTTTCGGAATTATGCTAGTTTGGCCTAAATTCGATCAAAAAGTTCTAAGTTCTGAACCCATTGTACATTACCCACTATACGCAATCACCGCCGTAGTTTCATTACCAGTACCCTACAACATAAATTTTATGAAGATAGCGTCATTAGTTGTTGAGTTATCGTGCTTTTTTATATATGTTAGTTAGCCCTTGGACCGATTAAAAGGTCCAGAATCCGAACCCATGGGCCGATTTCGCCCATATGCAATCCTCGCCGTACTTTCAGTCCTAGTAACCTACAGTTAAAATTTCATCAAGATAGCTCCATTATTTTTTGAGTTATCGTGCCTACGGACGGACGGCGGACATGGCTATATCGACTCAGGAGGTCACGCTGATCACAAATATATATACTTTTCCATATCTAATTCGCTTCCTTTAGGTGGTTACAAACACCATACCAAAGTTAATATACCCCTTTACCTATTCTATAGGTGTAGGGTATAATAAAGATCAACTAAGAGCATAATTAAAATATAAAATTAAGAAAGAAAATAGAACAGAACGCCGATGTACCAAATGTTGGGGTTTCAATCATTATTAATTTCGACAATATGCTTGTTAAATCTTTGGAAAAATGTTGGAGGTAAATAAACCATCATCTCAAATTTCAAGGACATAGAGGAACTATTAAAGAACACTTTTTATCAAATTTGAAGCTTATTTTTCTAATTGCTATCTTGATTTATTTCGAAGAAATGCTTTAAAGCCTTAGGAGATATGTGGTTGGACCTGAACCTTACCCTTCAAGGACACAAAGGAAATCGAAAGGACACAAAAGAAACTCTATTGTACTAACTTTGAGGGCTCTGCCTTCATTGGTTTCGGAACTATCGATCAACTGCTTCTTGAATTTCATGTTCCGATCTAGATCATTTCTATCTCGCCGGTTTTCTGTTAATGATTACATGCAGTATAAACTTTATCGCGATACCATCTTTATTCTTTGAATTATGATATTTTTGGATATATGATCGTTTGCCTTTGAACCGAGCAAAATGCTTTGAGAAAACGAATGATGGCCCGTTCTCGTCCATATGCAATTCTTGCCGTACTTTTATTAATAGTAATTTCATTAAAATAGCGTCTTTTGTTTTAGAGTTATCGTGCCTACGGACGGACGGATATCGCAAAATTGACTAAGAAAGATTTTATTCACCTTATATATGTACTTTTCCATATCTTGTCTGCCTCCTTTCGGTGGTTACAAACACCAAACCAAAGTAGATAATATTAATTTGAATGAAAAATTCAACAAAAAATTTCCTGAATATGCACACATAGTAATTTAAATTTTAAAAATCTTCCATAAAATTCTATTTAAAAAAATATTTTAAAATTACATCATTTTTAACTGCTGAAGTGTTTTCTAGATTCAATTTTTTACAAATCATTTTTATACCCTACATCTAAAGGAGTAAAGGGGTATATTAAATTTGGTGTTTGTAACCACCTAAAGGAAGCGAGCTGGATATAGAAAACTATATATATTTGTGATCAGCGTAACTTCATGAGTCGATATGGCCATTCCCGTCCGCCCCCTAAACACGATAACTAAAAAAATAATGGAGCTATCTTGAAGAAATTTTAACTCTAGGTTACTAGGACTGAAAGTACGGCAAAGATTGCATATGGGCAAAATCAGCCAATGGGTTCGAATTCGGGACCTTTTAATCGGTCTAAGGCCAACGCACATATATAAAAAAGCACGATAACTCAACAACAAATGATGCTGTCTTCATAAAATTTGTGCTGTAGGTTACTACTAATGAAACTGCGTCGGGGATTGCGTATGGTCGGGATTGGACCATGGGTTCGGAACCTAGAACATTTTGATTGAATTTAGGCCAAACGAGCATAATTCCGAAACCAACTAAGATAGAATCTCCAAATTTTATATCAAGGTATCCCTTCCTATTTTCTTAGTGTCCTTGAAATTTGGGAGCCATTGGAGTGGGTCGTGGACCAGCCCCATATTTCTGAAGACCTTAAAGCATATCTTTAAAATTAATAAAGATAGCAACTTGAAACAAATGTACAAGCTTCAAACTTGGCACATGGATGTTCTTTACTATTTCCTGCACGTCCCCTGATTTTGGATTAATTGCAGTGGGGGTTCAGCACCTCTCTTAGACCCCTCAAGATTTAAAAGCTTGTCATCCAAATTAATAAAAATTGTCACTTAAAATTAAGATAAAATTTTCCAATTGTGTAGAAAGGTTAACTAATATTGAAGATATGACGGGGACTGCGTATGGACGAAACAGGAGCAATGTTTCGGGTTCTGGAACCTTGAAAAGTTCAAGGGCTAACGAACGTATATATAAAAAAAACTATATCTCAAAAACTAATTACGCTCTTTTGATGAAATTCTGCACAACTTTTTTTATATCTTAAAAGTAAAATTTGTTTTTATATAAAAATTTTTAATAAAAACTTTTAAACATGACTTAGCAATTAACACTAACTATTGACCCACTTAAATATATTAATAAATTACCCAATTTTACTGAAAATTTTAAAGAGCTACAAAATTTTACGGACCTAGTTTATAGGGTAAGTCCATTATTAAGTAAGTATGAGGAAATAAGCCAAATTATATTTGCAGACTTAATTAAGTCAACACTAAAGAGAAAAGCGAGGGAAATTGTGGGAATAAATAACCACAATAACATGGACTGAAATAAAAGACAATTTTATAAAAAATATTAGCGATCTGTGTAATCTTGAAGAACTTTTTGACCAACTGAGAGGTACAACCTTCAAAACAAATTTTGTTGATTTCTACAACAAAATCAAAAATATATATTAAGACGGTTGAATATTAAAGTTAGTTTAGAACTAGGAGCAACTACTGCGGCTCAACAAACAATTAGTAACAATAAAAATTCTTCTATAACCATTTTCAAGAACAAAATGCCTGAACCAATACATTCAATTCTTTATTGTCGTGGTCCTAAAACCTTAGAATCTGTTGTAGACATTTTGTATGAAGCAGGCTATGCATACATTAACTCAAATAATAAGAACTTTTCTGATGACTCAGTTACCAAAATTTATGTCAATCATACCAATATTAACGCTACTTCTAATAGTAGAAACTTTAATAGAACAATGTCAACAGGAATACCTAATTTAATAATATTTTTAATAAAAACAACCAAAACAATTTTAGAAGGCAAAACCAAAGTACTAATAATTATAATAAGAACAATCAAACTAATTTTAGTAGGTACAATCAAAATAATAATTTTAAAAAAAATTACCAAAATAACACAAACCATTTCAATAGAACAATTAAAATAACAATATTAAAAGAAATTTTTTTTAAATCCGAAATCCAAACTTCTTTAATCCTAATGCTTGTAAGAACTACCCACATATAAACAATCCATTTAAAATAATAGTAACCTTACAAACAATTATAATAGAAACATTCAAATATCTCAATCTGAACCAATGGAAATAAACATTGGAGAAACTAAGGAAAATTCCGATAAAACAGAATCACCAGCAAATTTTCTATTAACAACCTTGAATTCTAATTACTATATATCTTAGTTAGTTGAACTATTAGACCACTTAAATTTATAATAGATACCGGAGCAACACATTCTATTATAAATCCAAACCTTTGTCATCCAATGTATTTAACAGAAATTCAAAAACCCATAAATATTAAAACCATAAATCAAGATTTAAAAATAACTCATAAAGCAGTTATACCGCTTTTTAAAGAATTGGGAGACTCAACAAAGAAGGTTCAAATGTAAGTCTTTCCTTTTCATGAA
The DNA here is from genome assembly GCA_963082915.1 of Dolichopus griseipennis. Lineage (NCBI taxonomy): Eukaryota > Metazoa > Arthropoda > Insecta > Diptera > Dolichopodidae > Dolichopus > Dolichopus griseipennis. Next base: position 107,632,033 of record OY720441.1, read on the forward strand.
GATTATGGCGGACTAATAGGCAATAATATATTAATGCCATTAAACATAAAAATAGATTTATGTCAAAAACTTTTAAGTACAATTTATAATGAAATTCAAATATATTTTCAAAATAAAAATAAAGAAACAAAACATAATATCGTCACTCAGAAAGGGGAATATGAATTAACTGTTCCAGTACTTCAAAAAGATGGTAGCGCTTATCTGCAGTAAAGGGAGTCCTCAGATTGTGAAAACACAATTCAAGATATAATTAATAAATAATTTTGAAAAGATGCATTTACTAAAAATTATTAAACAATACTCGCATCTATTTTATAATGAAAATTTAAATTTATCTTTCTAACAAACGCTATCAAACATCGTTTTCGTACTAATAATGACGTTCCAATATTCACTAAGTCTTATAGATACCCTCAAATTCATAAAGAGGAACTACAAAAGCAAATTGTTGAAATGTTGGATAAAGCCATTTTTAGACCTAGCAGTTCCCGGAATAAGACCAAATCCTAACAAAACTGAATGTGTCAAAAATTTTCGTACTCCTTGACTCCTTGACAAATAAAACACTTTCTCGAACTATCAAGATACTACAAAAAATTTATTAAGGACTATTCCATGGTTGCAAAACCAATGACAAAATACTTAAAGAAAAATGTAAAACTTAAAATTGATAATACTGAATATGTTCAGACTTTTCAAACTTTTAAAAAACTACTCACAAATGAACCAATTCTTATTTATCCTGAATATTTATCTATTGTAGGAATTTAAAAAAAAATAGTAGTTAATAATGAATTAGGGTTCAAAGCCCTTCCTTTACGGGAATTTCTTAAAAATCATTATATCTCTAACAATAACCATACTTCTAACGCTGACGTCGAACGTCTCCACAACACTAATAATGAGCATATTAGACTACTTAAACATGACGAACGAGTAAATTTAGATACCGTTGAAGAAAAAATTTTAAAATTATACCAATGTACAATAACACTATTCATTTCACAACCAACCATAAACCCATCTACTTCATAAATGGTAAGGTTAAAAATACTAACTATGAGTCGACTATGAGTATAAGTTGAAGAAGGCAGAAGTGTTTTTTATTGAACTGGCGACGAGGATTAAAAAAAAAAAACAAAAGAAAAAAAAAAAATTTAATTAAGTACCTTAGTCAAATAACAAAAAAAAAAAAGGAAAAAACTAATATGAAAAATAATATCTAGAAATAATTAATAAATGGAAAAAGAATTATTAAAACTATTATTTAATTAGGAAAAGTGTTATTAAAAAAAAAAGAAAAATATAATAATAACAATTAAAATAACAAAAAAAAATATAATTGTTCTACAAGACTCATATCCTATGTACAGCCATTTTTTATTTTTTTTCTCGAGTTACAAGCCAAACTTAACAATTAATTAATAATCCAATCCCATTTTAGCAATCAACAATCCAAACCTAACATAAATTAAAACTTAATTTACAAAACAAACCTAAATAAATAAATTAAGAGTTAAATAAGCGAATTGATTTTTAAACTTTTTAACAAACAGTTTTGCGAAGTGAATAAAAGAACAAAGACCCTATAATCAAATAATACCAAGAACAAATAAAACAATTAAATATTTTGGGTCATTATATAAAACAAAACACGTGCTAGTGCAAAAAAAAAAATCAAAAAAATCAAGCTATTAAATCTTATATAAAACAAAACCCGAGAAAAGAAAAAAAAAGGGCAGAGAAGCTGGAATTGAGGAAAAGAGACAAATACAACAACAACTGAAGAACCAGATGCTGTTATGTTCAAATAGTAAGAAAGAAGTAAAGAAAAGGAAAGAAATATAAACTCAAGAAGAGGTATTATTTAAATATTGTTTAATTATTTTAAATATTGTGTACATGCATTTTTTTTAAAAGAATAAAAAAACAAAAACAAAATAAATTAATTATTTTAATATTATAACTAATATTAATGGAATTACACATTATTAATTCAACATTAAGTACTGGGTAATTTTCTGTTAACTTGATTTAATAAATTAGTCAAAATAATGTAAAAGGAAATTTCTCGATAAACAAAATAAGATACGTTTATAATTTGCATTTACGTTTAACACTTTTTCATAAATTTCCCCATCTAAAATTAAGTTCATATTGGATATAGTTTCACTAAATATTAAGTAAGGAAAAATGAATTATTTTAAAGGTTTAAGATACTGACTATGAAAATATTCGTAATAAAATGCTAAAAATCAAAGAGAAAACAATAATTACTCTTAATAAAAATAGAACTGATACTGAAATTACTCCCGGATTAAATTTTGTAAAAGATCCTCCATGCCTCTCATTAATGAGAATAATAAACAAATACTTATTAATAATCAAATTTCTGATCAAATAAGGAATATCACAAAACAAATTGAAAATTAACAAAAAATAATTTCACAATACCTAAATTCTTTTAATATGCAAACCATAACGAAATCTTGGCAATAGAAGACGAAATCAAATACATACAAAATATGTATCAAATTAATTATGACATAGACTTACTCAAAACTCACATTGACTATATAGAACAAATAGTACTGACAAGTAAATTAGGTATACTTTTTTTTTTTTTTTTTATTTTCTTTATTTATTTAATTCAGTAGTTTTTATTTTACAAAAATAATTTTATTGTGTGTTATAATTTGTTTTCTAAAGACCCTAGCCTTAGCCTTTTGGTCACATTGTTTTCGTAGTATAATTATTACAATTCAACGTAATCATAAAAAAAAAAAAAACAATAATAAAAAAAGATTATACCAAAATAGAATGAAATAAAAAATCAAAAAACAAAAAAAAACAATTTACTCTTTTTTTTTTTTTTTCAAAGTTCAATTTTACATATTTTAAAAATCAATACCTATATTTTTTTTATTTAAAAATCAATTCATTATTTTATATTTAATTAGACAAATTAAAATTTACATAATTCAATTAATTACTTACGTGTCTTTCAATTATAAATTCTGTTATTTTTCTTTTAAATTCTTGCATATTACTAATTAATTTATATTCATTGGGTAATTCATTGTATAATTTTAGGCAATTATAAAAGCAGTTATTTTTTGGCCTATCGGTTTTGAAAAGAGTGAGATAAAAATTTGACTTGTTTCGGGTGTTATGGTTATGTATATCAATCATTCTATTTAATAGAAAATTATGTTTAATGAAATTGTTAATAATTTTAAAAGCAATAATATATAACTCACGTGTGCAAATGTTATCAAAACTTAAGAACCTATCAGTATACAGCAATCTTGATGGAAAAAGATTAGAATGAAAGTGAATTACTTTAATAGCTTTCTTATGGAGAATGTTTATTTTATTTAATGCAATTTGTGGAGCTCCAGACCATATAATATTGAGATAGGTAATATTTGACAAAACATATGAAGAAAAAATTATGTATAATACGTCTTTTGAAAAGAAATTTCTCAGACGTCGTAGAATAAAAATATATGGGTTTGTTTTTTTGACAATATGATCAATATGATCATACCATTTTAATTTATTATCTAAAATTAGTCCAAGATAGTTATAGTTTTTTACTACTTCTAGAGCGGTGTTTCTATAAATCATATTAAAAGTACTGTATAATTTATTTCCGAAAAGAATAATTTTTGTTTTTTTAATATTCAGTAAAAGTTTATGATTATTGAGCCATCTTTCTATTACACTGAGATCGTGACTAATGGAATTTTTTAAGTTAGCCTCACAGTTCTCAGAATATTTTAAAACTGTATCATCTGCATACATTTGGATTGTTCCTTTTAATCTTAAATTCGCAAGGTCATTAATGTAGATCTTAAATAAATCTGGCCCTAGAATTGATCCTTGCGGAACTCCCTTTCTAATGACACTAGAGGTACTAGTGGCACAATTATTTTTAACTTTTTGTTTCCGATTTAGCAGATATGTTTTGAAGAAATTAATTTGATTGTGATTGAAATTTAGTTTTTTAAGTTTATAAAGTAGAATGTTATGGTCTACGCAGTCAAATGCTTTTTGCAAGTCTAAAAAAATGCATGCAACATATCTACCACTGTCTATGTTTTTAGTAACAAAATCTGTTAGATTAAGACAGGCCGCGGTTGTGTTGGAGTTTTTTTCAAACCCATATTGCTCGCTATGTAAAATATTATTACTTTTAAGAAAACTTTCAATTCGATTCTTAATAACTATTTCAAATATTTTAGAAAACGCACTTAAAATTGAAATGGGCCGGTAATTTGTTCTTTTAGTTACGCAACCGCTTTTGAATATGGGCGTTACAATCGCAGTTTTTAAGCTTTCTGGAAAAGTTGAGTTTTGAAATGAAATATTAACAAATTTAACTAATAACGGAGCTAAAACATCTGAATATTTTTTAATAAATCTAGCCGAGATGTTGTCATAACCAGTTGCCGCATTTGTTTTTAACATATTAATCGTCCCGGAGATTTCTTCAATATTGGTTGGACTCAGATTAAAGCTTGAATAAATGTTAGTTGAAAATTGATTCAAATAATCATAGTCTAGAGTGTAGAAATGTTAAGTTCGTCTGTAACATTTATGAAAAAATTATTCACTGATATTATAGTGTCATAATTACTGTCATAATTACTGGCAAAAAAAAAATATTGTCAATAATCAAAATAAAATAAATAAAAAAAAATAACAAAAATAGATTACCAGAAAAAAAATTAGTAATATTAAAAATATTAAAAATATTACAAGTTACGATTACCATTATTATATTTTTAATTGTTGAAATAGTGAAGTGTAATCGTAAATTTAAAAAATTGTAAAAATAATAAGTTAATAAATAAGGAATTTTTTTTTTCTTTAAATCAAAATTAGTATTACTAAATATTTGTATATTTGAATAGAAATGTAAATTATTTAAGGTTATGTAATAAAATGAAAATAAAAAATATTTTATAAATTTATCGTGGAAATATAACATTCTTTTTTTAGTAAATTAAGATAATAATTTAAAGTGAAATTCTTATTAATCAAAAAAAAATTGAATAATGAATTACCATTTTTTTTCTTTTCTTTTTTGAGTTAAAATTAGTATTAAGAAATTTGATGTTTAAATAGTAATATAAAGTGCTTGTATTTGGAAAAATAACTAAGAAAGTCACGAAGCAAAATATTGAATCATATAAAATTAAATTGTAGTTTAATGTTATGTAATAAAGAGTAAATAAGAAGTAATTAATAAAATTAGTAATAAAATAATTAATTTGAATATATAATCGTTTTTTAGTTAGTAAATTAAAGCAATTATACAAAGAGAAATTTTTATTGATTAAATAAAGAAAATGTATAAATTTTAAAAAAGTGTGTCTTAAATACCTTTTTGACAAATTGAATATTATTAAAAGAAGATATTTGATAAACCTTACTTGCAGCCGTTTGACGTAAGAAAATTTGATTGTTCTTAATCCAAAGAAATTGAAAATTGTGTGCTTCTTTGATCGCTTTGGCTTCATAATAAAGCTTCGATTGCATTGGAGTGAGGTGATTGCGAAGAAAAATTTCATTATTACTTTGACTTCCCACAAAAATTTCTGATGTGAATATGTTTTTTCCGTTTCTTCATCATTACCTAATTTTTCGCTTCTTCAGAGTTTAATTCTACAAGATATAAAGCATTATTTCCAGGCTGTCTTTTTTTTTTTATTTCGGTAACGTTCAGGATATTTTCCGACTTAATATTCGCATAAATTTTCCTGGCTATTTTAAGAACTATCTCTTTTGGATTTGATACTTCTTGTGAAAGTCCAGCAATTATTATATTTTTATTGTTTTTTTGTTGTTGTGTCTCATCCAATTTTGTTTCAATTTTGTTTATTTTTTGTTCCAGATCAATATTTTTGTTTTCGGATTTTTTTAATTGTTCTTGCAAAGTTTGATTTTCTTTAACAATTTTGCTATTGTGTTTTATAATTTCATTTAATTGGGCGCTGAAGAAATTTTGGGATTTTTGAATTTCCATCACTGATTCTTGTATTCGAATCACAACAGAGCATAAACCCTTTAAGTATTGTGCCATTTTATCCAGGTAACAATTTGTGAAATCAAAGTTAGATAGTTGTTTAGCAGCGTCATCATTGTCCTCGACAAGGTTGTATTGTGCATCATTATCATTATTTTCTTCAATGATTACCATAGATTCATTTCCATTTGAAGGACACTTTGGACATTTCCAGGTTGCAATACCTGATTTTATAGCTTCATAAAGTTCCCTTGTGACTGATGCGCACCGAATATGGAAAAAACCACGACACACTGCACTGCATTGTACTCCCTTTGAATTACCGGTAATGTTTCCGCGGCAAGTGGAACACGTCTTGGCCATTTCAATCTCAGTAATTATAAAACAAGGAAAAATTATAGTGCAATTTAATCTTGTTGGTTTTTTGTTTTTTTTTTTTTTGATATTCGTTAATTTTTTAATATTTGTTATTTTTTCAAAATTATATTATCATAAAAGTTTTAACTTAAAATAAAAAAAAAAAAAAAAATTATAAAATTTTAAATAATAATTATGGAGCACAAAAAAAGTGCGACTATGTACTTTGACAGTTGAATTGACTTTTTTCAAAAAACATTTTGACAGGAGAAGAACTTAATCTTCTTCCTGACTTTGAAAGCATTGAAGATATTAAAATTTGTGTAAAATTTCATTTAGAAGAAATCATAATATTTAATCGGCTTATTTTTTCCCATACAAATATAAACATCCTTTTCCAGGGATATACTATAAGACCAATTTTAATGCAACAACAACCAAAGAAAGGTTTTTTTTGTTTTCATATTACTATGATATTTAGAATATTGCGTTTTTCCAAGTGAAAACCTGTCTTTAATTTAACGCAAATTTGAATTTAATGGTCACGCGGTTAAAAGTTGAGGCTTATGACTATAATATTATGCGCCGACTTTCTGTGTAAATGTAGTTCATTTTCGGTAGTAACTCGCAGCTGCATAAAACTATTATATGCGCTAACTTATGTCTTTCTTTTTTTTGTTTAGTTCAAATGTTCAATGAACAAGGAGATTGAAATTTTTTTAAAATTTTTGTTTATTTTTTTCTTTATCTTAACAAGTAAACGAGAAAAAAAAATGAGTTCTGTTCGAAATGAAAGCAATTTATTTGGTTTATACAGTAGTTTTCATTTCTAACGAACTCGGTTCAATTTTAATTATAATAAACTTTACAATTTTTGCCAATGAATTAAATTTTACCTAAAAATCTAATAATGTTGCTTGGTGATTCATTTAGTATTTTTATATTTATTTTTGAATATAAAAAAAAATCTATTATTATGTACGCATCAAAAATCCAAAAAAAAATTCATTAGAAGAAAAAGCTGTATATAGACTTGAGGCTAACACATCAAATAAAATTCTAGCAAATGAGTTCAAAGTGTCCATTCTAGAATTAGTACATTTTACAATGTTCTATTTTTATACTAATTTTTCAAAATTGACAGCATTCTTTTAAAACGACATTCGTTTATTACGACGAATATTCTTGCCTCTTCATGGTCGTTATAAGCGAGCTCTACTGTATGTATTTAGTTTTGCATGTAATTATTTTGCTACTTCGTGTATTGTTGTTGCTTTTTGTTAAGTTTTTTATAATAATAAAATAACCGACTTTTGAAATATATTCTGTAGTTGCCATTACGTTTGAGAGTTGTATAACAAAAGTTGTTATAAAATATGTTTGCAAAAAATAAAAACAAAAACTCTTTCTTAAAAAGATAATTTGTAATTTAAATCTTTTGTTCCTTAGGGCCAAACCAAAATCAACGCTTATGGTGTATAATTACTAACAAAAAGTTTTAAATTAGTAGGTAAGTAGAAAAAAAAATTAAACATTGACAAAGCATTTAAAAATGTTATTGTTTTAAAAATAAAATATTTTAAAATAATATTGTTTTTGAAAATACCTATATATTTTTTACATATATTCAAATTAATTGGAATACCTAAAAAATTTTTGCATAAAAAAAAAGAAAATAACAGTTTTTAAGAAAAATTATGTGTTCCTTAGGTATCAACCAGAATAAACACGTACGGCGTGTAGTTTCTGTTAAAAATTTTTTAAATAAGTAGGTATGTTATGTACTATACTTCAGAATTTTAAATTTTAAAATTGGACAAAGCGTATAAAAATATTGTAATTGCTTTTTCTTATGTTGCTAAAATACTAAAAAATAATCTTCAAATTAAATAAAAGCGTTCTGCGTAGGTATAATTTCTGTCAAAAAATTTACAAATAAATAGGTAGATGAATTTACATGAGAGCACCCAAAATACGCGTAACGCGATGTACTGTAACTAGGATTTTTAAAATTTACAAATTGTATAAAAATATTGTTTTTGGTTTTTCTTATATTTCTAAAATTATGTTCTAAAAAATATCTTATATTGAAGAAAATTCAAAATATACCTATTACATGAAATTAAAAAAAGTTTTTTGTACGAAATTAAAACATTCAAATAAATATTTTTGTGTGTACGCGCGAGTTATGTGACCAGCACACAACCACATGAACATTATATTTTCTTTATAATATATAATATAAATTTTTATTAAAATCAATAAACTTAAATGAACTTTGTGAATTTCAAAATATTAAATTAAACTTAAAATTGCAAATCTTGCTTTTAAATTAGTATATTTTATTATTAAGTAACTAACGTTCAAATTGCGAATTAAGCATTTCTTTTTGTAATTATTAATATGTAATTGATTTTATAATGTAATTAATCAATATGTTGAAATAGATTAAATTGTAAACCTTGCATATTTTTTTATAATATAAATACCTGTAAAATTAAATAAAGAATTATTCAAGTTTTGACAATAAAAAGTTATTCATTAATAAACTAAAATTGTTTTTTTTAATTAATTCCTAAAAGGAAACTTATTTGGCGCAAAATAGTAAAGTTAATACGCGACGGTTTATCGCTATGCAAAACTAAACTATTTTATAATAAAAATAAATAATCTTTTTATTAAAACTGTGAATTAAGCCTTAATTTTACCTAAGGTGAGGCTGCCTTAGGCACAGTTTATTAATAATATAAAAAATAAATAATAAATAAAGTGAGTGTTTTGTGCTAAAAGTGAAAAGGGAAGAGTCATCAAAGGATAATTCACTATCAAAATTCGAAAAACTGCCTCTAGCAAAATATTTAACATTAATAACTTTAATGACATATAAAATATCAAAAAAAATATTAATTAATAATACAAAAACAATGATTTCTGATTTATAGTCTCTGCTTTTTCTTTCCTCCATGCACATTTTTATTTTCTTTCACTCTTCATCATATTATATTAAAATTCAACAAAACATTATTTTATTTTTTACACATTTTTTATTAAACATTTTCAATATAAATTTTATAATAAAACACTATCAAAATTCGAAAAGCTGCCTCTAGCAAAATATTTAACATTAATAACTTTAATGACATGCCAAATATCAAAAAAAATATTAATTAATAATACAAAAACAATGATTTCTGATTTATACTCTCTGCTGTTTTTTTCCTCCATGCACATTTGCATTTTCTTTCACTCTTCATCATATTATATTAAAAATCAACAAAACATTATTTTATTTTTTACACATTTTTTATTAAACATTTTCAATATAAATTTTATAATTTTTAAACTTTGTAAATATACAAGATTCTTTTTTTTAATTCATATTACATATTTTTTCAACATCTCACTTTCTCACAATAATTTACATAATTCATTAATATTATCACCAAAAAAATTAAAATTCATAATAATAATTTTTTCTACAATTAAATTATTTCACATATTAATAATTACACTAATTTTTTGTTTTCAAATTCTTACAATTTATATTTTTTATTTCTTTTATAAACTTTTGTATTTAAACTATAATTATTTATTCTTTTACAATAATATTTATGTGTTGATTATTATAATTATTAACCGCACCGAAAAAATATTAGTACCTAGTAATCAAAATATAACAGCCAAGCCACATGGCTATTTACATACGTTGCATTGACGTCATACTGACGTAATCGGTTAAAATCCTTTATGCACCAAACCGGTTTCGTAAATATTGTTGTCAAAAAAAACCGGTTTCATTGCAACCAAATTTTACTTGTAAGACTCGATGTACTAACCAATACAAACAAAAAAATGATTTTTTTTTTTTTAATTTTTTTGTTGTTTTTCTTTTTTTTTCATTATTTAAAAATTTTTGAACTGTGCTAATATATATAAAATATTTCTGGTATTGGAAATTGATAAAAATCAATATAAGATTACCATATTAGGTTTTATTTCTATTTGTTATTTTTTATCTTTTAAACTACATACTAAAAAAAAAACAAAAATTAACAAATATATGTATTTGTATTATATTAAATACAATATAAATATATTTTGATTGATAAAATATAAAATTTAGTTAAAATAAATAATAGCAAAAAATATTTAATGATATAAAAGACAATTAGTTTAAGGAACAGATTTAGAACCTAATTTTAAAATTGTATAATTATGAATGTTTGCTCAGTCCCACAGATGTTAATTAAAATAATAATCCATTTTTAAATGACCTAGATATGATATAAGTAAAAAAAAATTTTCCTACTTACTCAATGTAAAGAAAAAATTAAATTTCTTATATTATCTACAAATCCATTTTTTTATTTAGGTAGCTACAAACCTTTTTTTTTGTATATGAATAAAAAATTTCAAAAACTTTCCGCTTTTGAAAAATCAGTTGACTAAACATTCTCCGACGATAACTATCTTCGAATGAACTAAATTTTACACATACATTCATAAGTTCATAAATTGATGATAACTGACAACAGTTGAAATTACAACTTACAACACTCTCGTGTGGCATTGAGCAATATTCACTTACGTTGTAAGATTACGTCAATGCAACTGTTTATCACCATTCATGTATGGATAGGGTTTTCTTGCATATGGTTCTCTATTATCGATTTAAAACACGTTCTAATACTAATTATTAATCTTCTTATCAGCAATTTCAAATATTTTATAATAAAATATTTCTTATACTTGTGGCTGCAATATATGCATTGCTACTATTTCGCCAACTACAATAATGTCATTTGATATTAATGAAAATATTAAGGTTAATTATTTTACAGTCTTGAACAAAAAAGTGGTGTCAAATTATAACAAAAATTTTAACATATTATATTTAAGTATGCAAAGTTTTAGGAACAAATTAAGCAATCTAGAAATATTAATAAATTCTTTAGGTGTTAATGTACATGTGATAGTTTTAACTGAAACATGGCTTTTAAAAACTGAAAATCAGTTCTATAATCTCCTACGATATGTTGCGTATTTTTCAAATCGCGAAAAAGCAAATGGTGGATCAGCTATTTATATATCCGAAAGGATAAATAGTAATTTAATATTTGAAGAAATTTTTTATAATTTTAATTTGCTGATAGTAAAATTACCAAAAAAAAACATTAATATATTGGGAATCTACAGATCGCATCAAACAAATCTTAGTAACTTTTTTGATAAATTGGATGAAATAACAGATAGGTACAAAAATTTATTAATTTTAGGGGATTTTAATATAAATCTCTTAGAGAAAAACAGTAGTGAGGTTAAATCTGACTTTAGAACATTACTGTGCAATGGTATTTTAGTATACAATAGTTTAAATGAAAAGTTCGCGACTAGAATAAGCGCTAGTTCCAAATCAATAATTGACCACTTCTGTACTGATTTGATAGGTTACAGATATAATCTTCACGTTACGGACACTTCATTATCTGATCACCAACTGCTTTTTGTAAGTATGAATTTAAACGTTAATAAGGTTTTTAATCCCACAAAAACAGTCCTAAATTATGGGAAGCTCTCTAATGATACCTTCTGTAATGATAATTAAAAAATATACGGAAGTTAGAACAAAAAAGCATGAGTGGATAACAGATGATATAATTCGTATTATTAAAATTCGTGAATCTTTTTCTAAATATAAAAAAAAATATCCAAATGATCAAAGCGTAACGGAAAGATACGAATATTATAAAGATAACACAAAAAGGGAAGAGGGCTAAACTAAGCTATTTTAGTAATTTAATAACTAGTCATTCTAATAATAGTAAGAAACTATGGAATTTGTATTCAAGAATAATGAGCATACAGTACTGCAAACTCCAATCATTTGATAGAAATTGTACATAACAACACTACCATAAACTCGCTACAGGAAATTTCTAATACCATGAACTCTTATTTTATTGATGTCACAAATACGTTAAAGTTATCCACTAACCCAATTGACAAAAATTATTTAGCTTCCTTTCCGAAAACAATCTATGTAAACCTCCCTCTATCGCCGACGGATTTAGAAGAAGTCAAATCAAATATTGAATCATTAAAATCAGGGTCTGCAACTGGATATGATAATATCTCATCCAAAGTGTTAAAACATTTTTCGGAACAAATAAGTCCAATATTTGTAAAATTTATTAATTTGTCTTCTGAATCTGGTATATTTCCAGAATCACTAAAAATTGCAACTGTTATACCTGTTCATAAGTCTGGTGTTAAATCAAATCCCTCAAATTATCGTCCGATATCAATCTTAAATTCCATTTCAGATTGACTAAATTCTTACTTCAAATGGCCTATTACATAAGGAACAATATGGCTTTAAGGAAAATTCAAATACCACTGCTGCATGTTTAGCCTTAACTGATTTTATATCCAAAAGTATTGATAACAGAAAATATACAGCTTGCTTATTTTTCGACTTACAAAAAGCTTTTGATTGTGTGGACCATGAGATTCTCCTTTTTAAGCTTCATCAATTGAAATTAAATCAAATCCAATTAAATTTATTTAAATCATACCTTTTGTGCAGGAAACAGCAAACTCGTTGTAATAATATATACAGTAGTATAAAAGATACTATGAAAGGAGTCCCCCAAGGATTGATTTTAGGATCCACCTTGTTTAAAATTTGTATCGACGATATAGCCAGGGTTAAAATTGAAAGGATGCTTACAACTTTTCGCCGATGATGCGGTTATAAAATATTCCGCTGATAATGAAGGTGAAGTAATGAACTCGATTATATCGGATCTTTTTAAAATCGAGGAGTGGCTCTCAAAAACAAGAAGTCACTAAATATTAAAAAAAACAAAATCTTACTGTTTGCTAATAAATTTGTTAATCCCATTAATTTCAATTACAAGAATAATGTTATCGACGTTGTAAACAATTTTAATTATTTAGGACTTATAATTGACAATAAATTAAAATGGCAGGAGCATATGGAAAATATTATCAAAAAAATATTTCCATACGTTTTCATTCTAAAAAGGTTGAGAAAATATATGAATAAAGACTCTTTGTATATTATTTACTCATCTTTCATTTCTTCAAATTTAAATTACTTAAATCCTCTGTGGAGTAATGCATGACAAATACATTTAAATAAGTTGGACATTATTCATAAAAGGGCAATTAAAACCATTAACTTCTATCCTTTCAGACATCCCACCAACTTACTTTACTCACCAAGATTTATAAGTCTGGAAAATATTTGCAAAAGAGAATTATATTATTTAGCTTTTAAAATAATCAATAACTTAATTAAACACAACTTTCTACTTAATCGCAATGTAGACATACTCAATTACAACACAAAAAATAAAAGTAACTTTTATCTCTCATTATTCAAAACAGAAAAACAAAAAATGAACTGTGTTTATACTAGTTTAAATGCTTATAACTAGGGCAAATAAAAATATGCATTAGCATGTTTTTTTCCTTATGTCTTATTGATAAATGAACAAGATAGAAGTTCGTTTCAACAAAAATTATGAATTTTAAGCTAGTGTTGTTAGGGCATATTTTTGCATATTTCACTTGTTAGAGCATATTTTGCATATTTCAACTTTTAAGAGCATATTTTGCATATTTTAACTTTTAAGAGCATATTTTGGTTTATTTTGACAATTTTCGTTCAAAAGATCATAATTTTTTTAATTTTCTTGCATTTAAAATATTTTTGTTAGAGCATATTTTGCATATTTTAACTTTTAAGAGCATTTTTTTGGTATATTTTGACAATTTTCGTTCGAAAGATCATAATTTTTTTATTTTTCTTGCATTTAAAATATTTTTCATAAAAAAACATAAAAATGAATTTCACTATTTAGATATTTATTTATTTAAAATATCATTCTTTTAAAATAAACATGTAGGTATTAGGTATTTAAAGAAATCTCTATGTATGTATGTAAATATACATATTTATTTTATTATTCCTTTCAACTTGATTCAGAAACTTTCAACTTGATTAAAAACTATATCTGCAGCTTTGACTGGTGAAGCGATACACAATGCTACAATGAATTACACTATAAACGAAACTATTACATTTAAATTCGCACCAATCAACTCAGTTAATGTAGAAAGGAGCTTTTAATTGTACAAAAGCGTCCTGCGATCGAACCGGAATAAGTTCTTATTTGAAAATTTAAGTGAAATGGTTGTGATATATTGCAATTAAAATTTCAGTTAAACTTAGTTTTTAATTTTACTAGATGCAAGATTTTCGTTATTTGGATTAATTTTTATTTTAATTTATGTTTACTTAATTTATGTTTATTTATTTTTTTTAATTTTAACTTATTCTACTCTCTAATTTATCTTGTTTTAATTTTTTAATTTCATGAATTAATTTTTTTTACTTTATTAAATTTACCTCTAAAATAAAAAATTATAATAAAAATAATATATAAAAAAGTAAAAATCTATCTGCTTTTAATTCTTAAATTTAAACAACTTTTGAAGATGGTGTCACTAGCCCACCCTATTAATATTCATTTTATTTCAAGCTTTCTAAGAAATGGATCTTTTTTTATGTATTTGAGCATATTTTAAATGCTTAAAATAGATTTTTTAGAGCATATTTAAAGCGCTTAAAACGGATTTTTTAGAGCATATTTTTATTTGCCCTACTTATAACAAATTAAATAATAAACTAAAAAATATAAATGCATTTAGCTTATTTAAAAAAAGAATAAAAGATTTTATTATTTTGAACGCGTAGTGAAAAGATGTTGAAATACTAATGTTGTGAATTGAATACATGTAATCAATGTAATATAGGTATAATGATACTTTACCGTTTTGCTTGCTTTTCTTATTATTTTATTTTGTCTTCTTGTATTATATAAATTATTATTAAATGATTTATTAATATTGTTACTAATTTAACTTGAAACTTGATTTTAAATACTATTACTTTTATCTATACGACATTATAGCTCAGGCTAGAGTCTCAATTAATCAATTGCACTATTTTCTTTTCTAATGAAATAAACTGTAACATGTAACTATAGATTGGTTTAATAAAGAAAAAAAAAACAAAAAAAAAAAAAATTGATCAACAACTCCAAGAATTCACATTCATAAAGCAGACAACAAAGATAGATTTAGGTATCAAATTTTAATTGCTTATACATCAATGAACAACAAAAACATCGTCAACCTGGTTCTGTAAGTAAATTTTACGGTAAAAACTAAATTTTCCTTTATATTTTACTTACATTATTACCTATTAAGAATATAATATATAAGTTAAGGTTTTACGGGTAATCGGTTTCCTTTTTTAAAAAATTTTTAAAATAAAAAGATTTGTTTTAATTTTTAAGAAATTATGTCTTTATGATTAGACTTCTTATTTTAGAATACAATTTTCTTACAGAGTTACATTTATTTATAATATTCAATTTTACCATATTTTGCTTATCTTTACTTCCCTATTCTCAAAACCTCAGTAATCTCAATTTAATTATTTATTTAGTTAATTAGTTTAAAAATGCATTTCCTCATTCTGAAGTTTTGAGAATAAAAATTAAAGAATTATAAATCAAAAGAAATATTTATTTAACAAAAATCAATATTAACAAATTTTAACCCAAATGGTCAAATTATAATTTCATATAAAAAATGTTTACTTAACAAAAATCAATTTTAACCCAAATGATTATTAAAGTAGTACAAAATTAAAAAATAAAACAAGTAAAGAAACAGTCAGTCGGTGCAACCGACTTAGAAATACCCTACACCTATTTGGTTCAAATTTAAGGACATATCCATAAGTCATTTTAACACCATATAAGCTGTTATTAATTTGATCGTAAGACATAGCTAACCAAATTAACTGTATAATACTAAAAACATTTTCTAATTACACTATCTATTAAAAAATACTACAAATTCTTACTAATTTATCTATTTAAAAATATTAAAAAACAAGCAAACTTGAAATAAATGAAAATATATTTATTCCAATTCAATTACAAAATGAAAAAATTCTAATTATTAAATTTTGTGATAAAAAGATAATCAAAGCATAATATATTTAATAATACAAATTTTTAAAAATTGCAATTATTTTAAATGGTTAGTTTATATACCTAATAGAAAAGCTTATAAACGCAAAATATGCAATAAATGTATTTCTAAAATACAATTAAAAATTGACACCTTTTCATATAATTCATTTAAATATAAAAATAAATTTTACATAAATGCAGCAAGTACCTTTGAACATAGCTGAACCACTACAATTAAGTCTAGATTTCGGAGACACATAGGACATAGGAAATATATTCTTTGGCTTCGAAATTAAACTCGACCACAACCAATTCCCATGGTACTTTCATTACTAGTAACCTACTGTTAAATTTCATCAAAATACCGGCATTATTTTTTGAGTTATGGTGTTTGTAAGATATATGTTTGTTAGTCCTTGAACTTTTCAAGGGTTCCAGGACCCGAAATTATGGTACGATTTCGCCCATATGCAGTCCCGTCATACTTTCAATACTAGTTAACCCTTGTACACAATTGGAACGCTCTATCTTAATTTTAAGTTACTAGTTTTATTAATTTCGATGATAAGCTTTTACACATTGGGGGGTCTAAGAGAGGTTCTGAACCACCACTCCAATTGATCCCAAATTAGGGGGGCACGCAAGAAATAGTAAAGAACACCCTTGTGGCAAATTGGAAGCTTCTACATTTGTTTCAAGTTACTATCTTTATTAATTTCGAAAATATGCTTTAAGGGCCTAAGAACTGAGTGGCTGGTCCCCGATCCACTACTCCAATGGAGCCCAAATTTCAAAGACACTTACGAAATAGGAAGGGACACCCTGATACCAAATTTGGAGGTTCTATCTTCATTGGTTTCGGAATTATGCTCGTTTGGCCTAAATTCGATCAAAAAGTTCTAAGTTCCGAACCCATTGTCCAATCCTCACCGTACGTAATCATCGCCGTAGTTTCGCTGCCAATAACCTACAGCACAAATTTCATGAAGATAGCCTCATTAGTTGTTGAGTTATCGTGATTTTTTATATATGTTCCTTAGCCCTGACATCGATTAAAAGGTCCAGAATCCGAACCGTTGGGCTGATTTCGCCCTTATATAGTCCGCGCTGTACTTATAGTACTAGTTAACCCTTGTACACAATTTGAACGGTCTATCCTAATTTTAAGTAACTATTTTTAGTAATTTCGATTATAAGCCTTTAAAACTTGGGAGGTCTGAGAGGGGTACAGAACCACCACTCCAATTGATCCCAAATTAGGGGAACACGCAAGAGATAGTAAAGAACACCCTTGTGGCAAATTGGAAGCTTCTACATTTTTTCAAGTTGTTATCTTTATTAATTTTAAAGATATGCTTTAAGGTCTTCGGAAATGTGTGGCTGGTCCCCGACCCACTACTCCAACGGGACCCAAATTCACAAGACACTTAGGAAATAGGAAGGGACACCCTGATACTAAATTTGGAGGTTCTATCTTCATTGGTTTCGGAATTATGCTCGTTTGGCCTAAATTCGATCAAAAAGTTCTAGGTTCCGAACCCATGGTCCAATCCCGATCTTACGCAATTCCCGAAGTAGTTTCATTACTAGTAACCTACAGCACAAATTTGATGAAGATAGCGTCATTAGTTGTTGAGTTATCGTGATTTTTTATATTTGTTCGTTAGCCCTTAAACCGATTAAAAGGTCCAGAATCCGAACCCATGGGCCGATTTCGCCCATATGCAATCCCCGCCGTAATTTTAGTCCTAGTAACCTACAGTTAAAATTTCATCAAGATAGCTCCATTATTTTTTGAGTTATCGTGCATACGGAAGAACGGACGGACGGACGGACGGACATGGCTATATCGACTAAGGCGGTCACGCTGATCACAAATATATATACTTTTCCATATCTAGCTCGCTTCCTTTAGGTGGTTACAAACACCATACCA
This sequence comes from Dolichopus griseipennis, assembly GCA_963082915.1. NCBI lineage: Eukaryota > Metazoa > Arthropoda > Insecta > Diptera > Dolichopodidae > Dolichopus > Dolichopus griseipennis. The sequence continues at coordinate 107,650,439 of OY720441.1, forward strand.
AAGTTAATATACCCCTTTACCTATTCTATAGGTGTAGGGTATAAAAATGCTGATTTATAATTTTTAATTTGTAGTATTTTGTATATATTTATATTTATATTTTATATGTATTTCATTCATTAACAATAATAAAAAATTTTAAAACATTGAACTTGATAAATATAATTATTTCATATTACTAAATTTGAATTTTATTATAGAAAAATGAGTAAATTATTATGAGTTTTTTTTTATATTTATTATGAGTTATTTATTACTCAACGTACAGCATTACACATAAACATCGTATTGTTGGGCAACATTGTATTACTTTGAAATTTTGTTGAATAAACTAGAAGTGTCGTTAACTCCTCCTCTCTTAAATTCGAATGTCCGCATTGGACGTTTCAATAGGTTTTAATTCGAATATGACTGAAGTATGATTTTGATCGATATGTTTAACTGTATTTGTATTTGCATTTTCTGATGTTTGTCTTCCTTCCTTGTTGATAATTAACTTGCTTCTGCGTTTGGTAATTAATAAAAGTGCTAACAATATTACTATTTAAATGGTAGTAAGGCTGAAATTAATATATTTATCTTTATACCCATACATATATGAACATCGGGTATATTAAAATTACTCCTCCGTTTGTAACGCATCGAAATATAAGAGCTAGATATAGTGTCAAGGGTACGTATCGAATCAGCATCGAAAAGTGAATCGATCTAGCTATGTGTGTCCGTCCGTCCGTCCGTCAGCACGATAACTTAAAAACTATAAGAGCTAGAGTTCTGAAACTTTCACAAAGTAATTTTTAGACAATTTGTAGGTTCCCTCTTGTTTTTGGTTAAAATCGGAGAAAGGCTTCGGGTAGCTGCCATAAAAATTTTTCGATATTTTATGAGTATTTTCTAAATTAATAACGAAATAGAAACCAAATATAAAAACAAACAAATTGTTGTTTAATTATTAATCGATTCATGGTGTAGTGGTTAGGACATGTTACTTGTAGCAAAAATGTCTCGGTTCGAATTCAGGCTAAAGAAAATTTTTTTTTTTTTTTAAATTCTTTTTTTTTTATCTATTTTTTTTTGAATAAAATATATGTATTTATTTTATGTTTGAAAATATTTTATTTTATAGAAAATTTGACAGAAGACTCTCATTTATATTAAAAATTATTAATTTTTTTTAATATTTCTATAAAAAAATTCAAAACTGTTATTTAAAACAAACAATTGATACCATAGAAACTACGATTATTTAAAACTGTTATTTAAAACAAACAATTGATACCTTAGCAACTACAATTATTAAAAAAAAAAATAATGAGATAAATAAAAACTCGTTTTGTAGACAAATTATTAATTGTTCTGTGGTATAGTGGATAGGACATGGGACTAGTAGTCAAAACGTTTCGGTTCGATTCCTGGCTGGGGCGAAATTTTTTTTTTTTTTAAATTCATTTTAAAATTCTCATTTATAAATTATTTATTTTTTTTAATACATTTTTAAAAAAATTCAAAACAGTTATTCAAAACAAACAATTGATACCTTAGCAACTACAATTTTTAAAAAAAAAAATAATGAGATAAATAAAAACTCGTTTTGTAGACAAATTATTAATTGTTCTGTGGTATAGTGGATAGGACATGGGACTAGTAGTAAGAACGTTTCGGTTCGATTCCTGGCTGGGGCGAAATTTTTTTTTTTTTTTAATTCATTTTAAAATTCTCATTTATAAATTATTTATTTTTTTTAATACATTTTTAAAAAAATTCAAAACAGTTATTCAAAACAAACAATTGATACCATCGCAACTATAATAATTTAAAAAAAAATTGAGATGAATATAAAGTCGATGGCTTAGTGGTTAAGACGTCGACATTTTAATTGAAAGGTGTGGGTTCGAATCTCGTTGAGAGCATATTTTTTTTTTAAATTCATCTTTTTTTTTAATTCATTTTTTTTTTATTAATTTTTTTTGTAATTAAATATAAAAAAACAAATATTTTGAATTTTCTGTCAAACAGTTCAATTGCAATATAAGAATTTCTTATTTATTTAATACACGCACGGGTATCTAAAAGTTGACAAGGGCAACTATAATCTTCCTCGTTTTACCTAGCTTCGTCAATTAGGTTAATTGCTTTGGTATTATTGATATTTATTTCCTTCAATAACTCCAAAGACAAATGCTCGTGTACTTTACCAATAGTTGAATTCGTTTGTAGAATGGCTGGTAGGGGTTTTACTTTGATAACCTCTGCTGATCTAAATATTTGGTTATTAACTTCTATTGTGGAGTTATTAAATATCAACAAAAATGTTCCATTAATATTTTATTTGTGACCGTCAATTGATTAAGTAATACTGTGCCTGGTATTACTTCTTCGATTGTTGGAATATGCTGTTTATTAGTAATATTCCACATTGAGTTTTCAACCTTCATTAAATTTGGTATACAAGTTGAATTCTCTAAATTTACTAAATTTTCTTTATACAAATAATTATTGAATTAATATTTTTACATTCATTTAAAATTCCAAATATTTTTTTTGATTAAAATTTTATTAAAACTAACTTTTGTTACAATATTTTTTCGTTTTACAGGTTTATTAATATTTGTTCAAAAATTTCAAATCTAGTCATTGGTATTTCAATAATGTAAAATAAGCAAGTACCGTTACTAATAATTTGTATATTTGAAAAATTTAACGCTTCTTCTGGCGTTGAATATGGTATATTTTCTTTATTTAATATATTAGTTATAGATTCAATTTCAAATTTAGAAAGTAAAATAGAATTAATTACACCTACTTTTGCCCAGTGGACAGAATATTTTATGTTTATTAGTTCTTCTTTAATTAATTTTAATTTATATTGTATTTGAAGTACTGATTCATTATCAATAGTACTTTTATTTTTCATATTTTTTAAAATTTGGTTAGTTATATTAGTTATTTCATTTATCCTATCAGTGTGAATTTTATTAATAATTACTTGTTCGTTATTATTTTCTAATAGCCCATTAATTTTCTTTTTAGTCATGACAAAATCGGAATGATCTGGAGTTCCAGCGATCCATTTCCATGCTGTTCCAAGAGAATTAATCGATCTTTTTTTTCGCCCTGTCTGAAATTCATCTATCAGTTCTTGAATTTGTTGACTTTCATGGTCCAAATAATTATATAATGGATATGCTTTATCAATACTTTGTGATATGATGCTTTAATATCGTCTAATATTTTTTGTATGTTTCCAATTTCAATGATGTGAATTATTTTGAATTTACCTTCTTCTTATTTTGCTTGCCCAGTATTAATAGTAATTATTTGTGAGTTTGTATAATCCAAAATGTGAACTTTTCCCAAACATGACGAGATTCAACACCTAAAATATTAATTGCGAATATTAGATTTATGGACTACTTTATTAGATTTTGTTAAAATGGTTGGGTATTTATCTGCAATTGTAATAGTATTAAGTTTCCTATAATCTATCACCATTCTAAATTTCCTTTTCCGTGATGCGTCTTCTTTTTCTGTACGATCGAAACTGGAGAATTGTAAGGCGATCTAGATTGTCTAATTATTCCATTATATAAAAGTTCTCCTTTGTCTTTCTATTTCGTCCTCCAAGCACATTGGATATGGGTAAGATTTAGTAAATACTGGTTCGTCCGTAATTGTTCTATTGTTGTATAAGTTAATTTTTCGTTGGGTTCAGAGAATAAATTCACATGTTTCCTTACTAAAATTTTCATTTTTTTTTGTTTCTGGTTTAAATGATCTGTTCTTATATCAATACTATTAACGCTTTCTTAAATGCACTGTTTTAGCAGAATATTTATATTACAACCCAAGTTAAGGTAATTTCCATTTGCGGGAATAACCGCATTTAATTCCTTTAAACTGTCATTGCCAATTATTCCATCAAATGTCATGTTTTTTGTTAATATATAAAATTTTAATTGTTTTGAATTTTGTCCAAAAAGATTTATTAAAGCATGATGTGTTATTTGCACTTTTCCTCCTACTGTACTTGCATAAAATATTTGGTTATTTGGAATTAGATTTTTTATAAATTTTGAATTAATTTAATTTTTATTTGAAGCGAGGAAGAATTTAATCTAAAAAAGTACCGGTATTATCTTGCTCTGTATTTTTGGTATTATGTGTGCATTTATTGCAACACTGTTCTTTAATTTTATCTTCGTTTTCCTTGGTTGGCTCTACATATTGAATTTGCTGCATCCTATTTGTTGCCAAATTATTTTGTGGAGATGCATTTTTATATTGCATGTTCCTAATTACATGGATTTTTATTAAAGTTATAGTTATTCCAATTTGGATTGCAATATCTATTATTATTAGGTTTTCTATACCCATATGCTGGTTTCTATTTGCATCATATGAGGAGGATTGTTGTATCAGATCTGTATTTTGACTACCCATACTCTCAGTTTTTAAACATATCTGGAGAGCATGTCTCAAATCCACTGGTTCACGACTTCCAAGCAACCTCGTTAAGTCTCTATTTAATCCCTTCATAAAAGTTTCTAAAGCCCTATTCATATAGTCTGCGATCATGGGTTCCAATGCTTGTTTGCAGTATTTCATGCTTGACAGTTTATACTGTATTAATGATAGATGGTGTTGAACATCCTGATAAAAATCGTGAATTGATTTTTTTCCTTGTCTTCTGCTTGTCATCTGATTTACCAATACACCTAAATCCCTATTATCTGAATAATACATATCTAAACATTTTATAATACTTTCCCAATTTAGAGGTACTTTGTCAGACTTTAAGGAGATGTTTGCTTTGCCCACTATTTTCCTTCTTATGGCCGTTAAAATTCCGTAATATTTCGTTGTTCCCTTGATGTTATTGTAAACTTTTAAAATTTTACCAACATCGTCCTTCCACGATTCATATTCCTCCATTTCTCCTGAGAATTCCTTCATATTTTTTATTATATCTGGTGTTACGTCCATACCAGTTAGAGATTGGTCCTATATTAATTTCTGGATCTAATTCATCGTCTTCAGATATTTCGCTAATCGTATTCCCTCTAAACATATTTCTAGATTGCGCCTGGAATACTTCCGTTAGTGTCCTTTTTAATATTTCCGGATCAAAAAAACTATTTTGTCTCATATTTTCTTGAACCACTTCCCTCATAGCTTTTTTTAAAAGCCTGGGGTTGAAAAGAATAGTTTGTGCTGATGCTGAAATTATTAAATTTGTTGCTTTTTTGTTATTATTCTTTTCTAAATTTTGATTGATTTTTTTTTTCTTTTCTGTTTTTATCTTTGAAATATTCTTTTATTTCAGTATTTTCTTTATACTCTTTATTTTTTATTTCTATCTAATCATTTTCAATTTTTTTTTTTTTTGTTAATTTTCATATAATTTTTTATTTAAATTTATTTATTATTTTGAATCTTTTTTTTTTTTATTTTAAATTGACAAGAATTATAAATTTTTTATATTTCCTTTTCCCCCCTTTTAGAAGGTACTTGTTGACGGAACACCAAGTAAATTTAAAAAATTTACGAGGATTTTAGATTTCAAAAATTTCCTTTTCTCCCCTTTTTGGAGATACTTATTGACGGAACAAACACCAAGTAAAAACTTACAAGGGCTTAGAATTTTTAAATTGATTAGGAAGGAACACTATCTTCTCTTCTTAATGTTTTTTTATTGGTTTTAAAATTAAAATTTATATTTAATTTTAGTTTAATTAATTATTATTACTATAAAAATTATTTTTATTTTAACTTAGTAATTAATTTATAATGATAATTTTTACGACTTACATGAAAAATATTGCTACATTCATTGTTGACCGCTGCTTCTTTAGTAGATGAACAATCTTTACTCTGGTTGCCTGATTTTGTCTGTTCTATTTTACTATTTCACCTTCTATTTCACTTTAACACCTTTCCGTTTATTTTCTTATAATAAAATTTTAATTTTATTTAGTTTTTTCTTTTCAGTCACTTTTTACACTCTTGCAGTATTTTTTAAATTTTTTTATACAAATTCTTTACTAATTCACTTATACTGTGCCTAGAGTAGCCTCACTCTAGGTATCGTAGAAAAAAGGCTTGATCACAGTAAAAATCAGTAAAAATCAATGTTTACTTTAAAAATTTAATTTTATATTATTTTTAGATAATTTTAAAAAATTTTTATTTATTTTTCATTAACCGAGTGTTATTCACGCTAATAAACGAATCGCGGTCCCTGCTCGGGCGCCAATAAAGGTTTCACGGGTAATCTGTTTCCTTTTTTAAAAAATTTTAAAAATAAAAAGATTTTTTTTAATTTTTAAGAAATTATGTCTTTATTATTAGACTTCTGATTTTTGAATACAATTTTCTTACAGAGTTACATTTATTTATAACATTCAATTTTACCATATTTTGCTTTTCTTTACTTCCCTATTTTCAAAACCTCAAAATGGTAATGTCAATTTAATTATTTATTTAGTTAATTAGTTTATGCATTTTTATAATTAGCATTTTTTCCTCATTCTGAAGTTTTGAGAATAAAAATTAAAAAATTATAAATAAAAAGAAATATTTATTTAACAAAAATCAATATTAACAAATTTTAACCCAAATGGTCATATTATAATTTCATATAAAAAATGTTTACTTAACAAAAATCAATTTTAACCCAAATGGTCACTAAAGAAGTACAAAATAAAAAAATAAAAAAATACAGATTTATAATTTTTAATTGGTAGTATTTTGTATTTATTTATGTTCATAGTATTTCATTCATTAACAATAATAAAAAATTTTAAAACATTGAACTTGATAAATAAAATTATATCATATTACAATTCTGATAATTTTATTATAAAAAAATGAGTAAATTATTATGAGTTTTTTTTTATATTTATTATGAGTTATTTATTACTCAATGTAAAAGACAATACAAGAAAAAGAGCACATATGTACATATATATATAAAAGTATAAATTAATATCCAACACTAATCGATAAGTGGAGTTGCCATGTATATTCTAACACCCCCTCTCAACGAACACGTTCTCCCAGTCCAACATTATTTATTAACATCTGATGTCTTGGGCCTGGAAGAGCCTTTGTAAGGAAATCCGCACACATCTTTTCAGAACTTAAATATTCTAAGTTTATTGTACCATCTTGTATATGCTTTCTGATAAAGTGATACTTGATATCGATATGTTTAGATTTTGTGTGGTACACTGGATTGCTTGCAAGTTTCAAAGCACCTTGATTATCATTATAAATAGTTCCATTTTCAACCAAACTAGAGAAACCAAATTCAATCAATAATCCTTTTAAATACATAAATTCTTTAACAGCTTCTGTGATACAAACATATTCAGCTTCCGTTGACGATAATGCAGTAGTTGTTTGTTTTTTGTTGTAACAACATATTCTCTGTATTTTCATTATGATAATACAAGCTAGTATCGTATTGAGACTGTTTAGCACCAAATTTTAAAATTTCATCAGGTAATCGTTTGTGCCATTGTAGTCCAGATTGTTTAAGACCATACAAGGCACGTTGCAGTAAAAAAACTTTATTTCCATTTAAAATAGCATTCTTAATTTCCTTTGACTTAGTTGAGATACAACTACCTTTTGGATTAGTTTCAATTAAATAATTTAATCCTTTTTGTATTAGAGATGGTGGTTCCATACAAACCTTTTCTTCCAAAGAACTGTTAAGATAAGCGTTTGCAATATCCAATTGACGCACTTTCATTCCAAATCTACAAGCCAGAGCGACCAATAAGCGTATTGAACTGGAACGTGCAACAGGTGAAAAGGTTGCATGGAAATCAACACCAGGTATTTGAGAAAACCCTTTAGCTACGAGTCGGGCCTTTTTTCTTACTGGATTACCATTCGAATCGAATTTATTGCAAAAAACAAAACGGCTTCCTATTACGTTCATATCAACTTCTCGTTCAACAACGCTAAATGTATCACGTTCGATGATTGATTTCATTTCAACAGCAATAGCTTCATCCCACTCCGGATCATCTTTGATTTCATTATAACTAACTTCAGCAGCATACAAGTGTCCATAATTCGCACAATTCTGAACATTTTCGTCATCTTGAGAGCAATACTTAGAATTATTGAGCTTAACTTTTCGTTGTCTTTTAATTTTTTTTGGTCTTCCACGCTTTCCTTTGCGAAGTAATTTAGGTCTACCACGACTGTCCATTTTTAAATTCTTTAAATCCGCTTCTTTTAAATTTCCTTCTTCACCAGATTCTGATGATTCAATAGTTTGAAAATCATTTTCGTTATCTTCATTTGCTTTTATTACATTTGTTTTTGTTTTTATATTGCTAAAATCGGAACATTCTATTAAAGGGTAATCAACTGACTTACTTGAGCTTTTATCAGGTCCAAAATCTTCAAATTCATTAGATGCAACCACAAAATTTTTCATAAATTTAACATCTCGAACGACAGTTACAATCCTTTTGCTTGGTATATAAACACGATATCCTTTTGTCACATCTGAATATCCAACCAAAACACATTTTCAGCACGATTATCTAATTTACTTAAACCTGGTTCCTTTTTTAAGTAATAACCTTCACACCCAAATTCATGTAGATGACCTAAATATGGAATTTTTTTAAAAATTATTTCATATGGTATAACATCATTTAAAGCAGAAGTTGGACATCTGTTCCTAATATAATTTGATGTCAAAATGGCCTCAGCCCAAAAATGAGAAGGTAAACCAGATTGGACTAATAAGCAACGAGCCATCTCCATTAATGTACGATTTTTTCTTTCTGCAGAACCGTTCTGCTGGGGACAATAGGCTGCACTCAATCTTCTTCTGATTCCTTTTTCTTTTAAAAAATTATCAAATTCCGTATTAATATACTCAGTACCGTTGTCGGATTGTAAATATTGTATTTTTCTTCCAGTAATATTTTCCATAACAGCAACATGTTCCTTAAACTTGTTTAAAACTTCAGATTTTTTATTAATAAAGTACACCTCGCACCATTTTGAGCAGTCATCGATGAAAGTCACGAAGTACCTAGATTTTCCGAGAGATTCCACCCTCATAGGACCACAAACGTCGCTATAAATTAACTCTAGCACTTTAGTTTTTCTTTCAGAAATTTTAGGGTATGGTAGAGCAGTCATTTTTGCTTTAATGCAAACATCACATTCAAAATCATTATACTTTATTTTATTGTTTAATTTTATATTTTTAATTTTATTTGATAATTTATAAATGTCATTTATATTTAAATGACCTAGGCGACGATGCCATAAATTTAAATTTTGCAAGTCATCTCTGTATGTTGTACTTAAATTTACAATCATTTCAGGCATATCTTCTTCTACAAAGTACAAATTGCCATATCTTTTTGCTTTGAAAATTACTTTTCCTTTATTATCTAAAATTAGAGCATACTCTCTTTTAAAGAGAACTTCAAAATTATTATTAGTTATTTTTGCAATTGATAAAAGGTTTGTTTTCAGATTAGGTACTAATAACACTTCCTTCAAACTGACATGTGATTTATTAATATTAGAATTTACCTTAATTTCAACCGTACCTTCTCCACTAACATCAACAAGATCACCATTTGCTAATTTTAAATTCTTACAATTTGTTGTAGATATTTTACTAAATTTATTTTCCTTATTGCAAACATGCGCCGTGCAACCGCTATCCAAACACCAAAAAAATTTTTTATTATTGTTTAACTCGTCTAATTGTGAATTACAATTTTCTGTTTTCCTAAACATAGAGAAATCTGTTTTATTATTATTATTTAAAAAATTTATACCCTTTTGATTAAACACTTAAAAAACTTGTTTTTGTTGTTGTTCTTCTTATAATTTTGTTTTGTTTTGTCAGTAGCTATAAATGCACCTGGCGTTCTGTTGTTGTTATTATTATTTATTTTCGATGTGCTTTCTTCCAAAATTTTTAATCTCAATATTTCCAGGGCTGGCAATTCGTCTCTTGATTGCACATTTAAAACGTTTTGATTGCACATTTAAAACTTTCAAAACTGGATGGTAATGAATTTAAAAGCAATATCGATAATAAATCGTGATTTATTGTTATATCCATATCTTGAAGTTTGTCCACTATATCGAAGAATTTTCTAGTGCGTTCATGGACATCATCACCATCATGAATTTTCATTGTAGTCAACGCTTCCAATAAGCATGCCTTTCTAACTGGTCCTTTAGACACGTAAATTTCTTTTAATTTCGGCCACATTTCTTTAGAAGTATCGCAATTTTTGACTTGTTTAATTTCGGAAGGTGAAATTGACAAAATAATGTCCGCTTTTGCCTTATCGTCATTCTCATTCCACTCATCCACAGCCGCTTCACCATCCGTATCATCTGCCTTAGGAACAGGTTTCAGTTTTAAACCATTCACATATTTCCATAGGCCATTTTTGGTTAGTACAGCTTTCGACCATGTGTCATAGTTATCTTTCGACAACAGCTCCAAACGTGTTACACCGAGCGAATTCATTGCTCCACGTTTTTTTTTTTTTTTTTAATATTTATACGTAATACAAAAAAAAAATTTGTTAACCTTTAAAACTTTGTTTTTTTAATTATTATTTTTTTTTTTTTAAATTATTTTTGTTTTTAAATTTTAGAGCACTGGGCCCATAACTTTTTAATTTGTTATAAAAATAGAAAAAAAAAAACCAGTTTTAAATTATTGATTAGTTTAATACTTTAAGATTACATCTGCTCGCTTATAACCGGAAAAAGACAATACAAGAAAAAGAGCACATATGTACATATATATATAAAAGTATAAATTGATATCCAACACTAATCGATAAGTGGAGTTGCCATGTATATTCTAACAATATATATAATCAATTAAGAATCCCTTACGCTATTAAGGATTTGCCAAAATTTGACGGCAATCCACGGCTTTTGCATGACTTCTTAGGAAATATTGACGAAATCTTAGACTCAATTTCTTGTACTAGTGGCACTAGCTATGGACAATTACTTTTAAGAGCTATTCGCAATAAAATTGTGAGTCCTGCTAACGAGGTACTCAATATGTATGGTACCCTGTTGATATGGGACAATATTAAAGAAAACTTGATACTCCATTACTCAGACAAGAGAAATGAAACATCATTAATTCGGGACTTGCACAAAAATGAGACAAAATAGTATGAATGTGGAAACATTTTATAGTGACATAATAGAAATTCTCTCTAGTATAACAAATCATATTAATATCCATGAAAATGATAATAATGCATAAAAATGAGCCTTAATGCATTTCTCACCGGTTTAAGAGAACCCCTAGGTTTAACAATTCTTGCCATGAAACCAATTTCTTTAGCAGAAGTATTCTCCTTCTGCATTAAATATCTTTTATATTAAATCCGACTCTCAAAACAATTCAATAAATAAATTTAATAATTCATATAAACCACCAGTAAGAACTAACAATATTCACTTGAATAGATCAAATAATTTGCAGTCAAAATCAAATAATTTTCAGTCAAAACCTTTCTTCTCTCAATCAAATAATTTTCAGTCAAAACCTTTCTTTTCTCAATCAAATAACCGACCATTTTCATTTCAGTTTAAACCACCTCTTCAACAGCAACAAAAATTCGGAAATTTCTATAATCAACAACCAAAAGGGACTCAACGTTCTGAACCAATGGAAATACCTCCATCGACACGTTACCTAAGAAATTTCGAACGACCAAATTTTACTAGTAAAGAACTATTTCATATAACAGAAGAAAATGGACCATTATCACCTGACATCGAAGTAAAAACTTCCACTTATCAAGATTTAGATCAATTTTATGAATACCAACCTACTTTTGAAAATAATTCCAAAAATTTTATCAAACCAGCCTCTATGACCCAATCGGATACATAGACTTAAACAAACATGGTGATTCGTTACCTTATATTATGATATCTTCACCATTTGGTCGCCGCTTGAGATTTTTAATTGACACAGGAGCTTCTACTTCTTTTATAAACCCTGAATTTACCACCCACTTCAATAAAATAGAAACAAAATCCATAGTAATCTCAACTGTATTTAATCAACATAAATTAAACAAGCAAGTTTTAATTCCAAAATTTAATGAATTTAAACAAAACGGATTTATTCGTTTTCTAATATTTCGGTTTCATAAATATTTTGACGATTTACTTGGATTAGATGTATTATAATCTTTAAATTGTAAAATTGACTTAGCGAATCATGTTCTCGTGATGGAAAATGCCGTGTTACCTTTATATTTTAAACCTAATCTCGTATCTGAAAATTTTAGTATTCCAGCTAAATCAAAAGTTATTTGTAAATTACCTGTAGATATTAAAAATGGTGATATTTTCATACAAAAAGTTCAATTAAAACCAAATCTTATTATTTCTGAACGAATATATACTTGTTAAAATTGGTATAGCAATATTGAAATTGTAAATTTAGATAATTATGAACAAAATCTTTATTTAGAACAACCCATAAAAGTTGAAAACTATTTGTCACAAAATTATATAGAAATAAATAATTTTAATGTACAACCTGCTCAGTTCGAAAAAATTTAAAATTCTAAAAATTTACTAGATCTTATTAGAACTGACCATTTAATCGACCAAGAAAAAAAGAGAATAATTAAAGTCTGTAAAGAATTTGACGAAATATTCTTTAGAGAGGGTACAAACTTAAGCTTTACGAACGAAATTAAACTAAGTGTGAAAACTACGGACGATATACCGATATATACGAAATCATACAGATATCCGTACGTATATAAACAAGAAGTCAAACGTCAAGTTAGCGACATGCTTGAACAAGTTATTATAAGACCTTATTCTCCCTGGAGTTCACTCGTGTGGGTTGTCCCTAAAAAATTGGACGCCAGTGGAAAACAAAAATGGCGTTTGGTAATAGACGACAGAAAGTTAGACGAAAAGACAATAAGCGACAAATCCCAAATATTACTGACATACTCAAAAAACGGCTTTTACGGTAGAAGGTGGACATTTCGAGTATGTCCGCATGCCTTTTGGACTTAAAAATGCTCCAAGTACGTTTCAACGTGTAATGGACAACGTTCTTAAAGAACTTCAAGGTACTATCTGTCTCGTTTATTTAGACGATATAATATTTTTCAAAAATGATAAAACCTCTTACTTCATGTCTAAAAAAAGGTAAAATTATCGAACACAATGAAAATTTTATTAAAACTTTCCAACTATGTAAAGATTTATTGAGTAATGATTCGTTATTACAATACCCAGATTTCAATAAACCGTTTGTATTAACTACTGACGCGAGTAACTATGCTATAGGAGCAGTTCTATCGCAAGGACCAATAGGTAGTGACAGACCTATCTGTTCCGCTAGTAGAACATTGACAGACTCAGAAATAAATTATTCGACAATTGAAAAAGAGCTATCAGCGATAGTTTGGGCAACAAAATATTTTAGGCCCTATCTTTTCGGTAGACAATTTAAAATCGTTACAGACCATAAACCACTAACTTGGATAATGAGTTAAAAAATCCAAATTCAAGATTAGTGAGGTGGCGTCTGAAATTAGAGGAATACGACTACGAGGTTGTTTACAAAAAGAGGAAGTCTAAATAAAAATTCGGATGCATTAAGTAGAATAAGAATTGAGAATATTATACCAAAACCTGAAGAAATTAATACAAATGAATGCGAAGTTAACACCGACGCTGCTAACATACATTCAGCACAAGAAGACATGGGCGACGGCAGTTATATTTCTGAGAGGCCTATTAATGAGTTTGCTCTACAAATAATTTTTGAAGAAAATGAAACTCCTTCAAACGAATTAAAATGCTCTTTAAAAATAAACAAAGGAGAACTATTAAAATGAATAACTTTTCAAAAGATAATATGGTACAAATATTCAAAAAATTTATAGCACTAAATCGTTTAAACGCAATTTTCACAAAAAATAATGATATATTTAAATTAGTACAAGATATTTATTCTAAATATTTCTCTCAGTCAAAATTATTTAAATTAATTAGATGTACTGACATATTGTACATACATTTAAAACGAAAATTCTATTTTCCCTTTATGAAAACCAAAATTGTTAAAATAATTAACAACTGTGAAACTTGTCAGAGAATGAAATATGATAGACAACCACAAATAATTAAATATATGATTCCAGAAATTCCTAATAAACCTTTAGATATAATCCACATAGATGTTTATAGTATAAATAATCAACAAATTTTAACAGTTATTGATAAATTTTCTAAATTTGCGTCCGCTTATACCGTAATCTCTAGAAATAGCCTTACAATTATCAAATTTCTTAAACATTTTATGAGCCTTCACGGCAAAAAAAATTAAAAAATTAATTGCGGACTCCGCTGGTGAATTCACTTCTATAATATTTAAAGATTTTTGTAAACAATATGATATAGAAAATCCATTCAACAAAGTACTAGCAATTCACCTGTAGAAAGATTACATTCGACTTTAACTGAAATTTACAGAATTATCCATGAAAATTTAAAAAATAGAGATCATGACGAAATACTTTCAGAAACCCTTATTACATATAATAATGCAATTCACTCTAGTACTCAAAATACCCCTAATGAAATATTTTATGGTAAAACTTAACAATTTGAAAAACAAAATCATCAAACTATTCATGAATACTTAGGAAAACTTCAAGAATTTCAAACTGAACTTTTCCCTCAAATCAAAAATCGCATTGAACAAAAAAGCCGAAAAAATATAGAAAAATGAAATAAGAAAAGATCGCCCCGAAATAAAAGAAGGTACAATCATATATAGAACCGAAAATCGTCGTAACAAATTGAAACCAAAATTTTCTAAACATAAAGTAAAAAAAAATTAATCACGTTACTATAATTACTAAGAAAAATAAAAAATTCCATAAAATTAAAAATAAATCAAAATTTCAGACTTCTGACAATCTACCCGATAATAGGCCAGAAGATGGAAATACAAGACCTGACGAATAATAACGGTATTTTATTAATGAAGCTTGGAACAACTAAAATAATCCATGGATATACAAACTTTCTTCATGTAGTTAGACTAAACCCATATGAACGAAGTATAGAACAAATTCAAACCTCATTAAATTCTTTTCCAAAAACAACAGCAATTGAACGTTCTTTAAACATAACGAATCTTAAATTCGACGAATTAAAATTGAAATATAATTTATTAATATCAACCTTTAGAATAAAACGTGGACTGGTCAACGGATTCCGTACATTAATAAAAAAAATAACAGGCAATTTAGACGACGAAGACGATGAATTACTTAAATTACAAGCTTACTATAATAATACAAATATTATTTTTAATGTTCAGATTCCTAATATTTCTAAATCATCCTATTCCTTATTTCATATCATAACCTTACCTATTAATGATACTAAATCTATAATACTAAAACAACTTTGTATTCTAATGGGTAATGATAGTAAGTTTTATATAAATGAAAAGTGCCCAAAAATAGAAAGCACTTACCGTTGCTCTGAACCAGTTCATCAGGAACATAATCTATGCATTAAAAATTTAATAAAAAATAAACCTGCTAAATGTGAACTCCAGGAATTGGAGAAATCAAAAGAAATTTACACACCCGAATACGGCTATATCATCTTAATAAATGTTCCCGAAACCAAAATACAAACAAGCTGTGATCCAAATATCAACAATGTAAAAGGAAATAAACTTATCCACTATGATAATTGCCAAATTCAAATTAACAGTATTATTTACTCTTGATTAGAAAATTATCATTGGGACGAAATTAATATCCATCCTACAACTTTCAACGGATTAAATATTACTTTCACTCATAATAGCACAAAATTAAAAACACTCGAAAACTATCAATTTATCAAACGGAAAATTACAGATATCCAACAAATTCACACAAATCAGGACAACTTACAAATTATAATAATTGCAATATTAATTATATTTTTTATACTTATAGCATTCCAAATATATAATTACAAAATTTTCGCTAAAAGGAGAACCTATCATACAACAACAACTTCAGTCATTCCAATTGCAACTACTTCAATCGTTCCAACCATAACAAACACAGATGTTCCACCCAAACAAAAATTTATTTGGCCGTAACATCCATCTAAGAGGGGAAAAGTTATGTGACCAGCCCATAATCAACATTATATTTTCTTTATAAAATATAATATAATATTTTTATTAAAATCAATAAACTTAAATGAACATTGTAAATTTCACAATATTAAATTAAACTGAAAACTGCAAATCTTGCATTTATATTAGTATATTTTATTATTAAGTAATTAACGTTCAAATTGCGAATTAAGCATTTCTTTTTGTAATTATTAATATGTAGTTGATTTTAGAATGTAATTAATCAATATGTTGAAATAGATTAAATTGTAAACCTTGCATATTTTTTTATAATATAAATACTTGTAAAATTAAATAAAGAATTAATCAAGTTTTGACAATAAAAAGTTGTTCATTAATAAATTAAAATTGTTTTTTTTAAGTTATTCCTAAAAGGAAAACTTATTTCGCGTATCGATTTACTGCTATGTAGATAGACATATTGACGTACTGCCATATAAAAATTGTACGTCGTATATTTTAATTTAGGTTAATATTATGTTATTAAATGAAAAGTTTGTTCTACATTTTAAACATGGTTTTTTTAAACTCTTTAAAGTTTTTCTTTGACATAACACACGAAATTTATATAATACATGAGTTCCTTTTACCAAAAATTGTTGATGAAGAGTAGGTAGAAGTTGTCTGCAAATGGAAAGCTAATTTTTGTTTAAGGAGTATATAATTGTCAGATTAATTATCCTACATAATATTTGATATTTTAAAACTATCCGTCATTTGTGAAGTTGTTGTTGTTGTTGTTTAGATAGGGGGAGAAAGCAAGTCTCCCTTACACCTAGGCCTTGCGGCCCGTTGTGCACCCCTCATTAAATACTTTCTATTTATTTATAACTACTATATTATTTATTTTGTTTATGTTATATATTTGTATATTTATATTATATTTGGTCACCATGGGGATTCGTAAAGAAAAATTATTTTTCAATAATTTTTTTTAAATTAAATATTGTATGACCTGACCGGGAATCGAACCCGGACCCCCTCGGTTAATAAGCCAAATGCTTACCCACTGCACCACCGAGGCCCCATTTGTGAAGTTAATAATATTTAATATATTTAGATAATGAAAATAAAGTGAAAAAATTAAGGTTTATTGCTGACTTATATAAAACTATTTTTTAATATGGAAGAGTTAAGTGCTTATTGGTAATCAAATAAAAAATGTGATTTAACATAACCTATTCAAGAGAAAATTCATCTATTATGAAAAATTTTTTTTTTTTATTCAATTTTTATTTAATTTCAGATAATTTTACAATACTATATAAAATTATGTATAAGAAATTAAGTGATTCTTAAACTACAGCTTATAACTAACATTTAATAACTTATGATTTTTTACAATTTTTCTAACTTCTGAATTTTTTTTAAATATTCAAATTTTAAAGATTAATTTCTAAGATTTTTTACAAATTTTCTAAGTTTACTTTTAAATATTTTTAAATTTTGACTGTTTTTAATTTCTACCGGTAGCGAGTTGAAAAGTTTTATTGCGCTGCATTTTAGACTTTTTTGCTTCAGCGTTGTTTTGGCTTTAGGAATTTCGATATTTTTCCTGTTTCTGGATAGATAATTATGAATATTCTCCCTATTTTGAAGTTTTACTTTTGACTTAATATTATTGTTCACGATATTATACATGTATTTACATTTTTCAAAGTAAATTAGTTGGTTAATATCCAGTGTATCAATTATTTTATATAAATTATTGGTTCTGGTTCTTATATTCAAATTAAATAAAGTTTTGAGGGCTCTATTCATTACCGCACTCATTTGATTTTTATGAAAATATAAACAATGACTCCAACTGCATATATTATACCTAATTCTTGATAATATATGGCCATTATATATAAGTTTAGCAGCATAATTCGGAATACTCCCCATTCTTCTGACAGCCATTGTTATAGGAATAATTTTTTTTAATGCTTTTTATATGTTTATCCCATCTTAAGTTTTCATCAATTATCATTCCCAAGTACTTAACATTATCAACTTGTTCTATTATATTATCCTTTACCTTAAGCGTAATATTATCATTTGTTTTCTTTTGCATTTTGAATATCATATAATTGGTTTTTTTCGCATTTATACATAATTCATTTTGGTCCAACCAACTGCAATATATCTTTAAGTCATCATTTAGTATATTTTGAAGCTCTTCTAATTTTTTCGCTTTTGCTATAAGGTTAGTGTCATCCGCATAAATGTTGTATTTTGACTTAATATTGTTTTTAGATAAATCCATTATATACAGCAGGTGTTATAACGGCCCCAGTAATGAACCTTGTGGTACGCCTGTTTTTATTACTAGTTTATCACTTAGTACTTCATTAACTTTAACACATTGTGTTCTATTTGTCAAATAACTTTTTAGTAAGAGATTTCTGTTACCTCTAATTCATAAGTTGTCTAGCAATCTGATAAGTCTGGAATGACTTATCATATCAAATGCTTTTGTTAAGTCAATGAAAACTGCGCCAACATAATAGACGTCATCCAACGCATCGTAAATATGTTCCAAGGTTGCTGCAATAGCTGATTCTGTACCACTTTTTTCTACGAAACCATATTGATTAGCATCAAAGCCTATTGTTTTAGTAATAAAACTTCTTATTCTCGAATTAATAAATTTTTTCATATATTTTCGAAATTGAGTTTAGAATTGAAATTGGTCTATAGTTACCACAATCTTCTTTTGACCCACTTTTGTGAATAGGAACTAAATATGCTTTTTTTAACGAATCAGGAAATAAACCATTAGTGAAACTTTCGTTTATCATTTTCACTAAAGATGGGGTTATAATATTGACCAACTCTTGTAGATCTCTCACTGTAATTTTATCCGATGGATTTCTGGTTCTATAACTGGAATAAGAAACAACGAGTTACTATTAAATAGATTTTGTGAGCAGTTAGTAAAATCGATGGTATTTAGAATGTTTTTTTTAATACTTTCTCCTATTTCAGTACAAAAATTATCCAGTATATTTGCAGTTTCATCATCATTTCATTTTTTTTCTTCTTATATTAATTATTCTACCTTTTTCTTCATTTTTATATATTTTGCCTTTTCTTCACTATTGGTCGGATCATTTTTATGCCGATTATATAATGCTTTTCTTATTTTCAGCTTCTCGAGAATAAAAGGTGTTATCCAGCTATTATTTCTCGTTCTCATTGGTATTGTCTTAGTACATAATCTTTTTGCTTCTTGTATAATTTTTACTAAGGTTTCGATTGCTGGTATATTATTATTTTCTATTTTTATTTTACTATGGAACGCATTTGATTATAATCGATTTTGTTTATGTTGTACTTTTTCATTGGTAACTTCTCAATGTTAATTGCTTTAATAGTTGCTATTGCCAATTGATGGACCGATAGGCAGTTATTTTCTATTATATAATTAACATCATAATTGCCATTCATGTTTGTTATTATGTGATCAATTAAGGTGTTAGAGTTAGTTGTATTTCTTGTACTTTCCGTTTTATTATCTATGCTATATCCAGAAGTTGCTATAATATCCTTATACTTAATAATTATATTGTTCTCAAATCATCAAATCAAAAGTTCTCAAATAGATTTAGATTGGTATCTGCAAAAAATATATGATTTGCCTTTACTACCAGTTTAGGTTCAAGAAACTCCATAAATAGGTTGCTGTTTTCCACTGGAGCTTTATAAAATGTAATGATTTTTAATTTTGGTTTTGAGTTCAGGATTTCAATTACAGTAAAGTTTTATTTTTCATCTTTACATATTTCATTGAAACTGATATTATTTTTAATAAAAATGGCAGTCCCACCTCATTTTTTTTTATTTCTACAGTTGTAAACTACTTGATAATTGGGGATGTTGTAGTTATCTTTTTCATAATCATAAATCCAAACCTCTGTAATTATTACTATGTCTATTTTTTCATATTCATTAATTAATGTTTCCAGTTCCAGTATTTTATTTCTATTTCTACATATATTTAAATACAATATCTCCAATTTGCATTATATTTTGTTGTTCTGCCATTGTTATCTGCCGATCAGGTAATTTTGCCAAGATTCTCTTGTCTTTTGAAGATTTTCCCTATATTTGTTATAAACATGTCGTCTATATGTAGCTAGATCATTCGAAACATCTTTATTGCAGATTCCTATGTTTTCGTGGTACCTGTCATATATTCTCCGAAGTTCCGAATAGTCAGTTGGTAGTCCTTCTTGATTAATTAAAACCTTTATATTGTTTAGTGTTATATCATCAAAGCAAATATCATTTTGATCGTGGAAAAATGCCAAATATAATCGCACATTGTTATACATTCTATAATCCCTTAATCTGGAAAGAACATATACACTATCTCCATTTTCAATTGCCCTTTTTGTAAGCCTTACAATTGGGGGTGACATGGGATCAACAAAACTTTTGCTATCATCTTGGAATTTGGAGTAACCTATTTTTCTTTGAGTTGTGTTCTGTGGATTTATTGTTTCGCCTTTATTCCAGTTTGGGTATTTGGAGTTTTTTATTTCTATTATTATTACTATTATCATTGGTTTGGTTAATTGTACTATTTTTTATCTTACTAATACTATCATTTTCTCTTTTTTCTGTATTATTATCATAGCTTGGATTAATTTTATCGTTTTTAATTTTACTTTTTACATTATCATTGGTTTGATGAATTCTATCGTTTTTAATCTTACTTGTACTATCATTTTCTCCCTTTTTCTGTATTATTATTATCATTTTTTTGGTTAATTTTATCATTTTTTTTTTTTTTTTTTTTTTTTTTATTTATTTATTTATTTATTATAAATTCATGATATTACAGTTATAAAATTACAATATACTAGACTTAGACAATAACTTAAAATTGGTATAAGAGTCTTAGCAATTATAATATATATATATATATACAGTTATGGAGTATAAAGTGACTTTTATTCAAGTAGTCAAGCAGTATAGACGTGTAAAAAAAATTTTTTTTCTATCGTTCCAAAAAATTTTTATAATTATAAAATTTTTAATACATTAACTAAAAATAAACAAAAAAATAATAAAAAAAAAAAAAAATAAACAAATAATATAATCAAATTAATATTAATATTTTTTTTTCAAAAATATATATATAAATATTATAATCATAAGTGCAAATTTTTACGCGCCAAAAACTATCATAAAATACAAAAAAAACCAAAAATATAGAATAAAAATAAAAATTAATAATAAAAAAAAAAATTAAAATGGTGAAACAATGCATCAAGTGCGATAAAGGAATCTATGCTAATAGCAAGGGATTACTGTGCAGCGGTGCTTGTGGTAGAGTATACCATACCAGGTGTGTGGGAGTCTCAGATGCCCAGTTCGAAGATGTAAAAAATGGCAGATTTCTTTGGAGATGCCAACATTGTCCTTCGGATAATGAATCTTTTGTGGTACTTGACGATGGAGATGATACTGGTACAGAGTACAGCAATGCTGAAAAGGACAGCGTTGTTGGTGAGGCTGTGGATTCTCCGGCTGCATCTGATAAGGAGTACATCGAGGCTGATAATAATGTGGCCGTACTGATGTCGTTCGATCCAGTAAATTGTACTCTGGATGCTATAGCGTTGTACTTGAAAAACCTAGCGCCTCTATAGAGGATCTATAGAATAGATATTAAAACTTCACAAAGCTTTATTGCACGCCAATTCGATGATGGCCTTAAAACTCAAAAAAAAAATAATTGAAGAAAACGCTAAGTTAAAGAATGAAATACAACTAACAAACAAAAAATATAAGGAATTAGAGCACAAGGTTAACTATCTGGAGTCAGTGATTGATAAAGACGAGCAATCAAAACACAATAACCATAATAATATAATCGTATCTGGTCTACCAGATAAACCAGGTAATCTTGAAGATTTATTTTTAAAAATTACAAATAAATTAAATTCCAACATAAATAAAAATGACATCGAGCGTATTTCACCATTAACAACGATTTCAAGCAGTAAAAATAAAAATAAGCAATATGTTGTTTATCTTCGTACTAACGAAGCTAAACAGCGTCTTATGTTAGCTAAAAAGGAACAGCATATTTTTACTTCAGAATTTTTTCCAACTGAGGACGGAAATAGAGAGATATATTTTCAAAATCACTTGTCGCGTTTACAAAAAAAATTATATTACGAGGCAAAAAAAATCAAGAATACTTATAATTTTAAATTTTTGTGGGTTAAAGACAATATTATTAAAATGCGAAGAACTGCTTCCAGCAAAATACATAATATTAATAATTTTAACGATATCGCATCTATTAATGAGCTTTGCAATAATAAATAAATTAACCTTACTTGATTTGTTTACATTGGTTGAAATAATTCTGGTATTGTATATCTCTCTCTTTCTTTCTTCAAGCAAAATATACACACTTAATTTTCTTCAGTTTCACTTTTGTATACATTATATAAATTTCAACACTGAATTTTTAAATTTATCTTATAAACTTAAATATTTAATTCATGAATTTTTAATTGTTTATTGTAAACTTCTGTTTTTTTTATTTTATAATAATATGAGGATTTTACCATTTTTAAGAATACTTAAAATTGCACTTATTATTTATTTCATAAATCTTTACTTTTCTGACACATTGTTTATATACATTTTGTATAAACATTGTTCATATACATTATTTAAATCCACTCTTGCATGTTTTTTTCATCTTTCTTTTTATTTCTTCTACTCTTTCTTAATTTACTTTTGTTTATGGTGTACTTTGTCAACTTTGTTATATATGTGCAAGCAAAGGTACATATGTATATTTATACATGGATGTATATGCATCCAAAAATATGTGCCTATGCCTGCGCATATGAAATATTGTTGTCTATTTAATAAATTAATTACTAATTCATATCACTTCATTTATTTAAAAAAAAAATACTCACTTATATACACAAATTCACATTTTTTACTTTACAATTCTAGTAATATTTTTTATCAATTTTTTTTTTTTTTTTACTATTATAGAAATTATTAAAAAAAAATTTATAAGACACTATCAATTTTGTACTGTCTTAAACCACGTTGTTTTACTTACTGAAATAATCATTCATATAAATCATATCGTCACAATTTTTAAATGCATGATAAAAGCTCTCTCTTGTTTAATGTTGCTATTCCGTTATGCTACTATTGTTTTTGATTACAAAGATGTTGTTTGATATTAATGAAAACATTAAAGTTAATTATTTTACAGGGTTAAACAGGAATGTTATGGTTAATTATAAAAATAATTTTAATATAATTTATTTAAATATTCAAAGCCTTCGAAATAAATTAAGTAATTTAGAGGTTTTAATTAATTCTTTATATTGTGAAATTCATGTAATTGTGTTAACTGAAATCTCGCTTCTAAGTCATCAAAACCAATTTTATAATATTCCAGGGTATTCCGCATATTTTTCTAATCGCGAAAAATCCAACGGTGGTGCTGCTATTTACATATCTAATAAAATAAGCAGCAATCTTGTATTTGAAGAAAACTTCTTCAACTCAAATATTCTTGGAGTAAAATTGCAAAAACCAAAACTAGACATAATGTGCTTCTATAGGGCTCATCAGACAAATTTAAAAGATTTTATTGACAGATTGGATGAAATTACATGCAAATATAATAAATCTCTAATCCTAGGAGATTTCAATATTAACTTGTTAGATAAAAATAACTGTGATGTAAGAAACTATTTGAACACACTACTTTGCAATGGCTTTGTGGTCTACAACAATATAAATGACAAATACGCAACAAGAATAGTCACTAATTATAGAACTATAATAGACCATTTCTGCACGTATTTAATTGAATACAATTATAATCTACACGTTGCAACACATCTTTGTCGGACCATCAATTGCTCTTTATTAGTTCAGACCTTAGTATTACTAAGGAAGAAACTAACTTTACAAAAAAAATTTTAAATTATGAAAAGCTTTCCACTGACATTTTTTGGCAAAATCTAGGCAATTTTAATACTTTGGATGAATTTATCCAAGTGTTTTCTGAAAAAATCAAAAATTACACTGAAATAATTTCTCCTAATAACACCAAGAAAAAACATGAGTGGATGAATAATGAGATTATTCGTAGCATGAAGATTCGTGACTCTTTCTATAAATACAAAAAAAAATATCCTAATGACGTAAAGGTTAATGAACTTTATAAAAAACATAAAAACATAGTCAAAAGACAGATAAAACAAGCTAAGTATAATTTTTGTAATAAGATAATATCTAGTGACCCCAATAATAGTAGGAAATTATGGTGTCTTTACAAAAGAATCATGTATAATATAAATAGTTTCGATAATAATAATACTCTAAATGAAATTAATTACAATAATAGCGTTATAAATAACTTTCAGCAAATCACAGATACAATGAATTCTTATTTTATAGATGTTACAAAAACCTTAGATATAGCAACAAACCCCATAGATGAAATATACTTGGCTTCATTTCCAAAAAACATCTACAATCAATTTTCTCTATTTCCTACAAACTTGGAAGAAGTCCAAATGACAATCAATTCATTAAATTTGGGATCGGCGACTGGACATGATAATATTTCATCTAAAGTGTTGAGAAAGTTCTCAAGCCAGTTAAGTCCAATACTGGTTAAGTTTATCAATATATCTTTCGAAGCTGGTTCGTTTCCTGACTCACTTAAACATGCCATTGTTACCCCGATACATAAAGCTGGTGATAAAACGCTTCCATCAAATTACCGTCCAATCTCAGTTCTGAATTCAGTCTCAAAAATATTTGAAAACATTATTAAAAAAAGACTCGCGTGTTTCTTGAACTCAAATAGTATATTGCATAATGAACAATATGGGTTTGAAGAAAATTCTAATACGATGGCTGCCTGTTTATCTCTAACTGATTTCATATAAAAGAGTATGGATAATAAAAAATTTACTGCTTGCCTATTTATAGATTTGCAGAAAGCCTTTGATTGTGTTGACCATAACATTCTTCTTTTTAAGTTATCTCAATTGCAATTTAGTGAGACTCAGTTAAATCTTTTTAGATCATATTTACACAACAGAAAACAACGGACACACTGTAATAACACCTACAGTAATATGAAATACATAAAAAAGGGGGTACCTCAGGGATCAATTCTGGGTCCTGATCTATTCAAAATCTATATTGATGATTTAGCCAGATTAGAACTAAAGGGTGTATTACAGCTTTTCGCAGATGATGCGGCTATTAAATATTCTACAGATAATGAGATAGATTTAAGGGAATCAATTATATATGACCTTGATATTATTGAGGAATGGCTTCTTAAAAATAAAATGTCATTAAATATAAAGAAGACAAAAGTGCTGCTCTTCGATAACAAAACTTTTAGTTTTTCTAGTATCAATTATAAATCTAACCACATCAGTGTAGTGGAAAGCTATAATTATTTGGGATTGTTAGTAGATAGTAGGTTCAAATGGCAAGATCACATAGATCATATTATTAAGAAAATTATACCCTATGTGTTTATATTAAGAAGAATGAGGAAATACTTTGATAGGAACACATTGTATGTTATCTACTCATCCTATATTTCCTCAAACTTAGCATACTTAAATCCACTTTGGAGCAATGCGCCACAAACGTATATAAAAAGACTTGATATCATACATAAAAGGGCTATAAAAATAATAAAATTTTACCCAATTACACATCCGTCCCATGTAATATATTCGTCACAATATGTAAGTCTTGAAACTATATGCAAAAGAGAATTATACTTTCTGGCCTATAAAATAATTAACAACTTAATCAAACATAACTTCCTAATTAATCGCAACATAGATATACATAACTACAATACTAGAAATAAGGCAAACTTTTATCTTTCATTGTTTAGAACGGACAAACAAAAAATGAATTGTGTATATAACAGTTTAAGTGCTTTCAAAGGTTTATCAGATGATTTGAAAAATATTAATTCTTATAGTTTATTTAAGAAAAAATAAAAAATTTGCTTTTAACCCTAAATTAAATAACAAAATGGTAGAATGCTCATATATTATTATAAATATATCATAATGGATTATCAGATGATTTGGAAAATATAAATTCTTACATTTAGTTAAGAAAAAAAAAAATTATTTTAATCATAACAAATTGTTAAAAGATATACTTAAAATTGCTTGACAATAATATTAATCTATACAACCAAATGGCTTACTTAGGCTATGGTTAGAAAAAAAACTAATTAAATAAATGTATATAATAATGTAATAAAAAAAAAAAAAACTATTTATAATTCTATTAAACCCACAGCCAGGGTCGTATGCAAACAATTAATTTATATATAAATTGTAAATCTATTGTAAAATTTATTTTTAAGATTTTAAAATAAAGAAAAAAAAAAATACAAAAATTAAATATATATTTTTAGTATACCCTTATATATATTTAACAATAAAATATTAATTTAGTTATAATTCTAACAATTTTTTTAATAAAGCCTGATCTTTTTTTAATAATATTTTCAATTTAAATGTGAAGCGACTTATATTACTGCAATTCTTTAAATTCTCCGGAAGATAGTTGTAAATTCTTATTGATGAGCAAAAATTACTGTTTCTAGCCAATTCAGTTCGAGTTTTTTCATGACATAGCTTTCCCATGTTTCTTGTGTTGTAATTGTGAATATTCCTTCTTCTTGGTAATAAAGTTTTACTTTTAGTAACACCATTTTCTATTTTATGTATAATTTTAGCCTTTTCCAATATTATTAATTCGTCTAAGTTAAGGAATCCCGTATTTTTGTATAGATCATCAGTTGGAGTACGCCAATTTAGTTTGTATAGTATCTTGATTGCTTTGTTTATTAATATTTTAATTTTCATTTTTCATGTATTTGAACAACACGACCATGTCGCCACATTGTATCTTATATGAGACATGATGTGTACATGAAATAATAGTTTAGCTGATTTGTCATCTAATATTATTCCACTTCTTCTAATAGAACCTAGCAATGGCATTATCTTTTTTATAATGTAATTAACATGATCATTCCATGATAATTTGTCATCTATTATAATACCGAGATATTTATAAGTTTGTTCTCTTTTAATTTCTCTACTATCAATACAAATTTTTGGATTGATATCAGGCTTATTTAGACGTTTAAAAATCATGTACCTACTTTGTTTTTTCAATATTCATTGTTAATTTATTTCCATTTAACCATCTCATATATAATTTTAAATCATTATTAACCAATCTTTCTAATGTTTCCGCATTTTTTGCTGTATCACAGTACTGTATTTTAATAAACTAGGATAGTTTCCTGTGCGAAAGCTGTCATTAATAAAATTACTAATTATCGGAGATATTATCTCAGCTACCGCTTTTAAGTCTTTTGCTGCTATATTATCTGAGCCAGGTGAATTATCTTTTAGATTCATAATAACATTAAGCACTTCTATTTCATTAGTAGGTACCAAGAACATGGAACTTTAATTTATTCTATTTTCTTCTTTAGTTTGTATTTTATCAGCTAACTTTCTTCCAACATTACTAAAATGTTCATTAAAGCCGTTGGCTATGTCTTTGCTAATATTTAAAATTTTATCATTTTGTATTATTTCCTTTATAACATTGTTACTATCTGCTTTTCGATTTGCTATCTGAGAGTTCAGAACATTCCATATCTTTTTAGTATTTGAATCAACTTCTTGTAATTTTCTATTAAAATAATTTAGCTTTGCTTTCTTTATCTCTACATTAACCTTGTTTTTTAATTCATTATATTTTATTTTATGCTCCGCAATATTAGGGTATTTTTTATGATACTTATACAATTTATTTCTGTGTTTAATTAGTTTTAAAATTTCTCTAGACATCCACGAATTATTTTTTCTAGTTCTCATATATTTAACACTTGTACTAGTGTCCTTGAAATATTTTATAGCTTCAATCAATTCATCAATATTTTGACAAGTATGTCTACGTAAGTGATATTCCAACAGATATGAGTATTTAGCATAGTTAGTACCTGTTATTTGATTATACACCATCGTTTCAAGTTTTCTGACAACTGATTTAATTTCAACACATACTGCTTTATGATGTAAGTTAGGAATATCATGCAAAGTGATATTCAAACCAAATCGATTCATCTTAAGATATGAAAGAACATGATCTAACAGAGTCGCTGAGTTTAATGTGATTCTAGTAGCTTCATTCATGTTATTTATGTTAACAGAGTTAACATCTAGCATATCCATATACATTCTGCTTGCGTCCGTTTCAGGGAGCAAATCGATGTTAGTATCACCAACCACAATTATATTTTTGTACTTATTGAACAGCTGATCTAGATGTTTTATAAATGCCTTATTGTTTTCAGACTGGCTTTTGTAACATACGGCAATATTAATGGTAAGTTTGGTATTTTCTAAAGAAATTACAATAGTATTGAACGTAATAGATGTTTCCAAAACTTTGTAACTAATACCTTACTTTACATATATTCCGCAGCCACGTTTCCTCTGCTTAAATTATTAGAGATAAAGGATGCTGTATACCCAGGAATATTAAAGTATTTTTCTTCTTCTGAATAAAGCCAAGTATCTCCAACCATGATAATATCAACATCATTTTTAATTTTTATAAATGTTTCAATTTCGATTAGATTTTTCCTCAAACTTCTAGCATTAAAATGCACCAATTTCAAATTCAATAGTTTGTCCATCATCATGGTCTTCCAATCAAATAATTTTGCCATGATTCTCTATATCTCTGCACATTCTGTCTGTATTTATTTTCTACATGTCTCCTAAAATGAGGTAGATCTTGTAGCACTTCCTTTCTTGATACTCCTGTAGTTTCATGATAATTAAAGTATAGGTTAGAGAGCTCTTGATGGTTATTTGGCAAAACTTCTTGGTGTATAAGTACTTTTAGACTAGTTTGCATCATTCCCTCATAACAGATATCACCATGATCATGAAAATACGACAAAAATAATCTAACATTGTTGTATATTCGTGTTCTCTAAGCCGAGAAATAGCATAAATATTGCCACCAGATATAATCGTATTTCTAGTTAATCTGACAATCGGTGGAGCTAGTGGATTAATAAAGCTTTTGTTATTTGACTTTGCAATTTCACTACTGCCTACGTTTATCGTTTCACCCTTTATCCAGTTAGCATATTTAGTTGTTGGCACAACAAGTTGTCTTTCATCTTTAGGCATATCTTTATTCATAAGAGTAATATTATTATTAGCAATATTATAATTTTTATTTTGACTATTATTAATATTTTCATTCTGATGAAGTTTATTGTTGGAATCTGTTGCCACGATGTCCTTGGAATCTTTGTCAGAGAACCATATATTATTATTACTGTTCTTGTAAACTTGAATTGTGCAAGTTTTCTTGTTGGCATTAATTATCTTCTTGAAGGGTAATAGTTTAAGTAATACACTGCTTTTTTGACTTTGACCAGATTTTTTATTGGATTCTTCCGTTTTTGTTATAATTTTTCTTACAATATCCAATTTATTTTCCATATTATTATTATTATTATTATTATTATCATTATTATTATTATTGTTATTATTATTATTGCTATTATTATTATTGTTTTCATTGTTATTATCGATATTATCAATATTATCATGATTACTATCAAATTTATTATTAACATTAATATCTTCTTTTAATTTAGCTTCAGTGTTAATTACGTTATTATACTATAGAATAGGTAAAGGGGTATATTAACTTTGGTATGGTGTTTGTAACCACCTAAAGGAAGCGAGCTAGATATGGAAAAGTATATATGTTTGTGATCAGCGTGTACGCCTGAGTCGATATAGCCATGTCAGTCCGTCCGTCCGTCCGTCCGTAGGCACGATAACTCAAAAAATAATGGAGCTATCTTGATGAAATTTTAACTGTAGGTTACTAGGACTGAAAGTACGGCGGGGATTGCATATGGGCGAAATCGGCCCATGGGTTCGGATTCTGGACCTTTTAATCGATCGAAGGGCTAACGAACATATATAAAAAATCACGATAACTCAACAACTAATGACGCTTTCTTCATAAAATTTGTGCTGTAGGTTACTAGTAATGAAACTACTTCGGGGATTCCATAAGGTCGGGATTGGACCATGCGTTCGGAACCTATCAGGGTGTCCCCTCCTATCTCCTAAGTGTCTTGGGAATTTGGGTCCCATTGGACTGCTGGATCGGGGACCAGCCACACATTTCCGAAGACCTTAAAGCATATCTTTAAAATTAATAAAGATAACAACTTGAAAAAATGTAGAAGCTTCCAATTTGCCACAAGGGTGCTCTTTACTATCTCTTGCGTGTTCCCCTAATTTGGGATCAATTGGAGTGGTGGTTCTGTACCCCTCTCAGACCTCCCAAGTTTTAAAGGCTTATAATCGAAATTACTAAAAATAGTTACTTAAAATTAGGATAGACCGTTCAAATTGTGTACAAGGGTTAACTAGTACTATAAGTACAGCGCGGACTATATACGGGTGAAATCAGCCCAAGGGTTCGGATTCTGGACCTTTTAATCGGTGTCAGGGCAAACGAACATATATATTATTGGTAATGAAACTACGGCGGTGACTACGTACGGTGAGGATTGGACAATGGGTTTGGAACTGAGAACTTTTTGATCGAAATTAGGCCAAACTAGCGTAATTCCGAAACCAATGAAGATATAACCTCCAAATTTGATATCAGGGTGTCCCTTCCTATTGCGTAAGTGTCTTTGAAATTTGGGCCCCATTGGACTAGTGGGTCGGGGACCAGGCACTCAGTTCCGAGGACCTTAAAGCATATTTTCGAAATTAATAAAAATAGTAACTTGAAACAAATGTAGAAGCTTCAAATTTGGCCCAGGGTGTTCTTTACTATTTCTTCCGTGCCCCCCTAATTTCTGATCATTTGGAGTGGTGGTTCAGGACCTCTCTTAGACCCCCAAATGTGTAAAAGCTTATCATCGAAATTAATAAAACTTGTAACTTAAAATTAAGATGGAACATTTCAATTGTATACAAGGGTTAACTAGTATTGAAAGTATGACGGGACTGCATATGGGCGAAATCGTACCAGGGTTTGGGGTTCTGGAACCCTTGACAAGTTCAAGGACTAACAAACACATATCTTAAAAACACCATAACTCAAAAAATAATGCCGGTATTTTGATGAAATTTAAACTCTAGATTACTAGTAATGAAAGTACCATGGGAATTGGTTCTGGTTGAGTTTAATTTCAAAGCCAAAGAATATATTTCCTATGTCCTATGTGTTTCCGAAATCTAGACTTAATTGTAGTGGTTCAGCTATATTCAAAGGTACTTGCTGCATTTATGTAAAATTTATTTTTATATTTAAATGAATTATATGAAAAGGTCTAAATTTGTAATTGTATTTTAGAAATACATTTATTGCATATTTTGCGTTTGTAAGCTTTTCTATTAGGTATATAAACTAACCATTTAAAATAATTGCAATTTTTAAAAATTTGGATTATTAAATATATTACGCTTTGATTATCTTTTTATCACAAAATTTAATAATTAGAATTTTTTCATTTTGTAATTGAATTGGAATAAATATATTTTCATTTACTTCAAGTTTGTTTGTTTTTTAATATTTTTAAATAGATAAATTAGTAAGAATTTGTAATATTTTTTAATAGATAGTGTAATTAGAAAATGTTTTTAGTATTATAAAGTTAATTTGGTTAGCTATGTCTTGCGATCAAATTAATAACAGCTTTTATGGTGTTTAAATGACTTATGGATATGTCCTTAAATTTGAACCAAATAGGTGTAGGGTATTTCTAAGTCGGTTGCACCGACTGACTGTTTCTTAACTTGTTTTTTTTTAAATTTTTGGTATTAAGATAAATTTTATAAGTACTTATATAATGTTTTGGTTCATAAGTATTTTTATTCGTAATTTCTTTATTTCTTTGTATACAGTTTTCCTGGTTTATTTGATCAACAACTATGTTCTTTAGTTGCTAATATCCAATGGCTTTTTTTTGTAAACCTAGTTTATATTGATATGCAGGACATAGTTTACTAAGAGTCTTATGATTAATATCCATATTTAATTTTAGTTTCTCGTTGTATTTTATACAGTTTATGCACTTATTTATTTCCTCTTTGTTACATATGTTTGTTTTATGTTCTTGATGACATTTTAGACACGTTTCTTTATTCTTGCAATCCACTGATTTATGGTTGAACCCTTTACATTTGTAACACCTTTGTATATTTATAGCATCAAATACCTTGCATCTTTCCTATCCTATACATAATTTTCGTTCGCAAGTATTTTTGGGAAAAATTCTTTATCTACTTCAATTACTGCATTATATATTACTTTGTTATATTTATTCAACTCGTATGTTTTTACTACTTTCATATCACACATTTCTAAAAAGGAATTTTGCTTTTTGAGTTTTTCTACTATTTCAGCATCACTAAATTTATTATTCATATACCAATTCAATTTGTGGCTTAATGACCGTTGGTATTTTTATCTCGTAGTTACGAGTCTGTCATTTTCTTTTCTAATTCAACTTTTATTTTTTCACGTTCTTCAATTGTGTCTGTTTCAATTAATATTGCTCCATTGGTTTTAGTTTCAATATTTTTGATTTTTAGATTTTTTGGATCAACCTTTGTATTTAGACCACTTTTTGTTTTTTCACTTTTTTGTTTATTTTTTGGCTTAACAATCAAAGGTAATTCTTTTTTCATTTTCATTCCAATATTTTTTTTATTTTTTACCATATCAGCAAATGATACAGTTTGACCCACATTAATATTGTTTTCGTTAATTACATTATTCATTTTTTTTGCATACCTCATCATTTTGTTTCAATACATTATTAAACGATTCATTCACCTTATCGCTTTGTATTTGAAAGACTTCAGTAATTTTTTCCATCTTACGTAACTCCATTTGTTGTTCACTTTTAATTTCTTCCAATCTCTTTGTAAAACCTGACTCTTTAGCTCTAAGTAAATTTATGACTTCACTTCCATTTCTTTTAAGAGCAGCTTCAAATTCATTTTTATACTCCTTTAGATGTTCACTATTTTTTGTTACCGCGGAGTCCATGTTTTGCAGAACCAAATCCACATTTTGTATGTACAGGATACAATCGTCACAAATAAATCTTAAATTGTTATTTGCGTACACATTATTAATTGTCGATAGATCCAATCCTGAACACTTCAAAGCTTCATGAAAAACTTTTTTACACACTCCCGAACATTGAATTCCCGTTTCATAATGCGACCATACGTCATCTTTTATAGAGGACAATCATCTATTTTAACTCGCTGTCATCTTTAAAATTTGTGTCATCTTTTTGTTATCTTTTTTAAAATGTGTTATCTTTTGTCATCTTTTATTTTAAAAGCTTGCTCAATATTTGTTTTTACTTATTGGGATTTCGCTTTGAAAAATAAATGGCAATACTAATTTTATTTTTCTAAAGTTTTGTGTGGAGGGATTATGATAACATTTTGATTTTAAAAAATTTCTGTTGTTGTTTATTGTTTCTAGGTTGTGTATTTATTATGCGTCGTGCAAATTTTTTTTTTTACTTATTTTTGTTACAACAAACATAATAAAATATAATTTAATAATTATAAATTAAATCAATTTATATATTTTTGTTAATAACGTATAACATAAGTTATATAGCAATGAATATTAAGTTTTATTATGAATATTTTTGACTAATTTAATTTACGAGTATATATATGTTAATTATAATATAATATATATGTAAAGAATTTGAACTGAAAAGAAAATGAAATGAAATAATTTTTTTAATTTTTTTTATTTGTCATCTTTTTTCCTCTCCAAGATCTGGTCGGCTTACGTTTCACCTTTTATTTTACCCCTGCATTTATTACAAGACACCATATTTCTTTTGTTTTTTGTTTGTTTTTTATTTTATATGTTTTGGAACATACAAAATATTTAGCACATAGAATATTTTTTTTTTGTTTAATTTGGTTTTTTATGTTGCATACATATATGTATCATATTACTTACAAAGTTTTTTTATTTTTAATTTTTTCTGTTTATTAATTAAATTTATTTTAAACGACGTTTTGTATTGTTTAAAGTAAATTTTAACCGATAATTAAGAAACACGTCCGTTCTGATTAACATGTAATAAAACAATTTGATAATGCTACTTTTTGAATTATTATTAATTGTTTTGTTTATTTTTACATTACTTTTAAGGATAGTGTTTTTATTTGACCATAATTTTGGAAAATATGAAAGAATATAGCTACGCTTCTTTTTATCTTTATTATAATCAATTTTGTTAGTTTTTTCACTGTTATGGTAATATTATTATTATTACTATTATTATTATTATTATTATTATTTTCATTTTTTATATGAGTTATATCACTGTTAGTGTCTCTAATATTATTAATACTTTGTTTAACATTAGTATTATTCTTATTAATATTATCATTAACATTATCAGTTCTGCATGCAGAATCACTTTTTTTATTTTCATTTACATTTATATTTAATTTGTTATCTTCCTCTTCTATTTTCCTTAATTGCTAGTATCCGATTTGTTGTTTTCTTATGCTTAATTTATTTTTATACACTGGACATGATCTACTAAAAGTTTTATGATTAACATCCAACCCCAAACTGAATTTTTCGTTCGATTTTAAGCAATTAATGCATTTATTAATTTCCTCTTTTTGGCATTCACTTGTCTTGTGTTGTTGGTGGCACTTCAAGCATGTTTCTTTATTCGTGCATTCCGCAGCCCTATGGTTAAATCCTTTACATTTATAACATCTAGAGACTTTTATGGCATCAAAGACCTTGCACCTTTCCCATCCAATACATAATTTTTCATTAGCTATTATTTTTGGGAATGATTCTTTATCCACTTCTATAATTGCATTAAACATTTCTTTGTTGTATTTTTTCACTGAATATATCTTTAATACTTTAAGTTCATTCATGTGTAGAAAAGAATTTTATTTTTTAAGTTTTTCCACAATATCGTTTTCATTAAATTTATTATTCATGTGCACAATTTCTATATTAGGTTTAATGATCACAGGTATTTTGATATCATAATTCTGTTTCATTTTTTCTTCTAATTCCTTTTTGATATTTTCGCGATCTTCGATAGTTTCCGTTTCTATTAAAATCATCTCATTACTTTTGTTTTCAATATTCTTTATTTTCAAATTTTTTGGATCCACCTTTGTATTTAAATCACTTTTTGTTGTTTCAGTTTTCTGCTTATTCTTCGTTTTAATTATTAAAGGTAACTCTTTCTTCATTTTTAAATTTACACTTGCTTTAGTATTTTTAATTACATCAGCAAATGACACTGTTTGATCCTTATTCGAATTTATATTATTTGTGACATTAATTTTTTGCAGACCTCATAATTTTTTTTAATTGCACTAACAAATGATTCATTCACTTTTCCTGTTTCAATTTTGAAGACTTCAGTAAATTTTTGCATTTTCTCTATTTCCTTTTGTTGACTGGCTTTAATTTCTTCCAATCTCTTCATGTAATTCGTTTCAATAGCCGCAACGACTTCATTTTCATTTTTTTTTTATTGCACGTTCAAATTCTTCTTTATATTCCTTAAGGTACTCATTATTTTTTGAAACTGCACTGTCCATGTTTTGTAAGACCAAATCAACATTTAGAAATCAATAGAATACAGTCGTCACATATAAACTTAATATTCCTGTTGGTGTACAGTAAGTTCAACGTAGACTGATCCATTCCTGAACATTTTAACGCCTCATGATAGAATTTTTTGCACACACCTGCACATTTTACACCCGTTTCTCCTTTAATTTTTAATTTGCACTTTTGGCACGAAGCCATTTCGAGTAATTAATATATATAATAATTTTTTTTTTTTGCGTAATTGCTGATTATGCTTTTTTTTATCTTTTATTAATTAAAATAATTATAATCGATAAAGAAAACAGTAAACACATCCGCACCGTACTGTAGTAAACGAATTTCTTGAAGAATTATTTAAAGGTACCTATCTGCCGAAAATTATTTAATTATCTACTCCTCTCATCTACTCTTTTTCAAGAGCTGGTGTGGTGTAGCTGGCAGTAGGTGAGAGTAAAAAAGAGTAGTTTTCTCCTCATATAGGAACGCAAGTAATAACATTCGTTTGTTTGAAGTCATGCCTCAAGACCATACATAGAAAAAAATTAATAAATAAACTAGACAAATAGGTATAGTATAAAGTAAACTACCTACTTGTTGTACCTACTTGCTTATGTAGCAACTAAATTTAAAAAGGAAATAAGGGAAGAAAAAATTTACCAATTTTTTAATTGATTAGTTATTTTTTTTTAATATCTTTGTAAATATGTTATAATTTATTAAAATTGTGATTTTAAAAAAAATCTCGACTTCTGTCAGCTTAACTATTATTTTGTACTTCTGGCAGCTTAAATATAATATAATACTAAGTACTAAACTTATGAATTATGATAGGTATGTTAAATTTTGTTCTACATATTATGCTCTATGAATAAGCTTTTTAATTAGGACACAGAATACATACAACATACTTCAAATCGTACTAAAAAGTACAGTTTTCTATATGTTGGACAGCATTAACTCGAATTTTGGCTACTTCACTTCAGTAAATTTGGATATGTATTTGTTTAGAAAAATCATCAAATTTTCAGAACATTATATATTAGAACACTATTTATATTTAGAATGTAAATCCCTTTTTTTGTGTAATAACTGAACAAAATTATACTCTCTTTATAGCGCGTTAAGCTACCGGAATAAAATTCAAAAATACTTAAAAAGATTTTTATAATTGAAGAAATAATAAATTTTCATTTTAAGCTAATTTCAAACGCAAGAATTGTTGACAACATTGTTGCCATAAATTTTACTATGTTTAGCAAAAAACAAGTAAAGAAACAGTCAGTCGGTGCAACCGACTTAGAAATACCCTACACCTATTTGGTTCAAATTTAAGGACATATCCATAAGTCATTTTAACACCATAGAAGCTGTTATTAATTTGATGGTAAGACATAGCTAACCAAATTAACTGTATAATACTAAAAACATTTTCTAATTACCCTATCTAATATATATAATAATTTTTTTTTTTTGCGTAATTGCTGATTATGCTTTTTTTTATCTTTTATTAATTAAAATAATTATAATCGATAAAGAAAACAGTAAACACATCCGCACCGTACTGTAGTAAACGAATTTCTTGAAGAATTATTTAAAGGTACCTATCTGCCGAAAATTATTTAATTATCTACTCCTCTCATCTACTCTTTTTCA
Source organism: Dolichopus griseipennis (assembly GCA_963082915.1). Taxonomy (NCBI): domain Eukaryota; kingdom Metazoa; phylum Arthropoda; class Insecta; order Diptera; family Dolichopodidae; genus Dolichopus; species Dolichopus griseipennis. The sequence goes on from OY720441.1 coordinate 107,688,084, forward strand.
AGAGCTGGTGTGGTGTAGCTGGCAGTAGGTGAGAGTAAAAAAGAGTAGTTTTCTCCTCATATAGGAACGCAAGTAATAACATTCGTTTGTTTGAAGTCATGCCTCAAGACCATACATAGAAAAAAATTAATAAATAAACTAGACAAATAGGTATAGTATAAAGTAAACTACCTACTTGTTGTACCTACTTGCTTATGTAGCAACTAAATTTAAAAAGGAAATAAGGGAAGAAAAAATTTACCAATTTTTTAATTGATTAGTTATTTTTTTTTAATATCTTTGTAAATATGTTATAATTTATTAAAATTGTGATTTTAAAAAAAATCTCGACTTCTGTCAGCTTAACTATTATTTTGTACTTCTGGCAGCTTAAATATAATATAATACTAAGTACTAAACTTATGAATTATGATAGGTATGTTAAATTTTGTTCTACATATTATGCTCTATGAATAAGCTTTTTAATTAGGACACAGAATACATACAACATACTTCAAATCGTACTAAAAAGTACAGTTTTCTATATGTTGGACAGCATTAACTCGAATTTTGGCTACTTCACTTCAGTAAATTTGGATATGTATTTGTTTAGAAAAATCATCAAATTTTCAGAACATTATATATTAGAACACTATTTATATTTAGAATGTAAATCCCTTTTTTTGTGTAATAACTGAACAAAATTATACTCTCTTTATAGCGCGTTAAGCTACCGGAATAAAATTCAAAAATACTTAAAAAGATTTTTATAATTGAAGAAATAATAAATTTTCATTTTAAGCTAATTTCAAACGCAAGAATTGTTGACAACATTGTTGCCATAAATTTTACTATGTTTAGCAAAAAACAAGTAAAGAAACAGTCAGTCGGTGCAACCGACTTAGAAATACCCTACACCTATTTGGTTCAAATTTAAGGACATATCCATAAGTCATTTTAACACCATAGAAGCTGTTATTAATTTGATGGTAAGACATAGCTAACCAAATTAACTGTATAATACTAAAAACATTTTCTAATTACCCTATCTATTAAAAAATACTACAAATTCTTACTAATTTATCTATTTAAAAATATTAAAAAACAAGCAAACTTGAAATAAATGAAAATATATTTATTCCAATTCAATTACAAAATGAAAAAATTCTAATTATTAAATTTTATGATAAAAAGATAATCAAAGCATAATATATTTAATAAACCAAATTTTTAAAAATTGCAATTATGTATTTTAAATGGTTAGTTTATATACCTAATAGAAAAGCTTATAAACGCAAAATATGCAATAAATGTATTTCTAAAATACAATTAAAAATTTACACCTTTTCATATAATTCATTTAAATATAAAAATAAATTTTACATAAATGCAGCAAGTACCTTTGAACATAGCTGAACCACTACAATTAAGTCTAGATTTCGGAGACACAAAGGAAATAGGAAAAATATTCTTTGGCTTCGAAATTAAACTCGACCACAACCAATTCCCATGGTACTTTCATTACTAGTAACCTACTGTTAAATTTCATCAAAATACCGGCATTATTTTTTGAGTTATGGTGTTTTTAAGATATATGTTTGTTAGTCCTTGAACTTTTCAAGGGTTCCAGGACCCGAAATTATGGTACGATTTCGCCCATATGCAGTCCCGTCATACTTTCAATACTAGTTAACCCTTGTACACAATTGGAACGCTCTATCTTAATTTTAAGTTACTAGTTTTATTAATTTCGATGATAAGCTTTTACACATTGGGGGGTCTAAGGGAGGTTCTGAACCACCACTCCAATTGATCCCAAATTAGGGGGGCACGCAAGAAATAGTAAAGAACACCCTTGTGGCAAATTGAAAGCTTCTACATTTGTTTCAAGTTACTATCTTTATTAATTTCGAAAATATGCTTTAAGGGCCTAAGAACTGAGTGGCTGGTCCCCGATCCACTACTCCAATGGGGCCCAAATTTCAAAGACACTTACGAAATAGGAAGGGACACCCTGAAACCAAATTTGGAGGTTCTATCTTCATTGGTTTCGGAATTATGCTCGTTTGGCCTAAATTCGATCAAAAAGTTCTAAGTTCCGAACCCATTGTCCAATCCTCACCGTACGTAATCATCGCCGTAGTTTCGCTGCCAATAACCTACAGCACAAATTTCATGAAGATAGCCTCATTAGTTGTTGAGTTATCGTGATTTTTTATATATGTTCCTTAGCCCTGACGTCGATTAAAAGGTCCGGAATCCGAACCGTTGGGCTGATTTTGCCCTTATATAGTCCGCGCTGTACTTATAGTACTAGTTAACCCTTGCACACAATTTGAAAGGTTTATCCTAATTTTAAGTAACTATTTTTAGTAATTTCGATTATAAGCCTTTAAAACTTGGGAGGTCTGAGAGGGGTACAGAACCACCACTCCAATTGATCCCAAATTAGGGGAACACGCAAGAGATAGTAAAGAACACCCTTGTGGCAAATTGGAAGCTTCTACATTTTTTCAAGTTGTTATCTTTATTAATTTTAAAAATATGCTTTAAGGTCTTCGGAAATGTGTGGCTGGTCCCCGACCCGCTAGTTTAATGGGACCCAAATTCGCAAGACACTTAGGAAATAGGAAGGGACACCCTGATACTAAATTTGGAGGTTCTATCTTCATTGGTTTCGGAATTATGCTCGTTTGGCCTAAATTCGATCAAAAAGTTCTAGGTTCCGAACCCATGGTCCAATCCCGACCTTACGCAATTCTCGAAGTAGTTTCATTACTAGTAACCTACAGCACAAATTTGATGAAGATAGCGTCATTAGTTGTTGAGTTATCGTGATTTTTTATATTTGTTCGTTAGCCCTGAAACCGATTAAAAGGTCCAGAATCCGAACCCATGGGCCGATTTCGCCCATATGCAATCCCCGCCGTACTTTCAGTCCTAGTAACCTACAGTTAAAATTTCATCAAGATAGCTCCATTATTTTTTGAGATATCGTGCCTACGGACGGACATGGCTATATCGACTAAGGCGGTCACGCTGATCACAAATATATATACTTTTCCATATCTAGCTTGCTTCCTTTAGGTGGTTACAAACATCATACCAAAGTTAATATACCCCTTTACCTATTCTATAGGTGTAGGGTATAAAAATAAGTTTCGTGTAATATTAGTCTAATATAAATTACACAAAACGGATTTTTTATGTAAATTTTAAAGCACAAAAAGCTCACAGAGCACAGGACGATACTAGTTGTTATTATATTACTAATTCCAGAATATAGTGCAAAACCGCTTTGTGAAGTTCACATTGAACCAATACCAAATTTAAGTAATAAAACTATTTTATTAGAAAATTATAATGCTCTTATACATAGATGATAAGAATAATTGTTACAATTCAAATGTTAAAAATAATTTAAAGAAAAATCTAAATATTATAGAAAATAAATGAACCAATAGTATATTTAAGTTTGAAAAAACAAATTGTAATATGCAACAATTCTTAAATAAAGAAGTTAAAGAAATAATACAAGGTATAATTATAACGGAAATATTGAAAAAATAAATATAAAACAAAATTGTAATAACTTTAGCATTACTATTATAGGTAATAATTTAATAAGATATGAAAATTGAAATAAATGAAAATTAACTAATAATTAATGATAAAATAATTGAAAATAAAACTTTGAATTACATAAAATTTGAAGAAATTCATGTTATAAATATAGAAAATAATAGAAAAGATATTAATGAAATTGTAAACAAAAAATATCAAAATTATGTAATAATATATCAATAAATATATCAATCAATATATTTCTTATGTTTTTTATAATTATTGTAATTTTAATAATAAAATGCTAGTACAAAAAGCATAAGAAAATCATTATAAATACTTCGTCGGAGCCTCAGACTAACGGTGGGGGTGTTATATGATAATGACAACTACATTATTTTAAATATAATTATTACTCACAGATTTATTTTGAATAAATCTAAAGGAAAGAAATATAAACTTAAGAAGAGGTATTATTTAAATATTGCTTAATTATTTTAAATATTATGTACATATGCATTTTTTTTTTGAAAGAAAACAAAAACCAAAACAAAATAAATTAAGTATTTTAATATTAATACTAATATTAATTGAATTACACATTATTAATTTATATAAAATATTAAGTACTGGTTAATTTTTTTTCAATTAAATCAGATAATAATAAAATCAGAAACAGATAATAACAAAAACATTTAGAAAAAACAAAAATTTTAGAATTTTTCTGTTGGTTTAGAATTTTAGAAAATTAACAGAAAATATGTTAATTTCATTTAATAAAATAGTCAAAATAAAGTAAGAAGAATTTTCTCGACTAACAAAATAAGGAAACCTTCCCCATCTAAAATTAAGTTCAAATTGGATATAGTTTCACTAAATATTAAGTAAGGAAAAATGAATAATTTTGATTAAATCTTTTTACGTACCTACTTACAAAATAATTAAAATTAAAAATATAAGTAAGAAATAAACAAAAAGAGGTTTGCCAAACTTATAAAGAAGCAAGGAAATTTATATTGCTTGTTCAAGCCGAAAAGAAAACAGTTTTGAATAAAATAAATAAAAAAATAAATATATCACAACATTTATATTTTTTTTTTTTACTTATAAAATTTAGGTAGTACAATCATAATTAAAATAAAATACAATAAAAAAAAAAAAATAGTTTTAAAATTTAATTTCGGCTAAAAGACAAAAATGGAAAATCTTAGTACTATAGGGAAATATAAATTAGTTAATAGCAGTATTAACTGCACATCACCAATTCAATGGCGACACGAATTCCCTTGCAAACTTTATTGAACAGATTGAATCTTTAATTCCACTTTTAGATTTACTTGACGATTCGCTCAGACCAGTTGCCGCCGGGTTAATTAAAGACAAAATAATGGGTAGAGCTCGTAATAATTTACACAGACACGGTGACTGCACAAGCTGGGCCGAACTAAAAATAGTTTTTTTTTTTTTTTTGTTTTTATTCATTCATTATTTTATTTTAACTAAGTACAATGTAAAAAAAAAATTACTTAAAAATAAAATTATGGTATTGGAATTAATATTTAATTAAGAGAAAATAGAAGGATATTCTATTGCCCAAAAGGCAAGTACCGAATGATCCTGAGCTTACAAACTAATTTTTTTTATATTAAATTCAACTTATACAATTCATTACATTGTGGGGTAATAACAACTGAACAATTAGGATAAATAACTAAATAAAAATTAAAATGAAAAAAGTCTTAAATAATAATCAAATAAAAAGTTGGCGTATTAAAAATAGTTATACAATTAAACTTATTCAACTAATTAAAAGTAAATTTATAATTAAACATAAAAATCCATAGTAATCAATAATAAGAATAATACAAAAATCTATTCAAAAGTAATATAAGAAAAAAGCAATTAATTAAATTTACAATAAAATTCTTTAATTTAAAGAATTTAATAACTCACCTTATTATGTTCAACATATCTTCAATATATTCAGAATTGAATGATAGCAACCAGGCTTTGAGTTTTGAAGAAAATTGAGAATAAATTCTAAATAATCTGAGATCGCACGGCAATTTATTATAAATTCTAGGTGCGATTATATTGTGAAAATGACAAGTGAGAAACAAAAACCAAAACAAAATAAATTAAGTATTTTAATATTTATACTAATATTAATTGAATTACACATTATTAATTTAAATAAAATATTAAGTACTGGTTAATTTTTTTTCAATTAAATCAGATAATAATAAAATCAGAAACAGATAATAACAAAAACATTTAGAAAAAACAAAAATTTTAGAATTTTTCTGTTAGTTTAGAATTTTTCTGAGCATATTTTCTGTTAATTTCATTTAATAAAATAGTCAAAATAAAGTAAGAAGAATTTTCTCGACTAACAAAATAAGGAAACCTTCCCCATCTAAAATTAAGTTCAAATTGGATATAGTTTCACTAAATATTAAGTAAGGAAAAATGAATAATTTTGATTAAATCTTTTTACGTACCTACTTACAAAATAATTAAAATTAAAAATATAAGTAAGAAATAAACAAAAAGAGGTTTGCCAAACTTATAAAGAAGCAAGGAAATTTATATTGCTTGTTCAAGCCGAAAAGAAAACAGTTTTGAATAAAATAAATAAAAAAATAAATATATCACAACATTTATATTTTTTTTTTTTACTTATAAAATTTAGGTAGTACAATCATAATTAAAATAAAATACAATAAAAAAAAAAAAATAGTTTTAAAATTTAATTTCGGCTAAAAGACAAAAATGGAAAATCTTAGTACTATAGGGAAATATAAATTAGTTAATAGCAGTATTAACTGCACATCACCAATTCAATGGCGACACGAATTCCCTTGCAAACTTTATTGAACAGATTGAATCTTTAATTCCACTTTTAGATTTACTTGACGATTCGCTCAGACCAGTTGCCGCCGGGTTAATTAAAGACAAAATAATGGGTAGAGCTCGTAATAATTTACACAGACACGGTGACTGCACAAGCTGGGCCGAACTAAAAATAGTTTTTTTTTTTTTTTGTTTTTATTCATTCATTATTTTATTTTAACTAAGTACAATGTAAAAAAAAAATTACTTAAAAATAAAATTATGGTATTGGAATTAATATTTAATTAAGAGAAAATAGAAGGATATTCTATTGCCCAAAAGGCAAGTACCGAATGATCCTGAGCTTACAAACTAATTTTTTTTATATTAAATTCAACTTATACAATTCATTACATTGTGGGGTAATAACAACTGAACAATTAGGATAAATAACTAAATAAAAATTAAAATGAAAAAAGTCTTAAATAATAATCAAATAAAAAGTTGGCGTATTAAAAATAGTTATACAATTAAACTTATTCAACTAATTAAAAGTAAATTTATAATTAAACATAAAAATCCATAGTAATCAATAATAAGAATAATACAAAAATCTATTCAAAAGTAATATAAGAAAAAAGCAATTAATTAAATTTACAATAAAATTCTTTAATTTAAAGAATTTAATAACTCACCTTATTATGTTCAACATATCTTCAATATATTCAGAATTGAATGATAGCAACCAGGCTTTGAGTTTTGAAGAAAATTGAGAATAAATTCTAAATAATCTGAGATCGCACGGCAATTTATTATAAATTCTAGGTGCGATTATATTGTGAAAATGACAAGTGAGAAACAAAAACCAAAACAAAATAAATTAAGTATTTTAATATTTATACTAATATTAATTGAATTACACATTATTAATTTAAATAAAATATTAAGTACTGGTTAATTTTTTTTCAATTAAATCAGATAATAATAAAATCAGAAACAGATAATAACAAAAACATTTAGAAAAAACAAAAATTTTAGAATTTTTCTGTTAGTTTAGAATTTTTCTGAGCATATTTTCTGTTAATTTCATTTAATAAAATAGTCAAAATAAAGTAAGAAGAATTTTCTCGACTAACAAAATAAGGAAACCTTCCCCATCTAAAATTAAGTTCAAATTGGATATAGTTTCACTAAATATTAAGTAAGGAAAAATGAATAATTTTGATTAAATCTTTTTACGTACCTACTTACAAAATAATTAAAATTAAAAATATAAGTAAGAAATAAACAAAAAGAGGTTTGCCAAACTTATAAAGAAGCAAGGAAATTTATATTGCTTGTTCAAGCCGAAAAGAAAACAGTTTTGAATAAAATAAATAAAAAAATAAATATATCACAACATTTATATTTTTTTTTTTTACTTATAAAATTTAGGTAGTACAATCATAATTAAAATAAAATACAATAAAAAAAAAAAAATAGTTTTAAAATTTAATTTCGGCTAAAAGACAAAAATGGAAAATCTTAGTACTATAGGGAAATATAAATTAGTTAATAGCAGTATTAACTGCACATCACCAATTCAATGGCGACACGAATTCCCTTGCAAACTTTATTGAACAGATTGAATCTTTAATTCCACTTTTAGATTTACATGACGATTCGCTCAGACCAGTTGCCGCCGGGTTAATTAAAGACAAAATAATGGGTAGAGCTCGTAATAATTTACACAGACACGGTGACTGCACAAGCTGGACCGAACTTAAAAATAGTTTTTTTTTTTTTTTTTTTTGTTTTTATTCATTCATTATTTTATTTTAACTAAGTACAATGTAAAAAAAAAATTACTTAAAAATAAAATTATGGTATTGGAATTAATATTTAATTAAGAGAAAATAGAAGGACATTCTATTGCCCAAAAGGCAAGTACCGAATGATCCTGAGCTTACAAACTAATTTTTTTATATTAAATTCAACTTATACAATTCATTACATTGTGGGGTAATAACAACTGAACAATTAGGATAAATAACTAAATAAAAATTAAAATGAAAAAAGTCTTAAATAATAATCAAATAAAAAGTTGGCGTATTAAAAATAGTTATGCAATTAAACTTATTCAACTAATTAAAAGTAAATTTATAATTAAACATAAAAATCCATAGTAATCAATAATAAGAATAATACAAAAATAAATTCAAAAGTAATATAAGAAAAAAGCAATTAATTAAATTTACAATAAAATTCTTTAATTTAATAACTCAGCTTATTATGTTCAACATATCTTCAATATATTCAGAATTGAATGATAGCAACCAGGCTTTGAGTTTTGAAGAAAATTGAGAATAAATTCTAGATAATCTGAGATCGCACGGCAATTTATTATAAATTCTAGGTGCGATTATATTGTGAAAATGACAAGTGAGCATTTTAGAAAAACTGAGAATAGTAACTAAATTTTTATTGTTAACTCTGAGGTTGCATAAGTTAGTATATCTCATATTTAAATAACCTGATTTTAGGAAAAATATTTTTAACGTTTTGAAAAGCTTCCAACCGGAAGTATTTTTAAACTAGAGAATAACGGGTAACAAAATACACGAGCATTTTTTTTGTATATAATACGAACGGCATGTTTTTGAGAGGCCAAAGAGGGTGTATCTTATTAAAATAAGCACCGCCCCAACAAATTATACCATACTGCAATTTGGATTGAAAAAGTGCGTAATAGAAATTTGTGGTGATTTTATATGTACTGTATTTGCTAACACAGTAAAGTTGCCTTATCACCTTATTAAAGTGTTTTTTAAGATATTCAGAGTGTTTAGCCCAAGATAGTTTAGGGTTAAAAATGAGACCCAAATATTTAAAAGATTCAACACTTTCAATTATGAAGCAGTTATTATCGCAGTGATTACTACCGTTTAGGTTAGAAGTTATAAAATTATTATTTAAACGAAATTTGCAGCAGTTTGGAGAATAATATGTAAAGTGAAAGTTAAAGGCTTGATTTCGAGTGCCAAACGACATGAATTTAGTTTTAGAACTCATTACCAGCTTGTGTTTAGCAAGCCAGTGTCTTAAAATTATTTAAATCATGATTAACAAAAACAACCAAATCAAAATTATTTTTACATGAATAAGTAAAAGCTGTATCATCAGCAAAAGCAGTTGCAAGGCCTTTAAAAGGCTGTATAAATAAAGAATTTACATAGATAAGAAAAAGGATGGGTCCAAGGAACATAAAATATTATCAATACTACTATGTGTGTCCTCTATTCGTTCTATTTGTTTCCTTTCTGCATTTTAAGTAAAAGTATCTCGTGATCAACCAAATCAAAAGTTTTAGTAAGGTCAATGAATAAAGCTGCACAAATTTTACTAGAATTTAATCCCCTAACAATTTCATCACAAAATTTAATCAATGTATCTTCATTGGACTTACCCCTTTTGAATCCGAATTGATTAATATTAAAAAATTTATTTTTGGTTAAAAATTTAACAATCCTATTTTTCATTACTTTTTCAAACACTTTGGAAAAAGAAGATAAAAGGGGGAACGGACTATAATTATTGTTATCGATTGGGCTACCTTTCTTCAAAAGTGGAATCACTATGGCGGTAAACTTATCAGGGAATACTCCTATATAAATGCTAAAATTAAAAATATATGATACAAGGGAGAGGGTGGTAGAGTAGACTGTGTCAACTCTGGGATACCCGTATGACCGTTATATAAATATTATATCATTATTATTTTAAATATTAATTACTTTTGGCAAAATTTCAACCATACCAGCTTTATTAGGTGTAATGTAATGCTCATATAAAAGAAGGAGTTCTATGGTAGCTACTCGAACCCTTTGCAATAGACCAACCAAATTTTGCAATAACTTTGGCCATTACACTAAACTATTTTTCGAAAAATTTCAGACACCCAGCTTCATTAGGTGTAGAGTAATGCTCATATAAAATAAGAAGTTGTATGGCAGCTACTCGAACCCACTGCAGTAGACCAACCAAATTTTGCAGAAACTTTGGCCATAAAACTAAACTACTTTTGACAAAATTTCAGACACGCAGCTGTAATAGGTACAGAGTAATATTTATATAACAAAAGAAGTTGTATGGCAGCTACCCGAATAGCGATGACGGTTATTGCAAAAAAACGAATCTTCGAAAATTTCAAGATCCTAGCTCCTTTAGTTTTTGAATTATCGTGGTGACGGACGGACGGATATACATAACTAAATCGATTTATTTTTCGATTCTGATCCGATCCATACACTTGAGTCTATTTCTACCCCCCTCCTTCTCCGCGTCCCAAACGTAATGGCTATCTTATTATACCCTTTGACTATATAGTCATACGAGTATAAAAATGTCAACAATTTGGTAAGATATTTTTTTAATAACATTACTAGAAACACTATCAGCATATTTCGACATTGAATTTTTCAATTTAGAAATTTCAATAAAGATTTTATAACTAGTAATAGGTTCAAAAAGGAAACTATTGGTAGAAGATGGCTCATTTATTAAAGTACCATCTGATATATATGAAACTGAATTTGAATTAGAAAGTTGTTGTGGTATATTAATAAAAAAATTGTTAAATTGATCAGCAATAATTTTTGGCTCAGTTATTATTTTATCATTTATATTCAATGTTATACTTTTATCAGATTTGTTTTTGTTTAAAAGGTTATTTATTAGATTCCACTCTTTTTTTGAGTTTCCTTTATAATAATCAAATTTTGTTAGATAATACTTTTCCTTACAAATTAAAATGTCTTTACCAATTTCACTATACAATTTATTGTAATATTTGCATAGACGTACATTATTAGAATATTTTTAAAAGATGCGTGGAATTCATGGTTTTAACTTCTTGTATTTGTTATAAAATGAAGTTGAAGTACAAGAGCTTAAGTTAATATAATGTAGCAAAATAGATAGGAAATTATCAAAAGCCTCCGATGAATTACCAGCTGAAATTACTGAGGACCAAGACTCAGTAATTAAATTTTCATTTAAAATATCAAAATTAATCCTATCAAAGTTGTTGCTAATACATTTAGTTTTTGCAAACGGTAACACATTTTTGAACATTAATCCACTCATACAATGATCTGATAACTTTAAATCAAGTAGGTTCTAATAATTGTGTAGAATTGATTTGTGTTCTAACAAATATATGTTCAATACACGTAGCACTATTTTCCGTAATGCGAGTAGGCGTATTAATGAGTGAAGCGAAACCTAACGAAGACATTAGAAACATAAAATCGTGTATATCTTTTGGACATTTTAGTATGTCTGCATTAAAATCGCCTAAAATAATACAATTACTATCCTTTATTTTAGATGTAAAATTTGAAAATTCGCATACATGTAGTCTATAAATCCCTAGAATGCAATATTTAATTTTATCAATAACACATACCACCTTTATAATAACAGCACTTAAAAGATTGTAATGAGTAATTTTACATGAAATTTCATTGTTAACAAATACACCAATACCACCAGAGTTATATGAATTATTACAAGTAGCATAAAAATCAAAGCCGGGAATACTATAATCAACAATCTCAGCATCAAAAATCCAAATTTCAGATAAGAAAATTAAGTCAGGAATATTATCAATAGAAACTAAATGACAATAAAGTGAGTTAAAATTCTTCCTTCTTCTTATATTTTGGTGAATAATATTAAACATAAAATTAGAATTAATCATTGAGATTATTATAAAAAGAACAAAAAGAAACAAAAAATAAAAATTTTATATATTTGTAGTATAAAGAAGAGCGGTTTATGTAATGTTTAGTTAATTTATAATATATAATGTTTATTTTTATTTTCAAAAAAATCATTCTCAAAGAGCATTTTATGCTAAACTATATGCTTTTATATTAAATCAAACTATCACAAAAAACATGTATAAAAATTAATTATATAACAAAAAGAAAAATAAATCAAAATCAGACTTACAATCAATCGCATAATAATCGCAATAATAAAAAAAAAAAAATATAGATATCAAAAATTAAAAATTAAATATTAAATATTAAAAGTTAAACAAAAAAAAATTACTTATTTAATATATATGCATGTACATGATGAGTTTAAAACCAAATGAATTAATATTTTGATAAGTACCGGTTCTGCATGCTTTCTTCAGACTTTTTAAATTTCAACTTTTTATTTCAGCTGGCAAATTATTATACATTCTAATGGCCGAGTTCATAATTGAATCAAGGCCATTAAGATTTGTACTTGTACAGTTGGTACGCAGATGATGGAATGTTCTAGTTTGATAATTGTGAACTTGATTGTTTGTTTTAATAGTTATGCTAGTTAGAATATTTTTCTGTGTAATATTATGTATATGCATAATTTGCAATAAGTTTTTAATATCTACAATTTTTAAAATTTCTAATTTTTAATGTATTTCATTTGTTGACGATCTTGTTTTTAGCCCAAACAGGTTTTTGATAGCTTTGTTTTGTATTATTTGCAGCATTTCAGTATTTCTATTGTACGTATTACCCCATACTAATATTCCATACGTCATGGTACCATAAAAAATACTATAGAATGTCGATTTTTTTACTTCTAGTGGTAACTGTTTGCCAATTCTTTTAAAAATACCTGCGATCTTCTTGTTTTTTTTTGCTAATTCTAACGTATGCGGAGTCCAGTTTAAATTTTCATCCACAATAACGCCAAGATATTTATATTGTGCCACTTGTTCAATTACCATGTCGTTACACATGACCTTTATGCATTCTTTGTCAGGTTTAATAAGCATAAGTTTGGTTTTTTTGACATTGACTGTTAACTTATGAGTGTTCATCCACTCATGAATTGCTATCATATCTTTGTCTATGGCATTTTCTAATTCGTTAGTGTTCTTCTCAGCATACACCATAACCAGATCATCTGCATACAAGTATGATTTACCTTTAGTTTGTATTGACGAAAAATCACTTATGTAACATGCGAATAAAGTTGGGCCGAGTGAACTTCCTTGAATCACGCTATAAACTATGTTTGCAATATTACTTTTTATTTCATCACATTCTGTATATTGTTTAAGATTTTCTAAGTAGCTTTTGAACCAATCTAGCTCATTGCCTATTATACCACATTCAAATAATATTCTTAATAATATTCGTCGATCTATAGAATCAAAAGCCTTTTTTAAATCGAAAAACACTAAAACAATTGTTTTTTTTGCACTTATACTATTCTGTACTTCTGTGATAACATCGCAAAGGGTCGTACTGGTATTCGAATACTTCCTAAAGCCATATTGCTCTTTGCTCAACAAATTTACTTTACCAAGATAATTTGTCAATTGTGTGTTAACTACAGCTTCCAATATTTTGCTGAACACGGACGAGATTGATATTGGCCTGAAATTATTCAAATCTTCTTTGTCACCACTTTTTTTGTAAACAGGCAAAACTTTGTTAATTTTTAGTTCATCTGGTACCTTGCTATTTATAAATGAAAGATTAACCAGTTCAGTTTGACAAATTTTTATTAGGTTTGTTGAGATATTATCGAAACCTGCAGCGTTGGTTTTTGAGAGCTCTTTTATGACACTTAGTGTTTCATTTTTATTAATAAGTTTTAGTTCAAATTTACTTTGCGTTCTTTCTCTTGGTACATATACATATTTATCGAAGTTCTTTGCCAGATCGCTTCCGACATTGCAATATAAATTATTAAAATCAATTATTTTGTTAGTTTTGTTACAGTTTTCGGTAAAAAAATCATTATTTCGTTTCTGGAAAAAATTATCAGTAACTAATTCTTTTATAAATTTCCAAGTTTTTTGCTGATTGTTTTTAATTTTACTAAATCTATTGGAATCCTAATTTTGTTGTTTTTTTCTTTTCATGGCCGTAAATTTATTTAACCAAAAACGATATTTTTCTCTTATTACGTCATTTTCACGATCTAAAACATATTTAGCATACCAATAGTTTTTTCTTTTCATCAATTCTGCATACTCTTTATCAATCCATAGTTTGCTGAATGTTTTATTATTTTGCTTCTGTTTAGTAAAAGTATTTGTTTCTCTTAAATTTCGTAAGTTTTTTACTACATTTTTGTACGCTAAGTCGGCAACACCACCAAAGTTGTCAAAATCGGTATTTACTATTTGACTCTTAATGTTATTAATATTAACATTATTGAATTTTTTTACTTGAGAAGTTTTGTTTACATATTTATGTTTACAATCACTTAATTCAATAAAAAAAGCCTTGTGATCAGACAGGTCAGTATTTAACATATTAATTTTTATATTTTTATATGAATCATTTGTTAGAACGTGGTCTATACAGGAACCTGATCCTTGTCTGGTTGGAAGTGAATTGCAGAGAATAAATGAATTTGATTCGACTATATTTAAATATTTATTTATTGTGTTATCTTGGTTAAGTGTGTTCAAATTAAAATCACCAATAACTATTGTGCTTTGTAATGAGTTTTCTAAATGTTTATCAAAAATTTTAAAAAAATTGTCTAAAGCAATAGAATTAGAATAAGGTTGTCTATATACGGCCGAGAGTTGTTTATTTTTATTGTTGTTTTTAATTGAAATTGAAATTATATTGTTGATATTGTCATTATGAGTTTGTGTAATTGTATAATCAATTGTTTCATTAATAAATAACCCAATACCACCGCCACGTCTGTTTTCTCTACGAACTAATACTTTTTTGAAATAATTTATATTAATTAGATCAATATCATCTTGAGTTAACCATGTTTCTGTGAAACTATTAAGTGTACTGTCTCGTGAATTCCATCAAGTATGAGATTTATGTCATCTAGTTTATACTTCTGATATTTAAATAAAAATTTTTTAAAGAATCGGTTTTCAAATTTCAACTCATTCTGGTCTTGGATATCAACAACTTGGGTATTATTAGGTAAAGTTTCAATTTCAAGCAAGTTAGTTTTCATTAAATCTTCTTGAGATATAACTCTAATAATATTACTACCATAAAGTTCTGAATACAGTACCCCCCCGAATAAAGTACCCCGGGTACACTAATTGGAACATTTTTCCGGGTACACTAATTGGATTTGTTTTTTCTCAAATAAATTTCGAACTGTATATTGGAATTATGTTTTGACTGTTTTAATTAAAGTAATAATAAAAATTATAAATCCTAGATAAATAACTCATTTATCTACCTTATCTATTTTATATATACTACCTTATCTTATTACAATTTTGTATTAAATAAATCTCATTATTTTATAAATAAAGTCATTAATTTTACCAAAACAAATTAGGTAGGTAGTTATTCGTTTCACTGTTGTTCTATGTATCTCCGCTGCGGGAAAATTGGTACGCATTCTTATTATACTAAAAGGATTAAAAAAAATTCCAAAAGTTAATTTGCCAAAAGACATCGATCTTTGTGTTAGTTTGGGTGTTTCGATGACCACAGATTTAATGTTACGTTGGATGAAAACGTGCTTCCATAAAGAGAACAGTTTTTTTGGTATTGAAAAGTTACTTTTAATAATGGATTCTTATGGTTGCCATTTAATGGATGAAGTGACAAAAGAACTAAAGAAGCTATGCAATGCAGAGTCAATCATAATACCTCCAAAATCTACATAATTTTTACGGGTTGGTGAGTAAATCCACAAACCAATATCCACAAAAAATAATCCAAAAGCCAAAATCCACAAAAAAAAAATCCACAAAAAAAATCCAAAAAAAAAAAAATCCACAAAAAAAAATCCAAAAGCCAAAATCCACAAAAAAAAAACAACAAAAAAAAATTCACAAAAAATATTATTTATGTAAATTAATTATGTAATATATTTTCATGATATTTATGTAAATAATGTATACTTGAAATTCTGAATTAGGATGGATTTTAGAGTTGGATTTAAAATCAGGATTGCCGCTTTTTCCAGAATATTTATATTTATGTAAATTTGAGATTCTGAATTAGGAGGGATTATTTTTTGTATGAAATAGGTATGCCGAATTCTTATACCATTCTATTGATTCTAGTGTTGGATGCGAAATCTAGCTTCAATAATTTTAATATCGGGGGCTGAAAATATAAAATCCCTCCTAATTCATAATCTCACATTTATATAAATATAAATATTCTGGAAAAAGCAGCAATCCTGATTTTGAATCCAACTCTAAAATCCATCCTAATTCAGAATTTCACGTATACATAATTTACATAAATATCACGTAAATATATTACATAATTAATTTACATAAATAATATTTTTTGTGAATTTTTTTTTGTGGATTTTTTTTTTGTGGATTTTTTTTTGTGGATTTTTTTTTGTGGATTTTTTTGTGGATTTTTTTTGTGGATTTTTTTTTTTTGTGGCAAAAGTCATTATGGATTTTGTTTTTTGTGGATTTACTCACCAACCCCATTTTTACAACCATTGGATGTTTCAATTAACTATCCATTTAAAAATTTTATGAGAGCTGCTTGGAATGATTGGCTTATAAATGGTAAAGAGGAATTTACAAAAAAAGGATACAGGAAAAAACCGACTTATCAAGATATTGTTGATTTTACATCTTCAGCTTTAAAACAAATTTCGCCAGAAATCATTGAAAGGTCATTTGAAGGTTGCCGAGTTGGAGAGTTTGGAAAAGAAATATGTTCGGAAAAATTAAATAGTCGCCTTCAAAACATTCTTAAATCTTGTGGGGACGTACATGAATCAAATATTTCTGAAATCCAAACCGAACCAAATAATACAACTTATGAGCTGGTCGGGGTTGATGAAGCTAATGCAAACTTAGCGAATTTTGATGATGATATAGAAACTATCGATGAACGTGTAATTGATAATCAGACTTCTTCTGATGATGATGAATATATCAGCGAAACTTCAAGTGAAGTTGATACACAGGAGCTTTTCGAATTGGTTTAAATGGCTAATAAGTAATAGTTTAAAAAATTATTTAAAAAATTTAATCAGACTATATCTTAATAAATGTATCTAGTTTTTCTATTATTAATTAATTAATGTATATTCGCAGATTTTTTTTATTATTAATAATAAGCTATGTATATATATTTTTTTATTTTGAATAAGTAATATAGTTATTTTGTTTTGTGAATTATACTAATTGCTTTAACTTTATTTTCCATAATACATTCCCTATCATATATAATTTTTTGTTGTTCCGAATAGTGTACCCGGGTATAGAAAACTAATTAGTGTACCCGGGTATACTAATTGGATTTATTATTTTTTCAGAATATTGCCATTTTCCAATCAGAGTACCCGGGTATTGTATTCAGAACTTTACGGTATTATCTGTTTTACGAACAAAAACTTTACCCTGTTTTACCCAAGTGTATTGAATATTTTTATTTCTCTTTAAGTCCCTACATTTTTTGTAAAGAAAACTGAAATATGGTGTTAAACGTTCGTTAATGTATATGTATGGCGATTCTGATTGCGAATTCATCGGGAAAATTTTATTATATATAATTCTTTTACTTTTTTTAGCTTCAATTATTTTATTTTTAATCTTAAGACTATTCAACCTTACAATAATTTTAGCATTCTCACCTGAATTTTTTGAATTATTTTTGGATAAATATGTTTCCTTAATATCATCCGCTACTATGTTAATGTCCGTCTCATAAATAATTTTCATAGCAACTTCATTCAAATTATTCTCAGCGACAATTGGGAGCCCAGATATTTCAAGTGTTTTATGGTGTTTATTTTGCTTAATTATTTCAATTTCGTATTTATTTTTTTTAACTTGTTCTTTTAAAATTTGATTTTCACTAGGAAGTTGAATATTATCATCGATCAGTGTATCAAGATTTTCTTTGGTTATGCGTAGTTTTTGTATTTCCTCAAATTTTTTGTTGTGTGTATCTAGATGTTTTAGTATCTGTTCAAGTTTTTGCATTATTCCTTCCTGGTTTTCTTCATTGACAGTCTACTTATCCTACGCTTTTCTTTACACATATTACAAAACCATGGTTTGTTTCGATTATGTATTTGATATAAGGTAAAATTTTGTTTGCGTATGTATTGCGTATGTATTTGATTATAAGGTAAAAATTTATTTTAATAATATAATATATAATATAATTGCAACAACTACAATTAGGTTATTTTATTTAAATCTTCAAGAGATTGAATTTTTATAACATTATCGCCTTCTTTTTTCTGCAAATAAATAGTAGAATTCTTAATCCATATAAACTTTAAATTTTTTTCTTTTTTTACCTCCATAGCTTTATTAAACAATGACCGCATAAGATTAGTCAGTGCATCATTTATGTAGATATTGTTAGTGTATTTATCACCAAAGATTTGTGCATTTAAATTTTTTTTGTGTATTTTTTTGGATTTGTCTATTTTTTGCTTAATAGAATTTAATTTAAAATTTACATGTATAACTGAGCTAGCATCATTTCTCTGAGAGTTTTTATTATCACTCCCAGAGAGAATGTTAGCATACGTATTTTTTATTGGTTATTTTATAAAACAATTCTCAATATTTTCTTCAGTTACCGTTTCACCGATAAAAGAGAAGAATTTAATTACTTTGTCTTTTACATTTGTGTTATTTACCTTTGTAATTCCAACAATATTCACAGAATTTTTTAATTCTTTTTGCTCAAATTTATTTAAACTGAATTTCAATTGATCTATTTTTTTATTAAGTAATTTATTTGTATTTTCAAGTACCATATTATTTTCTAATATTAATGAGAGATTATTTTGTAATTTAATGAATTCATTACACAGAAATTGCATGTTTTCCCAAATTTGAGAGTTTGTTATTAAATTATTATCATCACTCACAGAAATATGTGAGTGATGATAATTGTTAAAATTAATATTATTTATTATGCTATTTTTAGAGATAGTTGAATTATTATTGTTATCATTATTATTAATATTACTAATATTATTATTGCTAGCCAATATATTTTTTTCTTCACAATTGATTATAGAATTATAATTAATAATAATTCATTTAAATTTAAATTTGTTTTTGTTTTAATATTCATTGTTATTGGATTTTTGTCTTTATATATATAGATACACGTTTATTATTTAAACATTTGTTGCATTTGTATCCGTGAGAACTTTTTTCAATGTATTCATTACCTTTTTAAAGCAATTTGGCAATCTGCATGAATAAAACTATTGCAAATTGAGCGTTTTGTTTTTAAAACACCTCTGTCTACTTTTAAATTACAAATATTTCAAGACATTTTTAAAGTTCAAAAAAAAAAAAAAAAAATTTCTAATTAGAAATCACGGAGAGAATACACCTACCGAACAACTAATTGACCAAATCAGACTGTGTCGTTGCCATACTACGATACAAAATTTTTACAAAGAATTCACTCATCTGCTGACTAGACTAAACTCAAGTTATTTACTTGATAATGGAAGTAATAGCAATAACGCTGAAAGTAACGCAAAAATTGCAATACAATTTTTTAAACAATGTCTACCAGAACCGGTAGGAAGTGTAATTATAAGTAGAAACCCTAATAATATTGAAGATGCATACAAAATAATTGAACAAAACGCATATGCTCACTATTCTCATCCCAGCAAACTCAAGAGAATACTTTAACTCAAATAATTATTCCAACAATAATACAAATCTTAGAAAAAGCTTTAGGCAAAACTCAAACAATTCAAATTTAAATTTTAATTTTAATTCAAATAATAGCGATCATGCAAGGTCACCACAACATGGAGAAATCAACCATACTAATAACAATTCTTGACAAAACTCACGACAAATTAATGATCGTAACAATAAATACGGAAACCGTCAAAATAATAGTGGTCATACGAGATTAACACAACATAGAGAAATCAATCACACTAATGATAAAACGTACGGGAATTTAACAATTATTACGGAAATAATCAGAATCCGAACTATAGACACCAACCTGAATATTATGAGCCCATGGACATATCTACTAACCAAACTCATCCACAACTAAATTTTCGGGCAAGCCGTCAAAATAACTGCCTTATATAGTAGTTGAAACCCCTATTAGGAAACTAGGGTTTATTATAAATTCGGGGCAGAATTTAGCATAATAAACCCAGGTATCTACAACCCAAAATGGAAAGTCCAATCAAGTAAACTAGTTTTAAGAGTCTTAAATAGAAATAAAAATTCTAATACCTTATATAAATTGCTCTTATTCAAATAATTCAACAAACAAAATTATTTCGTCAATTTTTTGAAATACGATTTCCGCAAAACATTCGATGGCATAATAGGTAACAATATTTTAACGGACCTTAACCCAATAATTGGTTATAGAAATAGGTGTATATTGACCGACGATGCATACATACGCATTTATCTTGATATGCATGAGGAAAACTACTCATAACTTCGAGATGAAAAAACCTCACAAATCCTCCATAACGAAATAAGCATAACCGAACATTGATCGCGAAATACAGCAGAATATTTAAATAGAAAAGACGCCTCTACATTAAAACACCTTCTTAATCATTAGAAAGATCTGTTTTATAAGGATGGCGATTTCTTAACTTTCACCAGTGAAGTAAAACAGAATTATTACTAAAGACAATAACCCCATATATAGTAAGTTATATAGATATCTGTTCATTTATCGCGAAGAGGTTAAAAGACAGATAAAAGAAATGTTGGAAAAAAAAATGATTGTACCAAGTAATAGTCCATACAACTCCTCTTTATGGGTTGTACCAAAAAAAAACAGATAATAGGGGTGAGCAAAATTGGCGGATCGTCATCGATTATAGGAAATTGCATGAACAAACTATAACCGATAGATTTTCAATGCATAATACAGAAGAACTCTTCGACAAGCTAGGAAAATGTAACTACTTTACAACCATAGATCTGGTGAAAGGTTTTCATCAGATCGACGTTGACCGTAGAGATAGAGAGAAAACAGCCTTTTCCACTAGTAGTGAACACTATCAGTTCAAAAGTATGCCGTTCGACCTAAAGAACGCCCCGACAACCTTTCAAAGACTTTTAAGTAACGTATTGAAATCTTCATTAACAAAATCTGTGTATTATATCTAGACGACGTGCTAGTGTTTTCAACCAGTTTCAGTGAACGCTTCACTAACAAAAAAAAAGAATCACTAACAAAAAATTTAAAAAAACTAGGAGAATCGGATTTAAAATAAACGTAAACGTATAAATGCCAGTTCGAACACGAATCTACCAAATATTTAGGCCATATCATAGAGAAGGAATAAAACCGGAGTACAGCTAAAGAAATAAAAAAATTTTTGGGAATTACCGATTATTACCGAAAATTCGTCAGAGACTATTCTAAGGTAGCATACCCGATGATTAAGTTTCTTAAAGGTAAATCAAAAATCAACGCAAACGACGAAGAATACATTGACGCCTTTAAAAAATTTAAACTGCTTCTGACAAGTGAACCGGTCTTGAAAAGACCCGATTTCTCTAAAACTTTTACCTCGACAACAGACGCGTTGAAGAATGGTTCAATTTTAAGCCAAAACGGGCACCCGGTGTGTTACGCTTCACGTACGCTTAATAACCAAGCTCTCAGCCATCGTGTGGGCAGTAAAATATATCCGCACATACTTGTTCGTAAATTTAACATCTATACGGATCACAAACCTCTGGTATGGCTAAACGGTATTAAAGAACCCAATATGAAGCTCCAGAGATGGAAAATTTTCCTATCCTAGAAAAGTTCATAACTAAAATTATTCACAAAAATCGCCAAAATTATATTACAGTAACAAAAAACACAAACAAAGGACTGATGTGCGTTTTCTGTGAAGAAAATGACCAATTCGTTAACGTTCAGAACGTTTACATAAAACACTTTTCAAATAATAAAAACCTTAAGTTTTTAAAATCAAATATTAAATTACAGGACGTCGTAGACAAAAATGAAATTATAACAATAATAAAAAAAGAACACAAACAAAAAAATTATCGGGCATAAATAAAATATTTGCCGCATTAAAAATGAAATATTTTTTCCCCAATATGGTACATATAATTACAAAAGTTATCAATAATTGCGAAACTTGTCTCTTAGCCAAGTTCGACCGTCATCCTATAAAAATTACCTTCCGCGTCAGCGAAACTGCAATGAAATTTAACGAAATTGTTCACATGGACATATGGTTTCCACAAAAAAAATGTCATGTACCTCACAACAATCGACAAATGTACAAAATACGCCACGTTGCATCGGCTGAACGATAGAACCAGGGTATCAATCTTAAACGCATTAAAAGAGAGAATTAGATTCCTCGGAAAAATTAAAAAACTAGTCTATGATAACGATAGATGAATCCTACAAGATGCAGTTACACTATTTCTAAAAGAAAACCAAATAAACACCCTCACAATAACGGCCCATAATAAAACCGGTAACTCCGACATTGAAAGGCTACATGCAACTCTAAACGAACACCTAAAAAAAATGATAGTTAATAGTACAGATGACGGTCTAGACCTAGAAGAAAAACTTCATAAAATAGTCACAATTTACAATGGCACTATACACTCGACCACAAAATTCAGACCAATTGATTTCTTGGGAAAAAACTTTAACCAACAATCTATTATATCACTCGCAAACACATACAAATAAAAAAAAATAAGTAGAATAGAAAAGCTACACAGTAACAGTGATAAAAATCACCAGCTGCACAAAAACATAGTTAGGAACAGAGAAAACGCAAAAAGTAAAGTCAAATACAAACAAGTGATGAAAAAAACTAAGGGTTTTTAAAAGGCTCCACTCTACCAAAATTTTGGAATTTTACCTAGAACTTTATTATCTAAGCAAATATGTTTAAAACTTTTTTTTTTTATTCATTCATTATTTTATCTTAACTAAATACAATGTCAAAAAAGAAAAAATTACTTAAATATAAAATTATGGTATTGGAATTAATATTTAATTAAGAGAAAATAGAAGGATATTCTATTGCCCAAAAGGCAAGTACCGAATCATCCTGAGCTTACAAACTAATTTTTTATATTAACTTCAACTTATACAATTCATTACATTGTGAGGTAATAACAACTGAACAATTAGGATAAATAACTAAATAAAAATTAAAATGAAAAAAGTCTTAAATAATAATCAAATAAAAAGTTGGCTTATTAAAAATTGTTATACAACTAAACTTATTCAACTAATTAAAAGTAAATTTATAATTAAACATAAAAATCCATAGTAATCAATAATAAGAATAATACAAAAATCAATTCAAAAGTAATATAAGAAAAAAGCAATTAATTAAATTTACAATAAAATTCTTTAATTTAAAGAATATAATAACTCACCTTATTATGTTCAACATATCTTCAATATATTCAGAATTGAATGATAGCAACCAGGCTTTGAGTTTTAAAGAAAATTGAGAATAAATTCTAGATAATCTGAGATCGCACGGCAATTTATTATAAATTCTAGGTGCGATTATATTGTGAAAATGACAAGTGAGCATTTTAGAAAAACTGGGAATAGTAACTAAATTTTTATTGTTAGCTCTGAGGTTGTATAAGTTAGTATATCTCATATTTAAATAACCTGATTTTAGGAAAAATATTTTTAACGTTTTGAAAAGATTCTAACCGGAAGTATTTTTAAACTAAAGAATAACGGGTAACAAGATACACTAGCATTTTTTTTGCATATAATACGAACGGCATGTTTTTGAAAGGTCAAAAGAGGGTGTATCTTATTAAAATAAGCACCGCCCCAACAAACTATACCATACTGCAATTTTGACTGAAAAAGTGCGTAATAGACCTTTGTAGTGATTTTATATGTACTGCATTTGCTAACATAGTAAAGTTGCGACCCAAAAATTTAAAAGATTCAACACTTTCAATTATGAAGCAGTTATTATCGCAGTGATTACTACCGTTTAGGTTAGAAATTATAAAATTATTATTTAAACGAAATTTGCAGCAGTTTGAAGAATGATATGTAAAGTGAAAGTTAAAGGCTTGATTTCGAGTGCCAAACGACATGATTTTAGTTTTAGAACTCATTACCAGCTTCTGTTTAGCAAGCCAGTGTCTTAAAATATTTAAATCATGATTAACAAAAACAACCAAATCAAAGTTATTTTTACATGAATAAGTAAAAGCTGTATCATCAGCAAAAGCAGTTGCAAGGCCTTTAAAAGGCTGTATAAATAAAGAATTTACATAAATAAAAAAAAGGATGGGTCCAAGGACAGATCGTTGAGGGACACCACATAAAATGTTACCAATAGTACTATATGTGCCCTCTATTCGTACTATTTGTTTCCTATTAATAAGATATGCTTTGAGCCATGATAAGATAAAGCCTCGGAAGCCAGCATTCTGCAGTTTAAGTAAAAGTATCTCGTGATCAACCAAATCAAAAGCTTTAGTAATGTCAATGAATAAAGCTGCATAAATTTTACTAGAATTTAATCCCCCGACAATTTCATCACAAAATTTAATCAATGCATCTTCAGTGGACTTACCCCTTTGAAATCCAAATTGATTAATATTAAAAAATTTATTTTTGGTTAAAAATTTAACAATCCTATTTTTCATTACTTTTTCAAACACTTTGGAAAACGAGGATAAAAGGGAGATCGGTCTATAATTATTGTTATCGATTGGACTACCGTTCTTAAAAAGTGGAATCACTATGGCTGTTTTTAACTTATCATGGAATACTCCTTTATAAATGCTAAAATTAAAAATATATGATAAAATGTCAACAATTTGGTAAGATATTGTTTTAATAACATTACTTAAAACACTATCAGCATATTTCGACATTGAATTTTTCAATTTAGAAATTTCAATAAAGATTTCATAACTAGTAATAGGTTCAAAAAGGAAACTATTGGTAGAAGATGGCTCATCTATTAAAGTACCATCTGATATATATGAAACTGAATTTGAATTAGAAAGTTGTTGTGGTATATTAATAAAAAAATTGTTAAATTGATCAGCAATAATTTTTGGCTCAGTTATTATTTTATCATTTATATTCAATGTTATACTTTTATCAGATTTGTTTTTGTTTAAAAGGTTATTTATTAGATTCCACTCTTTTTTTGAGTTTCCTTTATAATAATCAAATTTTGTTAGATAATACTTTTCCTTACAAATTAAAATGTCTTTACCAATTTCACTATACAATTTATTGTAATATTTGCATAGACGTACATTATTAGAATATTTTTAAAAGATGCGTGGAATTCATGGTTTTAACTTCTTGTATTTGTTATAAAATGAAGTTGAAGTACAAGAGCTTAAGTTAATATAATGTAGCAAAATAGATAGGAAATTATCAAAAGCCTCCGATGAATTACCAGCTGAAATTACTGAGGACCAAGACTCAGTAATTAAATTTTCATTTAAAATATCAAAATTAATCCTATCAAAGTTGTTGCTAATACATTTAGTTTTTGCAAACGGTAACACATTTTTGAACATTAATCCACTCATACAATGATCTGATAACTTTAAATCAAGTAGGTTCTAATAATTGTGTAGAATTGATTTGTGTTCTAACAAATATATGTTCAATACACGTAGCACTATTTTCCGTAATGCGAGTAGGCGTATTAATGAGTGAAGCGAAACCTAACGAAGACATTAGAAACATAAAATCGTGTATATCTTTTGGACATTTTAGTATGTCTGCATTAAAATCGTCTAAAATAATACAATTACTATCCTTTATTTTAGATGTAAAATTTGAAAATTCGCTAGTGAAAAAATTAATACTGCATACATGTAGTCTATAAATCCCTAGAATGCAATATTTAATTTTATCAATAACAGATACCACCTTTATAATATCAGCACTTAAAAGATTGTAATGAGTAATTTTACATGGAATTTCATTGTTAACAAATACACCAATACCACCAGAGTTATATGAATTATTACAAGTAGCATAAAAATCAAAGCCGGGAATACTATAATCAACAGCATCAAAAATCCAAATTTTAGATAAGAAAATCATGTCAGGAATATTATCAATAGAAACTAAATGACAATAAAGTGAGTTAAAATTCTTCCTAATACTTCTTATATTTTGGTGAATAATATTAAACATAAAATTAGAATTAATCATTGATATTATTATAAAAAGAACAAAAAGAAACAAAAAATAAAAATTTTATATATTTGTAGTATAAAGAAGAGCGGTTTATGTAATGTTTAGTTAATTTATAATATATGATATAATTACAACAACTACAATTAGATTATTTTATTTAAATCTTCAATAGATTGAATTTTTATAACACTATCGCCTTCTTTTTTCCGCAAATTTATTAGTAGAATTCTTAATCCATATAAACTTTAAATTTTTTTCTTTGTTTACCTCCATAACTTTATTAAACAATGATCGCATAAGATTAGTCAGTGCATTATTTATGTAGATGTTGTTAGTGTATTTATCACCAAAGATTTGTGCATTTAAATTTTTTTTGTGTATTTTTATACCCTACACCCATAGAATAGGTAAAGGGGTATATTAACTTTGGTATGGTGTTTGTAACCACCTAAAGGAAGCGAGCTAGATATGGAAAAGTATATATATTTGTGATCAACGTGACCGCCTTAGTCGATATAGCCATGTCCGTCCGTCCGTCCGTAGGCACGATAACTCAAAAAATAATGGAGCTATCTTGATGAAATTTTAACTGTAGGTTACTAGGACTGAAAGTACGGCGAGGATTGCATATGGGCGAAATCGGCCCATGGGTTCGGATTCTGGACCTTTTAATCGGTTTCAGGGCTAACGAACAAATATAAAAAATCACGATAACTCAACAACTAATGACGCTATCTTCATCAAATTTGTGCTGTAGGTTACTAGTAATGAAAATACTTCGGGAATTGCGTAAGGTCGGGATTGGACAATGGGTTCGGAACCTAAAACTTTTTGACCGAATTTAGGCCAACCTCCAAATTTGGTATCAGGGTGTTCCTTCCTATTTCCTAAGTGTCTTATAAATATGGGCCCCATTGGAGCAGTGGGTCGGGGACCAGCCACATATTTCCGAAGACCTTAAAGCATATCTTAAAAATTAATAAAGATGGCAACTTCAAAAAAATTTAAAAGCCTCAAATTTGGCACAAGGGTATTCTTTACTATCTCTTGCGTGTCCCCCTAATTTGGGATCAATTGGAGTAGTGGTTCAGTACCCCTCACTATAAGTACTGCGCGGACTGTATAAGGGCGAGTACTATAAGTACAGCGCGGACTATATAAGGGAGAAATCAGCCCAAGGGTTCGGATTTTGGACCTTTTAATCGGTTTCAGGGCTAACGAACATATATAAAAAATCACGATAACTCAACAACTAATGACGCTATCTTCATCAAATTTGTGCTGTAGGTTACTAGTAATGAAAATACTTGACTGACTGTTTCTTTACTTGTTTTATCTTTGTCTATTTTTTGCTTAATAGAATATGATTTAAGATTTACATGTATAACTAGCTAGCATAATTTCTCTGAGAGTTTTTATTATCACTCCCAGAGAGAACGTTAGCATAAGTTTTTTTTATTGGTTTTTTATAAAACAATTCTCAATATCTTCTTCAGTCATCGATAAAAGAGAAGAAATTAATTACTTTGTCTTTTACATTTGTGTTATTTACCTTTGGAATTCCAACAACATTCACAGCATTTTTTAATTCTTTTTGCTCAAATTTATTTAAACGGAATTCCAACTGATCTATTTTTATACCCGTGCATATATATATGAACATCGGGTATATTAAAATTACTCCTCCGTTTTTAACGCATCGAAATAGACGAGCTAGATATAGTGTCAAGGGTACGTATCGAATCAGCATCGAAAAGTGAATCGATCTAGCTATGTGTGTCCGTCCGTCCGTCAGCACGATAACTCAAAAACTATAAGAGCTAGAGTTCTGAAACTTTCACAAAGTAATTTTTAGACAATTTGTAGGTTCCCTATTATTTTTGGTTAAAATCGGACAAAGGCTTCGGGTAGCTGCCATACAAATTTTTCGAAATTATATGAATATTTTCAAAAGTAATAACTAAATAGAAACCAAATATAAAAACAAACAAAATGTTATTAAATTATTAATCGATTCATGGTGTAGTGGTTAGAACATGAGATTTGTAGCTAAAATGTCTCGGTTCGAATCCAGGCTAGGGAAAATTCTTTTTTTTTTAAACTCATTTTTTGTATCTATTTTCTTCTATTTATATACTTTTAATTTCTTTTTAATAAAATATATGTATTTATTTTATGTATGAAAAATTTTATTTTATAGAAAATTTGAAAAAAAACTCTCATTTATATTAAAAATTATTCATTTTTTTTAATATTTTTATAAAAAAATTCAAAACTGTTATTTAAAACAAACAATTGATACCATGACAATTATTTAAAAAAAAAAATTAAGATAAATAAAAACTCGTTGTGTAGGGAAATTATTAATTGTTCTATGGTGTAGTGGTTAGACAATCGACTAGTAGTCAAAACGTTTTGGTTCGAATCCAGACTGGGGCAAAATTTTTTTTTTTTTTAAATTCATCTTAAAACTCTCATTTATAAATTATTCATTTTTTTTAAATACATTTTTAAAAAAATTCAAAACAGTTATTCAAAAAAAACAATTGATACAACTTTAATAATTTAACAGCACAGAAAAAAAAAATTCAGTTAAACAAAAAATCGATGGCTTAGTGGTTAGGACGTCGACCTTTTAATTGAAAAGTGTGGGTTCGAATCACGTTCAGAGCATATTTTTTTTTAAATTCATCTTTTTTTTTAATTAATTTTTTTTTTATTCATTTTTTTTTCATTTTTTTTGTAATTAAATATAAAAAAACAAATATTTTGAATTTTTTTGTCAAACAGTTCAATTGCAATATATGAAATTCTTATTTATTTAATACATAATAGTGTACGCACGAGTATCTAAAAGTTGACAAGGGCAACTATAATTTTCCTCGTTTTATTAAGTAATTTATTTCTATTTCCAAGTACCATATTATTTTCTAATATTAATGAGAGTTTATCTTGTAATTTAATGAATTCATTACACAGAAATTGCATTTTTTCCCAAATTTGAGAGTTTGTTATTAAATAATTATCATCACTCACAAATATTATCATTTATTATGCTATTTTTAGAGATAGTTGAATTATTATTGTTATCATTATTATTAATATTACTAATATTATTATTGCTGAGTAGCCAATATATTTTTTTCTTCACAATTGATTATAGAATTATAATTTTCATTTTGCTAATTAAAAATAATTGTTTATTGTATTAATGCATCACAAAATAATTTGTTTTATAATAACTGTTTAAAATGTTGTTAACATTTTTTTTATATAATAAGTCCTATTTCAATAATATAAAAATATATCTATAATTTTCGTCACAAACAGAAAACTTAAATCA
Organism: Dolichopus griseipennis; assembly: GCA_963082915.1. Classification (NCBI taxonomy): domain Eukaryota; kingdom Metazoa; phylum Arthropoda; class Insecta; order Diptera; family Dolichopodidae; genus Dolichopus; species Dolichopus griseipennis. The sequence goes on from OY720441.1 coordinate 107,717,958, forward strand.
GGTGTAATAGTTTTTCCTTCTTTTAATTAATGGAATATTATTGATATATTTAAAAAATTATATAGGTTTACGTAAATGAAGAAATTAACCATTTATTACCAAAATAGATATACCTTGATTCTTTTTTATTTAATTTATTCTCATATATGTACCTTTTTATATCTATCGCAAAGCTAAGTGACTTTAAATTTTCCAGTAGTGATACCAAAGTATATCTATTGTTAAGAAGTAAGTTCACTCTTTTTTACCAAACTTTCACCAAACCTAATACATTTTTTACAACAAAAACCTCTGTTTTTTTCGCTTACCGAAATCTAGTGAAAGATAGATTTTTTAAATTTTTATATTTATATTATGTGCATATGTAATGTTTTTATTTTTTTTAGGAGAAATAGGTGGTTGAAAAATTTAAATAGATTCGATATGATTAGCATTTAAAAAATAATTTCAATTATAAGTGTTGTGAAAAATATGATAATAATTATTTTATAAAAATGTACATTAGAATAAGAATTATATTTTGTAATAAAAAATTTCAACAAAAATGTAAAATTTGATAATAAACATAAATATTTTAGCGTAACACATTTATAATAATAAATTAGATTTTAATACATTTTAAAGGCCTTTCTTTTGTATACAGACAGAAAATCAAATATATTAGAAACCTAAAGCTATAATAAAATTTTAAAGTCTTTTGAAAATTAAAATTTACATAACTTTATATATTTTAACAACAATTTGAGTAAATTTTTGCAATGTATATGTGGAAAGAGTAAATGTTAGCAAAAAAATTTTTGATCACGTGATTTTTTCGGGTTATTTCAAAATAGGGTATACGTAAACAAACCAGCGACAGCGACATTAATATACTGTATAACAAAAAAATAATAAAAATAATTAACCATTAAATAAAAAAGTTATAAAATCTTCGAACCATATCGGTCATTTTGCGCCACCCTGTATAATTTGTTTTTTTTAATTTTTATATTTATTTTGGCTTATTATTACATATACTACATAAATTTATTGTATATTTATTATATTAGAAAAAATTTTACTAAAATAGGTTATTTAAGGCAAAAAAACATTGCCGCCGTAATATTCTATCGGAAAAAAATTAGTGGCTGCTTAGACGAATTGCGTTTAACTTTCGTATATTTTTCGGACTGCATTTTTTCATTAAATGTATTTTTCTAAACTCTAACAGTCGATTATATGAATCGAGATTCAACATTGAATTTGAAAACACTTTAACAGGTGTCCCTAGAGAATGAATTTAGCTACTACAAAGTTTCAAAATCATTTTGCAAAATCTCAAATGGTAATGCAGTTCTTACGATAAATGTAATTATTTTTCAGCCTAAAAGTATGCATTATATTTAAGTTCATATTTTCAAGTTCGTTTTCAGAACTTTTTTCCCAAAACTAAATTTTAAAAATGACTCAAATAATTTTATTTAATGTTTTTTTCAATAAATCCATGGTTACATACTTGATTGTTTTGCTCTTGAAATGTTTTTAACTTGGAATTATTTTTATTTATTTATAACTGATATTTTTCTTTCTGGACTTTTGACTCTTACAATTTATTACATATATCACTTTTAACATATGCATATTGGATTGTTTGAAAGCTTTTTTATTTCATGTTGAACTGCGCATTAGAATTTCTGATAAGCTAAACTTGATGCCAACAATACATCTTTTACTTTTGATACGAGTATACGCGTAAAACTTATCATTTCAAAATTTAATTCAACAAAAAAAGATCACATTTTAGGAAGTATTTAGTCAGAAATCCGAATGTACCAATAGTCTATTTTAAAAATTTTGTATGCATCATCTGAAATGAATTTAAATACCAACTCCGAAAAATTTTGTTTTCTTTGATTTTTTAATTTTATTTTCGTTAAAATATATTGCAATTTGTCTAAAAAAAAAACGACAAAAAAAGAGAAGGGGAATAGAAATACTCTCAGTAAGGTATGCTTGTGGTACGAGGCTACTAAAATCCAAATAAAAATATAGAAGCGACTGTTCCAGAATGGACGGCTACCTGGTCTGCGACTGATTCCAAAGGAGCGGAAGTAAGAAACCCTCGTTGTAGGTATAAAAAGCATTAAATATAATAAAATATGTCATACAAAAATAAAAATTCGGTAGGGATATCTACCAAAATGTCGGCAGAAACCACGATTGTCGGCGAGGGCTTGTCTGAACTTTCAAGGCATTCATATGAGTCGCCAGTGGTTTATAATAATAATATTAATAATATAAATAATTTGGATAAATTAAAAAACCCCTTCGCTATGAGCTCGAAGGTTCAAAGAAGTCCGCCCAAAAAAGGTGAAAAAAATAAGGAAACTGAAGAAGGTAATAAAGAAAAAATATTGTTTGATGAAGGCAATATAAAGAAAACCCACGAGGATAATAAAATTCAAAGTCCAATATTACAAGAAAGTATTACGGAAGTCAACTCCAGAATTAATTAGTTGGAAATCTTTTGTAAAGAATTACGAAGAGAAATCTGTCAACTTAAGGCAGAAAATTTAAAATTAAAAAATTAAAAAAATAATGTGCAAAATGTATTCACAGATACTAAAATTTGACATACGAAACGGATGAAGAAGAACTAATCGGAGAAACTGATTGGATTCTGAATAGAAAAAGAAATCCAAAGAAACGAAAAGCGCATAAATCCCCAGATGTTAACACATCTTTGGAACCACTATTTAAACCCCAACAGGAAGAATTAAAAGAAAACGATAACATAAACCTCCTCCGAGGAAAATCCTGCTGGCTATCGCGGTTGTTTGGTAGCAAAGCAAAGAAACCCACCTAAAATTAATTTAAATGGGGTATATGTATCAATTGAAAATTCAGCAAAATACTTAGGAATGACACTGGATATCAAGCTAAGGTGAATTGAACATGTTAAAAAGTATGTACGTAATAGTGACATTCATAAAGATTTACAAATTCCCAAAGTTATAGATGAAATAAGTAGATATGCCATAAAGCATAAAGTTCGTCTATAAGGGCATATAAATATTGAAGCATCTCAGTTAATAAATAATCAGCTTATAACAGAAAAGCTTAAAAGAAAAAGAACTTTAGATAATATAGCATAAAGTACAAAATTCCTAAGGCAAAGTACACAAAACCTATACCCAAACTAAAGATAGCAAAAAATTAATGGTTAGCCAGTTCGACTAGTTTTAACAAGGGAAGGGTGTGGTTTAGTCGGTAAGAATCCGGCATACACTTCTGCTACGGACAGTTTGTATCTTTCGAAGATTCCCACTAATTCCCACTAAAAAACAAAACAAATTTAGATTAGCTGGAAATTAAAAAGCATTTCAAAATATTTTATTTATTTTCCATTTTATATTCAGATTTGTGCATACATTCTATCGGTCTATACTTCAGTCATTAAGAATATTATTTCCGATGGTCTTGCGTTACTGGTTCACATTTATATTTCAAGCAAGAATCCAAAAAAAAAACAAAATAATAGATAATACATTGCCTTGAGCATTTTTATTCCTGTACTAATAATTAACTGATCTGGTAAATTTCTTTTCAATTTTGGAAACATGCAGAGTATAAGTACATACTACACTCTATAATAAGATTATATGATATATGCAAGTAGAAAGAGAATGTTAATAAAAATAGTAAATTGCATTTTCTAAATAAAAAATAGTTTTTTATACGTTGTAGGATTTAGGAGTAAAATTTTCATATCAAGTTTTTTAGTTCTTAAAAATTCTATTGTGAAATATAAATTTTTTTCTTGTTCTATATGATTAAATACTTCTACAAAGTATAAATGTGTTATAAATCCATAAAAAACTAATGGTAATTGCCTTTTTTTTTTTTTAAAAGTAGTTCTTTTACTCCCTATAATACAATATTTTTATATAATAACTACTTGACTTAAGTACTTTTCTCTTTAAGGTGAATTTGTAGAGTATAGGAAGTAAAAGAATTTCTTGATAAAAAACAAATCGTTGCTCATTAAATTTAAATAAATAATAGTGCGCTTTGCTACAACTCTCAATGGGTTTTAATGAGTTGAGTTGATGTTATTAAAAAAAATTTACATAAAAATTAAAAATTTTGATTAAATGTGCCTATATAGTAATCTGTCCGTCCGTTCGTCCGTATGTTTACAAAAACTTTTACATCGTTTGAAATAGAGAAAAGAAATTTTAAATACGAGTAGGTTTACAAAAAAAAATAATTTCGTAGAAGAATTTTCTTCTGTAGCCCCACCCGTTACGGAGCTGCAGCCTCCCAAAGTTGGGAAAAACCCTATATTCAAATTGTTATAACAAGAGTTCTATTAGGTGTATTTTCAATCTGAAACGGAAAAGGATAGCTGGTTTTATAAGCTTTATAAATTTTTAAAAGGCAAATGTTTAGAGTTGCCATACGGTACTAAAATTTACCATTATGCAAAACTCAACTTTTGCAAAATTTTTGGCTACACATATCTTCTATACGGGTTAAGCTAGGGTCTTGACATTTTGGGAGTTGTTAGATCCTCAGAAATAAGTAGAAGTCGGTTAGCAAATTTTTTTTTGTCACGTCCCCTGTTTAGCAGCTATAAGGGCTTAAAAATTGAAATTTTGCTATTTTTAAACACCTGTAACTTGAATACCTGTTCAAATTTTTTTTTGTTAATATACAAAATTTGAAGGTCCAACATTATACTTTAACATATGTTATTATCCATAATTTTTGATTAACTTATTATCCCATAAAAACAAAAAAATTGCCCACCCTAAAAGTTAGTCCGAGTGATGTCCAACTTTGCCAACTAACTTGCCCTATTACTTTATCTGCCCAGTTTTGATTTTAAACTCGTAGCTTCATTAGATTCACAGTTATCGAATTGACAACTTTGTATGGCAGCTGCCTGAAAACGGGGCCGTAACATTTTGAAACTTCATATAAGTGCTCGATTCATTATATAACTAACAGTGTGTAATTTTTATCCTCGTAGTATAATCAGTTTCCAAGAAATTCATATTGGTGCAAAGAAGTTGTATAGCAGCCCCCCGAAAATGGGGCTGTAACATTATGAAACTTCATATAAGTGCTCGATTCATTATATAACTAACAGTGTGTAATTTTCATCCTCGTAGTACAATCAGTTTCCAAGAAATTCATATTGGTGCAAAGAAGTTATATGGCAGTCCCCCGAAAATGAAGTCGTAACATTTTGAAACTTCATATAAGTTCTTGATTCATTATAAAACTAACCGTGTGTAATTTTCATCTTCCTGGTATAATTACTTTTGAAGAAATTCATATTGTTTTAAATAAGTTGTGTGGCAGCTCCAGGAAGCTTTGGTGTGGTTTTAACCAAAAAGAATAGGGAACCTCAAAAATGTCCTAAAAATCTTTTGTGTGAATTTCAAAACTCTAGCTCTAATTTTTCAATTCTATCTATTATAAATAATTTTTAATTTACCAATATATAATTAAACCTAAGCACAATAAGCATCACATAATCATATTCATACAATGATCATCATGATAGATAAGAATCATCATATTCGTAATGATTATATCTATCAATATCAATAAGCCATTTACTTAAAAAAAATCTTTGTGTTCTTTTTTGCTTACCTTAAATAAACTACGCATCATTTAAATCAAATGAAAAAGTAACTCGAAATCGTTATCTAAAAAAAACAAAAAAACAAAAAAACAAAAAAAAACAAAATTCATATAATTTCATGTTTAATACAAGATGCATAGCAAAATTTCAAATTTTTATATGAAAATATTGGAGTTAAGAAAGTTAGTTGTTCGAGAGCTACCCGAAGTTTTGGTCCGATCTTAACCAAAATAAATAGGGAACCTAGAAATTGATTGAAAAATATTTTGTGAAAATTTCTAAACTGTAGCTCTTTTAGTTTTTGAGTTATCGTGTTGACACACGGACGGACGGACGGACAGACATACATAGCTAGATCGACTCATTTTTCGATTCTGAGCCGATGCGTCCCCTTGACACTATATCTAGCTCGTCTAGATCGATGCGTTACAAACGGAGGAGCAATTTTAATATACCCGATGTCATATATGTATGCACGGGTACAAAGAAAAAAAACAAAACCGTGACGACATCATATTTTTGTATATAAAATTCACAGTTTTTGATAGAAGATTTATATGTTTATTTATAAATTCATTATTTATTTTGTACTATATCTTTATTATTTATTATTTACAACATTATCTAAAATACGTTTTTATCTCAAGTGCGACTTTTTTTACTTGTGTAGTACACAATAGTGTGTCGTTACGTTCTGCATTTTTACGTTATGGTCACGGTGTCAGTGTACTAGGAATCGGCCTTAATCCTTTTAATTTTGATAATTCCTAATAGAGTCAACATACATAAACTTTTAACAATAGAAACTTTGGCAGAGGTATTTTGTTTTTAAAGAAAAAATAAACACTGACGGATTCCATCAATTTAACTCAATCTGAGCGTTTCAGCCTTCGGAAAGAACCTTTTAAATGCTGAAGAACCTTGAAATTATGATTTTAACATTCTTTTAAAATTATAGTTTATGTATAAAAATTTTAATGGTTATTGTGTTGTGGTTATTGAAATTTAAATTTTGGACATACTTGACCCAAAATTGACATTAATGCATTTTCATATTTTTTCTAACTATCTGTTATGTAGTACATATACAAAGATGTAAACATAATTAGAAATTTTTTATATTTCGAAAATAATAAGTTTGTACAAATTTGATGGATTTGTGGTGGAATTGAATTTATAATAGAATGGAGGCGATTTTAAGACCTTTGGAATAAAGCCATATGGCTTAATTTCCTTTTTAAAAATGTAATTTTATTTGTGAAAATAACAGCTAAACAAAAATAATTATAAATAAAAATTCCAAAAAAATTAAAATTCTAAAAAAAACTTCTTTTAAAATTTAATATACTTACTTACTTAGGTAGCGCTACAGACCATGAAGGTCCTGGGCCTGACGTAGCGTTCCTCTCCACCTCGTTCGGTCCCGAGCAGATTCTCTCCAGTTGGAGATTTGGAGCCTTCTGATGTCTGTCGAAGTCTCGTCTCTCCAACGAAGGTTTGGGCGACCTCTGCGACGTGTTCCCTCTGGCCTGGCTTCGAGTATCTTTTTAGCTGGAGCATTGTTGTCCATTCGCTCAACGTGACCTAGCCATTGCAGCTTTTTGATCTTAATTTTTTGAACTAGGTCTACGTCACCGTACAGCTGATAGATCTCGGCATTGTATCTTCTTCTCCAGGTCCCATCGTCGCAGTAAGGACCGAACACTCGACGAAGAATCTTTCGCTCGAAAGTTCCAAGTGCTTGCTCACTTGCTCTGGGCAATGTCCAGCATTCTGCTCCATATAGTAGCACCGGAAGTATGAGCGTTTTGTACAGTTGCACTTTGGAACTGCGCGAGAGGAGTTTTGAACCCAGTTGTTTTGACAAACCGAAGTAGCAGCGGTTTGCTAGGTTTATTCTTCGTCGGATCTCCACATTGATGTCATTTGCGGAGTTTACATTTGTACCTAGGTAGACAAACTCCTTAACTACCTCAAAGTTATATGTACCAACAGTGATGTTTGGACCTGCTCGATGTATTCTGGCCTCTTTATTTGTTGATAACATATACTTCGTTTTGTTCTCGTTCACTAGAGACCCATTTTCTTTACTTCTTCTTCAATACGGACGAAGGCTTCGATGACGGCTCGTTGTGATGTTGTTATTATGTCGACGTCGTCCGCGAAGCCTAATAGCTGAACAGATTTTCTGAAGATTGTTCCTTCGGTGTTGACACCAGAGCGGCGTATAATCTGTTCGAGCACTAAATTGAAGAAGTCGCACGACAGTGCATCACCTTGACGGAAGCCGGTGCATGTGCGAAAGAGCTCCGACATATTTCCTCCAATAGCAACTGCACATTTAGTGTTCTCCAATGTTACTTGGCAAAGTCGGATAAGCTTGGATGGTATGCTATATTTCGACATTGCAATGTACAGTTCCCGGCGATAGATACTGTCGTAGGCTGCCTTAAAATCGATAAAAAGATGGTGTGTATCGATTTGAAATTCATGGGTCTTCTCCAGGATTTGCCTCAATGCGAAGATTTGGTCGATGGTAGACTTACCAGGACGGAAACCACATTGGTAGTTGCCTATGATGTTATTGCAATGTGGTTTCAGTCGTTCGCATATTACGTTGGAAAGGATCTTGTACGCGACATTCAATAGAGATATTCCTTTATAGTTGGCACATGACATGGCATCGCCCTTTTTGTGGATGGGGCATATGGTGCTAATGTTCCAGTCATCGGGCATGCATTCTTCCATCCAGACTCTGGTGATGATTTGGTGCATGCTCCTAACCAAATCTTCTCCTGCTACCTTAAATAACTCAGCTGGGATTCCATCTGAACCAGCAGCTTTGTTATTTTTCAGTTTCTGAATGGCTTGATCAACTTCCTTTAGGCTCGGTGGTAGTGTTTCGTCATCGTTGATCATTGTGACTGGTGCATTATTCTGGTGTTCTGTATCCCCATCATTTAACAACTGTTCGAAATGTTGTTTCCATGTCTTCAATATCTCTCGCGTATCGGTTACCAAATTTCCCATGCTGTCTTTAAGCGCGTGTGTACGTTGTTTGTAGCCAGCTGCCAACTGCTTGGCTTGTTTGTAGAACTTACGCACTTCGCCTCTGTCTCTGCATGTTTCAATGTCCACAAGACGAGATTTTTCATAAACCCTTTTTTTTCGCCTAATGGTGTACTTTTCATCTCGTCTTTTAGCTCTGTACTCCTCCTGCGCCGCTCTGGTTTTCCTCTGCAGGGTCTTGCGGTATGCTACATTTTTGAGTGCTGTTTTAATTGAGCATTCTTCATCATACCAAGGGTTTCTGGTTGGTGTTGGTTCGAAACCTATGGTATTTGAAGCCACCTCCTTGATAATGTTAGAACAATGTTGCCATTGTTCATCGATGGATGGATTATTCAAAGGAGGTGCCGACTGGAGTCTAGAGCTAATTTGTTGGCTGTATTCTCTGGCTATATCAGGCGATTGTAGGCTTCTAATGTGGAATTTTTGTGATCGTGTGTTCTGCAGCTTCCTCACATTAGATATTCGTGCTCTGAATTGTGCTGCTATTAGATAATGATCAGAGTCGATGTTACCCCCCTGAATGTTCGTACATCTAGCACGGATGTTGAGTGTCGTGCGTCAATCAATAGATCTGATTAGATGTACGACCATCAGGGGATAGCCAGGTTATTTTGTGGATGTTCTTATGTGGAAATTTGGTGCTACTTATAACCATGTTACGCGCAGCTGCAAAATTAACTAATCGGTAACCATTGTCTGTGGTGGTGTTGTGGAGACTATGACTACCAATTGTTTTTCCATGTATTGCTTTTCTACCGACTTTAGCATTAAAATCTCCGATTACAATCTTGGCATCGTGTTCGGGGCAGGCTGCGTATGTTCGCTCAAGGGTATCGTAATATTCTTCCTTGTCTGCATCCTCTGCTTCGTCGATAGGAGCATGCGCACATATTATGGAGATGTTGTAAAATCTGCCTTTGATGCGGATGGTTGCAAGTCGTTCATTGACAGGTGTAAAGTCAATGACCAACGACCTCAACCTTTCTCCCACTACAAAACCGCATCCTAATATGTGGTGCTTTTCATGGCAGCTGTAGTAAATGTCGCATTTTCGCTTTTTTAGTGTACCGGTTCCTTTCCAACGTATTTCCTGTATCGCAGTAATATCGGCTTTATACTGCGCGAGAACCTTTTCCAAATTGTTAGATGGGGTGTAGAGTGTTCTTACATTCCAGGAGCAAATTCTTAAATCTTTGTCCTTATAGTTGTTCCATGGTCGTTTTCCGTGTAATCTATTCGTTCTCATATCCGAGGCATTTTCGTCATTCATAACTATTTGTTGGTTTTTATGGGTAAGGTAGTTAGCCTTACGCCAACCCCCAGACTGGAGGGCCGTTGGGTTTGAAGAGTTGCTTCAGAATTTGCCATATAATGCGTTGAAGTTCTCATAACTATGTTACGAGTTCAACTGCATTATATAGCGTTTTCCTACTTCCTGAGACGCCAATGTATGTGGCCATTCAGGTTGCAACTATTCTTCCCTCCTCCTTTCTCAACCGGGCTTGGGACCGGCTACGGCGGAGTTATATATAGGTATTTATATTCTGGAAAAAGCGGCAATCCTGATTTTGAATCCAACTCCAAAAACTGTCTTAATTGAGAATCTGACATATACATATATACAAAATCTCATGTATCACGTATATATAAATATTCTGTAAAAGGCGTATTTCTCTGCTTTTGAAAACAACTCCAAAATCCCTTCTAATTATTATTCTTTATACCCGTATGACTATATAGTCAAAGGGTATAATAAATTTGCCATTACGTTTTTGACGCAGAAAAGGAGGGAGGGTAGATATAGACTCAAGTGTATGGATCGGATCAGAAACGAAAAATAAATCGATTTAGCTATGTATGCCCATCCGTCCTCCGTCCGTCCACACGATAACTCATAAAACTAAAGGTGCTAGGATCTTGAAACTTTTGCAAATTCGTTTTTTTGCAATAGCCGTCATCTCTATTTAAATCCAGCCATTTTGGTCCATGGGTTCGGGTAGCTGCTATACAACTTCTTTATTTATATGAGTATTACTCTGTACCTATTACACCTGCGTGTCTGAAATTTTGGCAAAAGTAGTTTAGTTTCAAAGCCAAAGTTTCTGTAAAATTTGGTTGGTCTATCGCAGTGAGTTCGAGTAGCTGCCATACAACTTCTTATTTTATATGAGCATTACTCTATACCTATTGAAGCTGGGTGTCTGAAATTTTGCTAAAAATAGTTTAGTGTAATGGCCAAAGTTTCTGCAAAATTTGGTTGGTCTACTGCAGAGAGTTCGAGTAACTTCCATACAACTCCCTCTTTTATATGAGCATTACACTGCACCTAATGAAGCTGGGTGTCTGAAATTTTGCCAAAAATAGTTTAGTGTAATGACCAAAGTTACTGTAAAATTTGGTTGGTCTACTGTAGAGGGTTCGAGTAGCTGCCATACAACTCCTTCTTTTATATGAATGTTACACTACGCCTAATAAAGCTTTATGTTTGAAATTTTGCCTAAAATAATTAATGTTTATAAATGATATAATGTTTAACGGTCATACGGATATATACCAGAGTTGATACAGTCTACTCTACCACACTCTTCCTCGTTTATAAATATTTTTGCTACAAGGTTTTAAGATAGCGGAAGATGATGTCGCTAAACCCCGTTAAACAAATGATTGAAACCCAGATTTTGAAACCAACGGATTACGCTTAAAATCCAAAAAAAAAAATCAAAATTCATTTCTTTATTGTTTAGATATATATTATTTAGAAAATTTGAATTTTTGGCGGTTGTTTTTATAATTTTGGTTACAAATTCAGTATTTCAGTATAATATCAGTGTTTCTATATATGTCTAGCGGGAGTTGGAAAGCGGTGGCTTCCACTATTATTTTTAACCTTTTTGTTATTGAAGTAGTTAGGAAGGAGTTTTAGAATTGGATTCAAAATAAATGTTATACGCTTTTTCCAGAATATTTATATATATGTATATGTGACATTCTAATTTAGGAGGGATTTAAAATTGGGATTGCTCCCTTTTACAGAATATTTATTAAATGTGCGTGTGTGAGATACTGATTGGTATTACTTTTCGAATAAAATAGATATGAATGCAGAATCTAGCTTCAATAATTAACATCGCGGGGGTTCGACGGTGGCAGCCTTCGTAATAAAAGTATAATATTTTTTAACATATTCTATTTCGGTTTATTAAAAAAATTAGAAAATTGCTAACTACATTTATTTATCAATTTTTTTCACTTTCTTTACTATAAAACTAGAATTTGTATCAATTTTACTATATGGTTTTATTTCATAAAATTTTAGAAAATGATACGGTTTTATTTCGCACTTATTTTATTTTATTTTATTTGACTCATACTTAACAAACACGTTACAATTATTACTTAAAACTAACAAAGTGAAATAAAAAAAATTTAAAACCAATTAAAAATCATTTAAAAAAAGATTTAAAAAAGTAACAAATTCATTAACATTTTTCATTATAATAATAATTTAAGGTTTAACAATAAACAAAATTATTAAACAAATTTAAGTATAAATTTCATATGAAAAATAAACAAAAAAAATAAACGCAGCATAGAAATAAACCCCAATAAAAATAAATAAACCCAGCATAGAATTCGCTTTATTTAATATATAGGTATAATGAGGTTGAAATGATAGTTTACTATCAAAAGATACTCCCAAAATTTCAACGATGCAAATATAAATATTTCTTTAAAGTAAATTTGGTTAGATGAAAGTTAACAATGTGTTAACATTTCTTACATAAAGCCATCATTCTGTTAAGAGGTTCAAGTTTACCATAATTAGTACGATGAAACTGGGGATAAAACATGTTATGTATTCTTAATCTAGAAACTGGACAAAAGACTACTCTGTGAAGTAATTCCGTAGAAACCGTGAAGTAATTGCCTTTGAGTAATTCTGTTTAAAATATTATATCGCAAACTTCTTGACGTTTTTCGAGTGTGTTAAGATTTAATAAATTTAGCTGATGCTTATACGGTGGAAGAATTAACGGATCTTCCCAAGGCAGATGACGAAAAGTAAATCTAAGAAATATTTTTTTGGACAGATTCAATCCTATTAACATGGACTCTATAAAACGGATTCCTTACCTGACTGGCATATTCCAAATTGGGTCTTACCAAACGAGTATAAAGATAATTAAAAACATTGGGGTCTTCAAATTCTCTTGCACAACGCTTGATAAAACCCAGCATAGAATTTGCTTTATTTAATATATAGGTATAATGAGGTTGAAATGATAGTTTACTATCAAAAAATACTCTCAAATCTTTAATTAAAGCAACAAATACAATTGTTTGTTTATTAAAAGAATAAGTATTTGCTAATGGATTTAAACGACGTGTAAAAGAAATAAAAGCACATTTAGTTATGTTAAGAAGAAGGTTATTATTAATACCCCAGTTATGAAAACGATTAAAATCATCTTGTAAAATTAACGAATCATCTAATGATTTAATTTTTTTAAAAATCTTCATATCATCGGCATATATTTTAATGTGATGGTTGTAAATAGAGTTTCCATCCCGGGATTTCCCGGGAAATATGTAATTTTTATTTTCATTTCCCGGGAAATTTAAGTTCATTAATTTTCAATAAAAATCATATTTCAGACTAATATATTGTCATGCAAAATTGCCATTTCAATAATTTTCAAGTCTAAAATTGTGATTTTGTAATATGTATTTTTCAAATAAAATGTTTTTAATTATTTAAGTTTTTAATTTCGGAAAATCAAATTCCCATTCGCGTTATGGAAAATTTGTTTTCTGGGATATTAAAATAAGTTGCCAACTGCAATCGGTAATTAGTTGTCTTTGGTTAGTGGGTAATTTGAAAATTTAAAATGTCAATGTCCTGTCAGCGTCAAAAACTTCTGGCACCACATCTTACTGTCCTGTAATAATTTAAAGATAAACTTTTTGGATTCGTTAAAGTTAGTTTTTTATTAATTATTTATTACACAAATTTATTATTTATTTTATTTTAACACTTTTAAAGGACCATGAGTAATGAAAATAGAACCAAGGACTCGGAAGTTTGGAAATATTTTAGAAAAAATGTGAAAAATGATTCTGCTGAATGCAAGGAATGTTTGAAAAATATTCAATGCAAAGGAGCTTCTACAAGTGGTCTTATCAGACATTTATCATCACAACATAAAATTACTTTGAAGCGGAAAAATAATGAGAATACAGTGGACAACTGTAAACCAAAACAAGCCATGCAGCTTACAATGAAAAATTTCGTTCAACGAACATCAGTATGCGAAATTGTGGCTAAACTTGCCGCAGTTGACGGATTCTCTATAAATGCAATTAAAAATTGCTCATTTATAAGAAAATCATTATATGCGAAGCAATATCAATTACCCCAAAGTAACACAGGTATAATGAAATTAGTCCATGATTTTTATGACTGTGCTAAATATGAAGTAATAAAAAAAATAAAAGATAACCTAAACCACGGCGAAAAATTTAGTTTCACTCTCGATGAATGGACCAGCATAAAATATTACAGATACATAAATGTTAATATACATTATGGAGATGAAGAATTCGATAATTTGGGGTTGATTCAAGTTGATGGAAGATGTCCGGCTGAGAAGGCTTTAAGTTTATTTGAGAAAAAGCTTTCTGAATTTGATTTAAAATCTTCCGATATTGTTGCAGCAACAACAGACGGAGCTGCTGTTATGATTAAATTTGGACGAATTGCGCCCTTTTGTCATCAGCAATGCTATAATCATGATATCCATCTGGGAGTTATCGATGTACTTTACAAACGTAGTGGCCAAATTGAAGTGACCTCTGACATCCACCTGGATAATGAAAATTGTAGTGGCAACGACAACGAAGAAAATTCTTTTGAAAGAGTTGATGAGTTTGACGTGGGTGAAGATGAAGAAGCCTTTGCTGTTGTTAACTCTACTGGTCTGCAAATGGATCCACCAAACCTTCAGGATGGTTTGAAGATGGTAAGAAAAATTGTTAAATTATTTAAATTATCTGGGGTGAAAAATTCAATTTTGCAAAACTTTGTAAAAAATGTGCATGGGAAAGAATTATGTTTACTTTTAGATTGTGTCACACTATGGAACAGCATCGAGCCCATGCTGGAAAGATTCTTTAAGATAAAGAGCTCTATTATACATGCTCTGAACAGTTTAAATCTGGGACACTATTTTGATGACAGTTTAGTTCCACAGCTAGAAATTTTATTAAAGGTGTTAAAACCTGTAAAATTAGCTGTTGAAGCATTGGAAAGACGCGATTCCAATCTCATAACAAGTGAAGGTATTTTAAATTTTCTTTTTAAAAGTCTTGAGGATCAAAAAAATGTTTTAAGTGCTGAACTGCTACAAGTATTAAAAACAATAAAATAATATAAATAATAATATATTAAATAATAATTTTTTGGAAAAAAGCAGCAAAGCTTGCATTATAAAGTTGGCAAAAGAGTTAATGATAAAATTATTATTTACAAAAACTTATCCTGATGCTAATGCAATTG
This sequence comes from Dolichopus griseipennis, assembly GCA_963082915.1. Taxonomy (NCBI): domain Eukaryota; kingdom Metazoa; phylum Arthropoda; class Insecta; order Diptera; family Dolichopodidae; genus Dolichopus; species Dolichopus griseipennis. The sequence goes on from OY720441.1 coordinate 107,733,221, forward strand.
ATATTGAGAGTGACGATAGTGAAGTAGTGATGCAAGGTAACACCGATGAATTAAATTTACGGAAGAACTTGGAAACTGCAGTGAAGAAATGTTTTAAAAAGATGCCAATTAATTCAGATTACACTAATTCTAATAATATTCAAAAAGAAATAAAAATGTATGAATTAACGGGTGAACTGACTGAAAGTTTAAAAAAAATTATTCTATTGTTTAAAAACAATAAGGCCTACATCAACTGAAAGCGAGCGAGTATTTTCAATAGCTGCCATATTCTCTACCAAAAAAAGATACTTACTAAGTGACCATTCACTTAATGTACTTTGCTTCTTGAAAAGTTATTTTATAAAAAGTAAAATAGCATAGCACTTAGCAGTTTAGTTATATTTTTATTATTACTATTTTAAATCCTAATGTTTTGTTTTGAATATTACACATTTATTATATCCTACACCTATAGTATAGGTAAAGGGGTATATTAACTTTGGTATGGTGTTTGTAACCACCTAAAAGAAGCGAGCTAGATACCTAAAAGTATATATATTTGTGATCAGCGTGACCTCCTGAGTCGATATAGCCATGTCCGCCCGTCCGTCCGTAGGCACGATCTCAAAAAATAATGGAGCAATCTTGATGAAATTTTAACTGTAGGTTACTAGGACTGAAAGTACGGCGGGGATTGCAAATGGGCGAAATCGGCCCATGGGTTCGGATTCTGGACCTTTTAATCGGTCCAAGGGCTAACGAACATATATAAAAAAAGCACGATAACTCAACAACTAATGACGCTATCATCATAAAATTTATGTTGTAGGGTACTGGTAATGAAACTACGGCGGTGATTGCGTACAGTGGGTAATGTACAATGGGTAGGGAACTTAGAACTTTTTGATCGAATTTAGGCCAAACGAAAACGAGCATTATTCCGAAACCAATGAAGATAGAACCTCCAAATTTGGTATCAGGGTGTCTCTTTCTGTTTCCTTAGTGTATTTGAAATTTAGGCCCCATTGGAGTAGTGGGTCGGAGACCAGCCACACATTTCTGAAGACCTTGAAGCATATCTTTAAAATTAATAAAGATTGAAAAAATGTAGAAACTTCAAATTTGGCACAAGGGTGCTCTTTACTATTTCTTGTGTGTCCCTAATTTGGGATCGATTGGAATGGTGGTTCAGTACTCCTCTTAGACCTCCCAAGTTTTAAAAGCTTATAATCGAAATTAATAAAAATAGTAACTTAAAATTAACATTGAACGTTCCACTTGTGTACAAGGGTTAACTGGTATTTAAAGTACAGCACGGACTGCATATGGGCGAAATTACCCCAAGGGTTCGGATTCTGGACCTTTTAATCGGTCTAAGGGCTAACGAACATAAATAAAAAATTACGATAACTCAACAACTAATGACGCTATCTTCATAAAATTTATGTTGTAGGGTACTGGTATTGAAACTACGGCGGTGATTGCGTACGGTGGGTAATGTACAATGGGTTCGGAACTTAGAACTTTTTGATCGAATTTAGGCCAAACGAGCATAATTCCGAAACCAATGAAGATGGAACCTCAAAATTTGGTATCAGGGTGTCTCTTTATATTTCCTTAGTGTCCTTGAAATTTAGGACCAATTGGAGTAGTGGGTTAAAGACCAGGCACACAGTTCCGAAGACCTTAAAAAATATTTTCGAAATTAATAAATATAGTAACTTCAAACAAATTTTGAAGTTTCAAATTTGGTACATGAATGCTCTTTACTATTTCCTGCGCGTTCCCCTAATTTTGGATCAATCAGAGTGGTGGTTCAGTACCCATCTTTGACCCCCCAAGGTTTAAAAAACTTATCATCGAAATTAATAAAAATAGTAACTTAAAATTAAGATAGAACGTTCCAATTGTGTACAAAAGTTAACTAGTATTGAAAGTATGACGGGGACTGCAATGGGCAAAATTTTACCATGGTTTCGGGTTCCTGAACCTTTGAAAGTTCAAAGGCTAACGAACATATATCTCAAAAAATAATGACGCTATTTTGATGAAATTTAAACCCCAGGTTACTAATAATGAAAGTACCATGGGAATTGGTTCTGGTCGAGTTAGGACAATGAGTTCGGTTTCTAAAAGCTTTTGATCGATCCGAGGCCAAACGAGTATAATTTCGAAGCCAAAGAGTATATTTTCTATTTCCTATGTGTCCCCGAAATTTAGACTTAATTGTAGCGGTGGTTCAGGTGCCTCCTAAGATATCCCAAAATTTAGAAGAAGATAAAAACTTTAAATTTGATACACGAGGGTTCTTTCCTATTTCCGTTTTTATTTAACACTTTTATATTTTTAAAAGGCTAAGAATTTTACCATAAAACATATATTTTATAAATTAAAAACAAAATATTTTTTTAATAAACGTTTAAATTCCTTTTTTTTAATTGTTATTATATGATATATTTTATTGAATTATTACCATAGGTGATATATAATTAAGACATTGTGTACAATACTTAAGCTATATTCAAAGGTACTTGCTGCATTTGTGTAAAATTTATGGTTATATTTAAATGAATTATATGAAAAGTTCTTAATTTGTAATTATATTTTAGAAATACATTTATTGCATATTTTGCGTTTATAAGCTATAAATATATTTTCATTTAATTCAAGTTTTTTTGTTTTTTAATATTTTCAAATCGATAAATTAGTAAGAATTTATAATATTTTTTTATAGATAGTCTAATTAGAAAATGTTTTTAGTATTATAAAGTTAATTTGGTTAGCTATGTTTTACGACCAAACTAATAACAGCTTTTATCGTTTTAAAATGACTTATGGACTTTGTAAAGCAACAGTCAGACGGTTGCACCGACTTTAAATTAAAAACAAAATATTTTTATACCCGTGCATACATATATGACATCGGGTATATTAGATTTGCTCCTCCGTTTGTAACGCATCGATCTAGACGAGCTAGATATAGTGTCAAGGGTACGTATCGGCTCAGAATCGAAAAATTAGTCGCTCTAGCTATGTGTGTCTGTCCGTCCGTCCGTCCCTCCGTCCGTCCGTCTGTGTGTCAGCACGATAACTCAAAAACTAAAAGAGCTACAGTTTTGAAATTTTCACAAAATATTTTTCAATCAATTTCTAGGTTCCCTTTTTTTTTTTGGTTAAGATCGGACCAAAACTTCGGGTAGCTCTCGAACAACTAACTTTTTTAACTCCAATATTTTCATATAAAAATTTGAAATTTTTATTTAACATGAAATTATATGAATATTGTTTTTTTTTTGTTGGTTTGTTTTCTTGTTTTTTTTGTATTTTTTTTTGTACGATTTCGAGTTAGAATTTCATATGATTTAAATGATGCGTAGTTTATTTAAGATAAGCAAAAAAGAACACAAAGATTTTTTTTAAGTAAATGGCTTATTGATATTGATAGATATTTATGAATATATATGATGAATCATCATGATGATTATTATATGAATATGATAATATGAAGCTTATTTTTTTGCTTAAGTTTAATATATTCGTGAATTAAAAATTAATTATAAGAGATGGAATTGAAAAATTAGAGCACGAGTTTTGAAATTCACACAAAACATTTTTGGGACATTTTTGAGGTTCCCTATTCTTTTTGGTTAAGACCAGATCAAGGTTTTGGGGAGCTGCCACACAACTTCTTTGCACCAATATGAATTTCTAAGAAACTGATAATACTACGAGGATGAAAATTACACACTGTTAGTTATATAATGAATCGAGAACTTATATGAAGTTTCAAAATGTTACGGCCCCATTTTCGGGGGGCTGCTATACAACTTCTTTGCACCAATATGAATTTCTTGGAAACTGATTATACTACGAGGATAAAAATTACACACTGTTAGTTATATAATGAATCGAGCACTTATATGGAGTTTCAAAATGTTACGGCCCCATTTTTGGGCAGCTGCCATACAAAGTTGTCAATTCGATAACTGTGAATCTAATGAAGCTACGAGGTTAAAATCAAAACTGGGCAGATAAAGTAATAGGACAAGTTAGTTGGCAAAGTTGGACATCACTCGGACCAACTATAAGGTGGGCTATTTTTTTTTTTTTTATGGGATAATAAGTTAATTAAAAATTATGGGATACCTAATAAGTTAAATTTTTTTTTAACTATTTTACTTTCTTATATTTTTTTTGTAACAGGGGAAATAAATAACGGTTAGTGGGTATGCACGGGTATCTAAAAGTTGACAAGGGCAACTATAATCTTCCTCGTTTTAATAAACGTTTAAATTCCTTTTTTTAATTGTTATTATATGATATATTTTATTGAATTATTACCATAGGTGATATATAATTAAGACATTGTGTACAATACTTAAGCTATATTCAAAGGTACTTGCTGCATTTGTGTAAAATTTATGGTTATATTTAAATGAATTATATGAAAAGTTCTTAATTTGTAATTATATTTTAGAAATACATTTATTGCATATTTTGCGTTTATAAGCTATAAATATATTTTCATTTAATTCAAGTTTTTTTGTTTTTTAATATTTTCAAATCGATAAATTAGTAAGAATTTATAATATTTTTTTATAGATAGTCTAATTAGAAAATGTTTTTAGTATTATAAAGTTAATTTGGTTAGCTATGTTTTACGACCAAACTAATAACAGCTTTTATCGTTTTAAAATGACTTATGGACTTTGTAAAGCAACAGTCAGACGGTTGCACCGACTTTAAATTAAAAACAAAATATTTTTATACCCGTGCATACATATATGACATCGGGTATATTAGATTTGCTCCTCCGTTTGTAACGCATCGATCTAGACGAGCTAGATATAGTGTCAAGGGTACGTATCGGCTCAGAATCGAAAAATTAGTCGCTCTAGCTATGTGTGTCTGTCCGTCCGTCCGTCCCTCCGTCCGTCCGTCTGTGTGTCAGCACGATAACTCAAAAACTAAAAGAGCTACAGTTTTGAAATTTTCACAAAATATTTTTCAATCAATTTCTAGGTTCCCTTTTTTTTTTTGGTTAAGATCGGACCAAAACTTCGGGTAGCTCTCGAACAACTAACTTTTTTAACTCCAATATTTTCATATAAAAATTTGAAATTTTTATTTAACATGAAATTATATGAATATTGTTTTTTTTTTGTTGGTTTGTTTTCTTGTTTTTTTTGTATTTTTTTTTGTACGATTTCGAGTTAGAATTTCATATGATTTAAATGATGCGTAGTTTATTTAAGATAAGCAAAAAAGAACACAAAGATTTTTTTTAAGTAAATGGCTTATTGATATTGATAGATATTTATGAATATATATGATGAATCATCATGATGATTATTATATGAATATGATAATATGAAGCTTATTTTTTTGCTTAAGTTTAATATATTCGTGAATTAAAAATTAATTATAAGAGATGGAATTGAAAAATTAGAGCACGAGTTTTGAAATTCACACAAAACATTTTTGGGACATTTTTGAGGTTCCCTATTCTTTTTGGTTAAGACCAGATCAAGGTTTTGGGGAGCTGCCACACAACTTCTTTGCACCAATATGAATTTCTAAGAAACTGATAATACTACGAGGATGAAAATTACACACTGTTAGTTATATAATGAATCGAGAACTTATATGAAGTTTCAAAATGTTACGGCCCCATTTTCGGGGGGCTGCTATACAACTTCTTTGCACCAATATGAATTTCTTGGAAACTGATTATACTACGAGGATAAAAATTACACACTGTTAGTTATATAATGAATCGAGCACTTATATGGAGTTTCAAAATGTTACGGCCCCATTTTTGGGCAGCTGCCATACAAAGTTGTCAATTCGATAACTGTGAATCTAATGAAGCTACGAGGTTAAAATCAAAACTGGGCAGATAAAGTAATAGGACAAGTTAGTTGGCAAAGTTGGACATCACTCGGACCAACTATAAGGTGGGCTATTTTTTTTTTTTTTATGGGATAATAAGTTAATTAAAAATTATGGGATACCTAATAAGTTAAATTTTTTTTTAACTATTTTACTTTCTTATATTTTTTTTGTAACAGGGGAAATAAATAACGGTTAGTGGGTATGCACGGGTATCTAAAAGTTGACAAGGGCAACTATAATCTTCCTCGTTTTAATAAACGTTTAAATTCCTTTTTTTAATTGTTATTATATGATATATTTTATTGAATTATTACCATAGGTGATATATAATTAAGACATTGTGTACAATACTTAAGCTATATTCAAAGGTACTTGCTGCATTTGTGTAAAATTTATGGTTATATTTAAATGAATTATATGAAAAGTTCTTAATTTGTAATTATATTTTAGAAATACATTTATTGCATATTTTGCGTTTATAAGCTATAAATATATTTTCATTTAATTCAAGTTTTTTTGTTTTTTAATATTTTCAAATCGATAAATTAGTAAGAATTTATAATATTTTTTTATAGATAGTCTAATTAGAAAATGTTTTTAGTATTATAAAGTTAATTTGGTTAGCTATGTTTTACGACCAAACTAATAACAGCTTTTATCGTTTTAAAATGACTTATGGACTTTGTAAAGCAACAGTCAGACGGTTGCACCGACTGACTGTTGCTTTACTTGTTTTTTTGTTTATTTTATTATAGTTTTGTTATATCTTTGAATAAAGACTTGAATTATTATAAAAATGTCTTGTTTTTTGTTTTAAAATGTTATTATTTGTACTTTTCTTTAAATCTTTTCAGATTTCCCGAGATCCCGGGATTTCCCGAAAAATTAAATTTTAAAAAAAGTGCCGGGAAATGGAAACTCTAGTTGTAAATTAAAGAAGTTACATCGAAATAATAAACAATAAAGGGCCAAGATGACTACCCTGAGTAACCCCAGTGAGAGCCAAGAATGGGGTCGAAATTATAGATCTAAATAGAATTGAATAGCTACGATCTGTAAGATATGAGGAAATCCAATTTATAAAGTATGAAGGAAAAGATGATAATATTGCGAGGAAGAAGATCAAATACATTACTAAAGTCGGTGTAAATTACATCAGTTTGAAAGCCATCCTCCTTATTTTTAAGAAAAATTGATGCTGCCTCAACAAGATTAGTAACAGTTGACTTATTTTTCATAAAACCATGTTGATACGGCGATTAAAAGGTGACGCAGTGATTATAAATAGAATCAAAAAAGATTAATTCAAAAAGTTTTGGAATCGAGGATAATTTTTCTATCGGCCCATAATTGGTAATTACGTTTTTATGATCTTTCTTATGAATAGGTCTAATAAAAGCACTTTTCCAAATAGATTGGAAAATCCCAGTAGCTAATGAGTAATTAAATATGGCGGGAGTGGGCTAGCCTAAGGCAAAGGCAGTTTTTTAAGAATAAGTAAGGGATACCATCAATTCCAGGACTAGAATTATCACCAACTTTATTTAGGTAATTAAATACCATATTAGAGTCTATATTAATATTAGTAAGTTTAGTTTTCGGAAAATTTTCAAGGTGAGAAAAATTTCCTTTATTTAAAGAAAAGTTTGAAGTAGAGTAACTAGAAGAAAAAAATTCAGAAATATTTTGGAGTCATTACTAACAGAATTTTTATAATTAAAAAAGGCTTGACATTGATCACTTTTTTTTTAGAGTTTACAAATTTCCAAAACTGTTTTGGATTGGATTTAATATTCGATGACATGTTACGAACATAATATGAATAAAAATTATCAACCAATAATTTAAATTCATTAAACAGAGTCAGAAAAAAGTTAAAATCATAATTCGAGTTACTTTTAAAAAATTTTCGTCAAGCTTTATTTTTATACCCTACACCTATAGAATAGGTAAAGGGGTATATTAACTTTGGTATGGTGTTTGTAACCACCTAAAGGAAGCGAGCTAGATATGGAAAAGTATATATATTTGTGATCAGCGTGACCGCCTTAGTCGATATAGCCATGTCCGTCCGTCCGTCCGTCCGTCCGTCCGTAGGCACGATAACTCAAAAAATAATGGAGGTATCTTGATGAAATTTTAACTGTAGGTTACTAGGACTGAAAGTACGGCGGGGATTGCATATGGGCAAAATCGGCCCATGGGTTCGGATTCTGGACCTTTTAATCGGTTTCAGGGCTAACGAACAAATATAAAAAATCACGATAACTCAACAACTAATGACGCTATCTTCATCAAATTTGTGCTGTAGGTTACTAGTAATGAAACTACTTCGGGAATTGCGTAAGGTCGGGATTGGACCATGGGTTCGGAACCTAGAACTTTTTGATCGAATTTAGGCCAAACGAGCATAATTCCGAAACCAATGAAGATAGAACCTCCAAATTTAGTATCAGGGTGTCCCTTCCTATTTCCTAAGTGTCTTGTGAATTTGCGTCCCATTGGAGTAGTGGGTCGGGGACCAGCCACACATTTCCGAAGACCTTAAAGCATATCTTTAAAATTAATAAAGATAACAACTTGAAAAAATGTAGAAGCTTCCAATTTGCCACAAGGGTGTTCTTTACTATCTCTTGCGTGTTCCCCTAATTTGGGATCAATTGGAGTGGTGGTTCTGTACCCCTCTCAGACCTCCCAAGTTTTAAAGGCTTATAATCGAAATTACTAAAAATAGTTACTTAAAATTAGGATAGACCGTTCAAATTGTGTACAAGGGTTAACTAGTACTATAAGTACAGCGCGGACTATATAAGGGCGAAATCAGCCCAACGGTTCGGATTCCGGACCTTTAAATCGATGTCAGGGCTAAGGAACATATATAAAAAATCACGATAACTCAACAACTAATGAGGCTATCTTCATGAAATTTGTGCTGTAGGTTATTGGCAGCGAAACTACGGCGGTGATTAAGTACGGTAAGGATTGGACCATGGGTTCGGAACTTAGAACTTTTTGATCGAATTTAGGCCAAACGAGCATAATTCCGAAACCAATGAAGATAGAACCTCCAAATTTGGTATCAGGGTGTCCCTTCCTATTTCGTAAGTGTCTTGTGAATTTGGGTCCCATTGGAGTAGTGGGTCGGGGACCAGCCACACATTTCCGAAGACCTTAAAGCATATTTTCGAAATTAATAAAGATAGTAACTTGAAACAAATGTAGAAGCTTCAAATTTGGCCCAGGGTGTTCTTTACTATTTCTTGCGTGCCCCCCTAATTTGGGATCAATTGGAGTGGTGGTTCAGAACCTCTCTTAGACCCCCCAATGTGTAAAAGCTTATCATCGAAATTAATAAAACTAGTAACTTAAAATTAAGATAGAGCGTTCCAATTGTGTACAAGGGTTAACTAGTATTGAAAGTATGACGGGACTGCATATGGGCGAAATCGTACCATAATTTCGGGTTCAGGAACCCTTGAAAAGTTCAAGGACTAACAAACATATATCTTAAAAACACCATAACTCAAAAAATAATGCCGGTATTTTGATGAAATTTAACAGTAGGTTACTAGTAATGAAAGTACCATGGGAATTGGTTGTGGTCGAGTTTAATTTCGAAGCCAAAGAATATATTTCCTATGTCCTATGTGTCTCCGAAATCTAGACTTAATTGTAGTGGTTCAGCTATGTTCAAAGGTACTTGCTGCATTTATGTAAAATTTATTTTTATATTTAAATGAATTATATGAAAAGGTCTAAATTTGTAATTGTATTTTAGAAATACTATTTATTGCTTATTTTGCGTTTATAAGCTTTTCTATTAGGTATATAAACTAACCATTTAAAATAATTGCAATTTTTAAAAATTTGGATTATTAAATATATTATGCTTTGATTATCTTTTTATCACAAAATTTAATAATTAGAATTTTTTCATTTTGTAATTGAATTGGAATAATTGTTTTTTAATATTTTTAAATAGATTAATTAGTAAGAATTTGTAGTATTTTTTAATAGATAGTGTAATTAGAAAATGTTTTTATTATTATACAGTTAATTTGGTTAGCTATGACTTACGATCAAATTAATAACAGCTTCTATGGTGTTAAAATGACTTATGGATATGTCCTTAAATTTGAACCAAATAGGTGTAGGGTATTTCTAAGTCGGTTGCACCGACTGACTGTTTCTTTACTTGTTTTTACTTTTTAATGTTTTAAGATTTTTATTAAACCAGGGTGGGCTAGATGCATTCGTAGTATCAACTAAAAGAGGAACAAATTGAGCAATAGAAGACCGAATAATTTCATAGAAGTTATAACTGAGTCATTTAAATTAGAAGAAGGAATAAATGAAAAATTATGAGTGTTAAAAAATTATTAATATCATCAAAATTGGCTTTTACAAAATTAAAACAATGTGGTAAAGTAGATTCAGCTTTCGCATCGGATAAAGAACAAAAGGAAAAACAAATAGGAGGTTGATAAGGATCGATTTTGACTAATTCAATAGAGCAATCAAGAATAACCAAATCGTTCCAGTTCGTTGTGAAAATAAGATCCAATTGAATTGAATATCGAAGATACTTGTTGAAAGTTAAAGGAGTTTAAAGATTCAATTACTAAGCACTTAATATTACATTTGAATTGGAATTAAAGCCATACGCGAAAAAATATGCGATATGGCTTTATTTCGTATGGCGTTATTTCACGGCACCTAAAATAAACCAAAATTTAAAAACTTCGAAGCATAATATCAATAAAGAAATGTTATAATTGATATTATAAAAAAATGGATTATTTCTCACTTTCTAAAAAACTTAATTCAAACCTCTAAGTGAATTTTTTTATTAAAAATTAAAAAATTAAATATAGATCGTTTTAACTAAGATTGTGATCGTAATTTTCAAATACCTTTTATTACTTAATTGTTTAAGTTTAAAGATTAATTTTTTTTATTTAACTTAGAAATTCTGATTTCAAATAAACTTACTTTTAGAAATAATTTGTTTTTTTCTTTTTTATTATAATTTTTGTTTTATAAATATTTTTTAATATATTTCTTTACAATTATAAAAATTTATGCAACTATATTTTTATACTAAGTTTCTTATTTTTTTAAATTTTTATATTTTTTTTTTAAAACTAAAATCACTTATTAATTTTAGTTAATAAATTATTAAATATATATTATTTATATATTATATAAATGTTATAAAATATTTCTTAATGTGTACATTGATACGATGTATATAAATATATATGAATACATCTTTAAATCTTATTATCTTTCATTCATTACAAAAACAACCATTTTTTTAATTTTGTTGTATGCAATCTAAATAACTTGTTACTCTGGTATATACACCAGGATAATAAAGACGTGCACAACCATTTCCCCAAGAAACAACTCCAATTTTTTAATATCGTTTGTCGCTACGTTGTGCTATAATTGGATCTACAGAATAGCCCTATAATAATAAATAATAATTAAAAAATATGTAGATATTCAGCAATTTAAATAAAAATTAAGTTTGCTTTCGCACATTGCATAATGTAAGTACATTACATGTTGTCACCCAAGGGAAAACGAGCATATAACCCAAAACACTATAACTTGTTTTTAAAAAAAGGATTGTTGCTTTCTCGTTAAAATTAGACGAAGAAAAAAGACGAAAGAACTTGCGAGGACGGCAAATTTGGCACATATTTGTTTCTTCGTGTTTCTTTTGTGGCCTTGAAACTTAGGACAAATTGAAATTATTGTTAATACTTCAATACAATTTTTTGTTCGTCTCGACATGCCCGATCACCCATGTCAAGGAAGCCCATCGAGTCGAAAACACCCTGCATACATACATAGTACATACATATCAGTGACGAGGCTTGATGTTTTTGTGAAGGGAACCACACAAAGTCAAATGTGCTGTTTCAAAATCAAGATTCAAACGATTTAATGAGTTGTTTTGTTAAAGAGCCTCGTAGTTAGACATCGGATGCCTGATTTTTACCGACTAAACCATACCCATCCAATTGCTTTTTTATAGAAGGCTAAATTTTGAGAGACGCGATTGCGAGCACCTATTTTTATACCCGTATGACTATATAGTCAAAGAGTATAATAAATTTGCCATTACGTTTGTGACGCAGAGAAGGAGGGGGGGTAGATATAGACTCAAGTGTATGGATCGGATCAGAATCGAAAAATAAATTGATTTAGCTATGTATGCCCGTCCGTCCGTCTGTCCGTCCATCCGCCCGTCACCACGATAGCTCAAAAACTAAAGGTGCTAGGATCTTGAAATATTCGCAAATTCGTTTCTTTGCAATAGCCGTTATCGCTATTTAAATCCAGCCATTTTGGTCCATGGGTTCGGGTAGCTGCCATACAACTTCTTTTTTATATGAGTATTACTATGTACCTATAACACCGACGTGTCTGAAATTTTGCCAAAAGTAGTTTAGTTTCATGGCCAAAGTTTCTGCAAGATTTGGTTGGTCTACTACAATGGGCCCGAGTAGCTGCCATACAACTTCCTATTTTATATGAGCATTACTCTACACCTATTGAAGTTGGGTGTCTGAAATTTTGCCAAAAATAGTTTAGTGTAATGGCCAAAGAATTTATTTTACGATCTGCAAAATGTAATTTTATTTCGAATTTTTTTTTTTGTGTATGGAAAAGGAATGAAAATGAGTGAATTGAGACACAATTAGTCACTCGAAAGCAATATAAAAAGTGTTTTTTTAGTGGGAAATAATTTTTTTTTTTAGAAAACGAAAGGTAAATATTATAATTGATTACATATGATTTTTTTTTGTATGAATTTTTAAAAATAATTTTGGCCACATTTTAAAAAATTTTGTAAAAATGTGCCTATATAGTTTCACTCTGTCCGTCCGTCCGTCCGTCCGTCCGTCCGGCTGTCCGTAAGTTTACAAATACTTTGACATCGTTGGAAATAGAGAAAAGAAATTATAAACACGAGTAGGTATTACAAAAAAAATAATTTCGTAGAAGAATTTTTTTCTGTAGCCCCACCCGTTACGGAGCTGCAGCCCCCCAAATTTGGGAAAAGCCCTATATTCAAATTGTTATAACAAGAGTTCTATTAGGTGTATTTTCAATCTGAATACGGAAAAACATAGATGGTTTTATAAACTTTACAAATTTTTAAAAGACAAATGTTTAGAGTTGCCATACGGTACTAAAATTTACCATTATGCAAAACTCAACTTTTGCAAAATTTTTGGCTACACATATCTTCTAAACGGTTTAAGCTAGGGTCTTGAAATTTTAGGAAAAGTTAGATCCTTAGAAATTAGTTTAGATTGATGAACAAAATGTTTTTGTCACGTCCCCGGTTTAGCAGCTATAAGAGCTTTAAAATTGAAATTTTGCTATTTTTAAACACCTGTAACTTGAATACCTGTCCAAATTTATTTTTGTTAATATACAAAATTTGAAGTTTCAACATTATACTTTAACATATGTTAAAAGATTTTCTTAAATTTAGAAGCGGTTCTTTAAATTGAAAAAAGTGTCTGTCAGTTTTAACCATTTTTGGTTATATAGTAAAATTCTAAATGAAATTCCCAATTTTGGTAGAATTCACAATTTAATTCCTTGAACATAAAAAAGTTGGGGGAAGGGGAGTAGTGAGGATTAGATCCTTGAGAAATTGGGCAACCTTCCCCGTAGAGCCGCTATTAGGACTTAAAAATTAAAAAAATTACTGTTTTTATAAGTAGTAACTTAGTCACCAACGTATATATTTCCTAAATTAAACGTTAATATTGAAGCTTCAACGTTATATTCCGATAAAATACTCAGTATGAAACACTATATTACTTTTAAAAATGTGCTTTTTTAAAAGCTCTTGGTTTTCTTCATCATTTGTTTTTTTTAAAAAGTAGTAATTTATTAAGGAAACAAAATGTAAGTAGAAAAGTACCGATTTCTTATTTTACTTTAGTTTTATATAAAAATTTATTAAAAATAATAATAGTTGTATAAAGCCGCACAAAAACTCATTTCTTTTCGTCAGCATGTTTTCATTTTGAATTATTTCTTTGTAATAAACGATCATAAAAAAAAATATTCTTAGTAAATACAAAACGTATTTTACGAAACATATGCCTGTGACATCTGCAAAAAGTGTTTGCAGTCGAACGGATTTCATCATACTTTCAAAACAAAACTTTCGACGAACTTCAGAATAACCATATAAAACAAAAATAGGTTTGATGCAACATAGAATGCTTAAATTCAACTCATTCCTTTTCTTTAATTGTTTTTGTAATTTAAAGAATATAACAATACAAATAGATTTTATAGAACACAGAACAGAATGCAAACATCCTAATCTTTATTCCTTTGATTTTGTTGTTGTTATTATCACTTTTCTCTTTGTTATTTTCTTCCTATATTTTGTCATACAAAAATTCATGTCGACTTGCTTGAGGTGAATTATGCGTAATCCAAACTCATTCCTCTCTTCATATAAAAAAAAATTTAACATCCAGTTACAAGTTGAAAATTTCATATAAAAACGAGGAAGAGTGTAGTAGAGTAGGCTGTGTCAACTCTGGGATACCCGTATGACCGTAACATATACATTATATCATCCGGTTATTTACTTTTGAATGAATGAATTTCAAACATTCAGCTTTATTTGGTGTAGAGTAGTGTAATCCTCATATAAAAGAAGGAGTTGTATGGTAGCTACTCGAACCCTTTGCAGTAGACCAACCTAATTTTGCGGTAACTTTGGCCATTACACTAAACTATTTTTGGCAAAATTTCAGACACCCACCTTCATTTGGTGTAGTGTAATCCTCATATAAAAGAAGGAGTTGTATGGCAGTTGTATGGCAGCTACACTAAACTATTTTTAACAAAATTTCAGACACTCAGCTTCATCAGGTGTAGTGTAAAACTCATATAAAAGAAGGATCTGTATAGCAGCTACTCGAACCCTCTGCAGTAGACCAACCAAATTTTGCAGTAACTTTGGCCATTATACTAAACTCTTTGGCAAAATTTCAGACACGCAGCTTCCATAGGTATAGAGTAATGCTCATATAAAATTAGAAGTTGTATGGCAGGTACACGAACCCGTGGACCAAAATGGCTGGATTTAAATAGAGATTTCGGTTTTTGCATAAAAACGAATTTGTGAAAATTTCATAATCCTAACTCCTTTATTTTTTGAGTTATCGTGATGACGGACGGAGGGAAGGACGGACATACATAGCTAAATCGATTTGTTCTTGACTTGAGTCTATATCTACCTCCCTCCTTCTCTGCGTCACAAACGTAATGGCGAATTTATTATACCCTTTGACTATATAGTCATACGGGTATAAAGAATGAGTGTTGTGAAGGCATTCCTTTGGTGTCTTATATTACGATAATAATAATAATAGCTTAGTGTGTTATGGACATGTATTGTGGACATGTATGGTATTAAAATATGGTGAAATTGTTAACTATTTGTTGTGATAAATTTTACTATTTGAAAAATTATAGTTTATGTTATGGCAGGACAATATGTATAATCATCATATATAATGCTTATATGTGTAATCATTATGTATAATATTTATACATTATGTATAATATTTATTGTGATGCAATTAAAGTATAAACCAAAATTATGATGAATTTTAATAAATGTTTCAATTGATTTTTGTTCAAATGCCAAGGGAATAACTCATTCCGTTAAATGTATGAATCCTGCGCCCCTGATACATATGTACATTTTATAATAAAACTTTTCGCGCTTTTTTATTTGCAAACTCTGCCCTAACCATAATGCCCGAACCATAATGGGCATAGACATAGCATAGCTAAACTTCAAAATTACGTATGTAAATATCTACTAATGGAGAAAGCATACAACTGCCCATAATGACATATGTAAATTTTTTTTTTTTTTTGTGTTTTTTCGTTCAGTTTTCGTTAAACATAGAATAGCTATGCCAAATTCAAAATGTTTTGAAAAAACATAGCTTGACATAGCTAAATTGACAGTTGAAGTGAAGGGAGAAGAAATTTTTCTAAAAAAAATTAAATTGAAATAAATAAGGTGGAAGATATTATTGAAGGGGACAATAATTTTGTTGAAAGCCTAATTTCTGAAGTATTTGTTCAGAAATTTTTATACGACAAAGGAAAATTTTAGCTATGCGCTTTTATGTCATTATGGGTGGAACTATGTTTTTTGTATGTTTTGACTAGTTTTGACATTTTGCTATGTCGAGTCGTTAAAAAAATGAAATTTATCTATGCGTACATATGTGCATTATGGTTAGGGCATATAACCCGAACCATAATGCGCATAGACATAGCATAGCAAAACTTCAAAATTACGTATGTAAATATCTACTAATGGAGAAAGCATGCAACTGCCCATAATGACATATGTAAATTTTTTTTTTTTTTTGTTTTTTTTCGTTCAGTTTTCGTTAAGCATAGAATAGCTATGCGTAATTCAAAATGTTTTGAAAAAACATAGCTTTACATAGCTAAATTGACAGTTGAAGTGAAGGGAGAAGAAATTTTTCTAAAAAAAATTAAATTGAAATAAAAAAAGTGGAAGATATTATTGAAGGGGACAATAATTTTGTTGAAAGCCTAATTTCTGAAGTATTTGTTATATACCATAATGCACATATGTACGCATAGATAAATTTCATTTTTTTAACGACTCGACATAGCAAAATGTCAAAACTAGTCAAAACATACAAAAAACATAGTTCCACCCATAATAACATAAAAGCGCATAGCTAAAATTTTCCTTTGTCGTATAAAAATTTCTGAACAAATACTTCAGAAATTAGGCTTTCAACAAAATTATTGTCCCCTTCAATAATATCTTCCACTTTTTTTATTTCAATTTAATTTTTTTTAGAAAAATTTCTTCTCCCTTCACTTCAACTGTCAATTTAGCTATGTCAAGCTATGTTTTTTCAAAACATTTTGAGTTTGGCATAGCTATTCTATGTTTAACGAAAACTGAACGAAAAAAAACAAAAAAAAAAAAAAATTTACATATGTCATTATGGGCAGTTGTATGCTTTCTCCATTAGTAGATATTTACATACGTAATTTTGAAGTTTAGCTATGCTATGTCTATGCCCATTATGGTTAGGACTGAATAGCTAAAGCAAAGATCATATTAACTATAAAGATGTCCCACGTAGAACAAAAAAAAAAATCATGAAATTTGAAAGTTTATCAATTTTATTTTTCATAACAGAAAAAAAATGAAAGCTATAATAAAAGCGAGATCATTTTTGGAGAGAGCTTTTATTGATGTTTTTTTTCTCAGTTTTCTTTTCACTTCACTATTTTAGTAGGTATAGTTCTTTCAAAGATCATATTAACTATAAAGATATCCCACGCCATATATAAAAATGGTTCAGTAAAAATTTGAAGTGGATTTTTAAAAAATCCACAAAGCTCTTTAACTGAGAGCTTTGCTGAGAGACACTGAGAGTAATTTTAAAGTAAATCATTGTAAATAAGTTAGTATACATATTTCTCTCTCGTTAAATTTTTATGACAGGAAAAAAAAAGAAAGAGTATAGATAATTTCTTTACGTTTGGATGATTGTTCGCGAGGATTTTAAAAAATTATGTTTTTATTTTTTTCTTATTACGTTTTGTTATGTTACTTGAATTGTATGTAGAAGTAGTTGTGTAATGTGTTGTACATCGTAGTAAGTATTAACTCATTCATTGATTATCTATTAAGTAAGAATGAAAAAATAAACGAATTAAAAACATTTTCTCTCTGTGATAAGTCAGTGTGAGAACTGGATTTTATAAATAAAAATTTGGATTTGATTTTTGAAGTTGAATTTGGATTTTGGATTTGATTTTTTGAAAAGGAAATAAAAACATTTTCTCTCTGTAATAAGTCAGTGTGAGAACTGGATTTTATAAATAAAAATTTGGATTTGATTTTTGAAATTGAATTTGGATTTGATTTTTTATATTGAATATTAATATCTACTATTAGAATACGAAATAGTATGCATTTTGATTAAAAGGAAAGAATTGTTTTTGATTTTCTGTAAAGCAAATTAATTTTTGATCTTTTGAAGAACAACTTTGTATAGGTACCTAAAGATAAAAAAAAAATCTAATATTTTTTATTATTCTTTATTTAGGAAATTTTATTATTTTTATAAAAACAAATTTTTTAATTATCAGTTAGTTTCTTATGTTTTATAATAATTTATCTTAAGATGAATTAATTTTAATTATTTAATATTACATATTTTTAAATTTAAAATGTTGTCATGTTTAATATTTTTTATATACATATCCTATTAATTTGTTGGCTCAATTGTTAAAAATTTGTTGGCTCAATATGCGATGTGGTTAATTTAGTCATTTTTGTAACTTTTCCATATTCCAACTCAAAAATTTCTCTGATAACATCAAATTTTACTATTCCATCAGGTGTTTCAAAGTTAGCTTTTAACAATGCATTTCGTATAGATTTAATCAAATGAGGCATCTTCCAGAGCCTTATAAATACATACATTATTTCCTGGTTGGAGATTTTTAATATCATTCCATCTGTATAAAGATGAAGTACTAGGCAAATTTAATTTTAATGTGTCACGTAAAAATAAATATGTTGATGTAGATCTGTAAATAAAGATAAATACGTAAATTAGACTAATTAATATACATATTTATGTATAATATATAACATATTATAAGTTTAATAACTATACACACCTGTAATATATCCTTTGGGAAAATAGTTTTTCATCTTCTTTCCAAGAAGTACTTTTGCATCTTTTTTTTGTTAGTAACATTTTGGAAAGAATTTTTTCATTTTCTGTTACATGCTGCAGTTTTTCGATTTCTACTTCCATTGATTTAAAATCTACCTCCTCGTTAGATTTTGTTCTAAGTATTTTTTTTTTTAATTTTTTTACTTCGTCTTTTAAATTCTTTATTTGAATTTTATTTTTCTTACATTTCTTAGACAAATTAATAATTTTTTTTTGATAAAATGTTGAATTTTTTATAGTTTTTTTGCAATGTTTGCAAAATGATGTTGGAGATTCAGAAGCACAATCATACTCAGAGCGTTTTCTTTTTCGAACTGGTGATCTGAAGTTATCCATATCTTCATTTTCTGGATCATTATTTGGTGTATTTATTCTGTTTGCAGTATTATCCAAAAATAAATTTGGAATTGCACCATTTTTTAATTTTCTTACCCCTATTAAATCAGGTGAAAAATGTTTTTCACATAAAAATAATAAGGGAGAATCTGCAACAAACTCTTCACTAAATTTGCATGTTTGCACCCACAAACTAAATAGAGGGGAATCATAAGCTGGAAATTTAAACAATTTTAAGCTTGCAATATCCCTTTTAGATTTTCGGCAATGGGGCAAACTGCATTTATTCCCGGCTTTTAGAGATCTTTTACTCATTTTAGTATTTTTTTTTTAATTTTTATATTATGTTCTTCACAAGTTTATAATTGTTTTTCTTTTATTAATTGTCGTATCAACTAAGTAAATTCACTATTCACTAAACACAAATTTATTTTCACTATATATTTTTATTACTTTATATATTTTATGTCGCTATATAACAAATATTTATAATTAATATAACTTTTATTTATTTCCACAAATACTTATTTATATATAATATATCACAAATATTTATAATCAATATCACTTTTTACTTAAATTTAAGGATTTAATGCAAGGACTTTATATATAATTAGTTTTAATTTTTATTATGTTTTTTATTTGAAATATTACATAACGTTTTTTGACGGCTTATAATAGAAACAGGTAGTGTGCATTTTCCTGTTCTTGTTTTTCTTAATATTAATAGATTTTTTTTAAATTTTGTTGGATTCCTAAAATTAATAGCTGCCCACAATTAATGGTTTCTCACAATTCTTGATCAATAGCCTAATAAAAGAAGTAATACCAAAACGTAATTAAGCCAGGATACGCTGCGTGAATGAAACGCCAAAGGAAGAAAGAGGTATATTTAATAATATCTTGGAAATTCGAGTCCAAGAATATTTAAACATTTGATTAATATTAAGGAAAGAATAATTACAAACTACCTACCTACCTGTTTTTTATTTTAAATTAAAAATAATAAAATTAAAAAATTTTAAACAATAAAGTTCTTATAATGTACCTAATAAATATTCAAATAAATTCAATTTATGATTAGGTAATTAATTAATATTAAAAAATTTCTAAATTATTATAGTAGGTATCAAAAAATTATGGCTATATCGTATTAAAAAATTATATAAGTAGGTACCTAACGAAAATATGTTAAAATCATTTTTTCCTGGAGACTTATTTTTCAAAATCAAATTTCAAAAGAACAATATTTAAGTTGATCAACATATCTATCTAGGTAAATGCGATAAAAAAATATCGTCACTTTTTTGTTAATGAATTTATTTTCTTATTTTTATTTATCATTCATTCAAAATTCTTACGCAGTATTAAAACAATTTATATACCTATTCAAATTTCAAACAAATTTCAAACTTTCTGAGATTGCATTCTTATCTTGTTTAGATTTATATGGATGTGTGTGAACTTTTGATTTATGTTATATGTATCATGAGTAAGAACATAATATTGTTATTGTAATTTGTATTATTTTATGTATACACATGCATACTATTTTACTAAAAGTACTTATAAAGTAAGAAAAGAACCAAAGATCATATTAACTTAGGCTGACCATACGTCCCGTTTTAAACGGGACAGTCCCTTTTTCATTAAAATTGTCCCGGTGTCCCAACTTAATCAATCGGGACGTTCATTTGTCCCGTTTTCTAAAAAAAAATTATATTAAACATTGAAAATTGCTTAAGAGTTTTTGTTAAACTAATAAACCAATTATTTTTTCTTTTAACGTATTAAAAGGTATATTTATATTTTAACGTATACAAAATTAAAATTGAAAAAATCATAGCTGGCTTTGAAAATTGTTCGTTGTTAAGCTAATTTTTGAAAATTGTTCGTTGCTAATTTAAATTTGGTTTTATTCATTTAAATTTTGTTTTTGTTCATTCACTTAGTGACATAAAGAATATTATTAAAAAGTTTTTAAATTTTTTTAAGTATGCCAAAAAGAAAGTGTGTTTTTAATGAACATTTAAAAAATAAATATCCATTTATTGAAAAATCAATAACAGAAAGCGATGTTAGGTGCAAAAGATGCAGACAAGAATTTAGTGTTGCTCACGGAGGTGGTTCAGACATTGAGCAACACCTAAAATCACAAAAACATAAAAATGCTGATAAATCGGCTGCTTCCAGTAGTAAATTAACAACATTTTTTTCATCGGTAGAGCCAACTTCAAGTGAATTAAAAGTTTCTGCTGCTGAAGGAGTTTGGGCTTTTCATTCACTCATTGAAAATTTTAGTTTTCGATCAAATGACTGCACCTCAAAAATCATACAAACTTGTTTCGAACCGAAATATAGATGTGGACGAACAAAATGTGAAGCAATAATTAAGAATGTTTTATATCCATTTTTTAGTAATCAGTTAAAAAAAGAATTAGAAGAAATTAATTGCTTTACTGTATTTACTGATGCTTCTAATCATGGTGACCAAAAACTCTTCCCAATATTAGTAAGATATTTCAAACCGTACGAAGGAATAAAAATAAAAACATTTGATATTGCTTCCTTACCTGGAGAAACATCAGACATTATTGTTGAATTTCTGATATCATCTTTAGGGAAAGATAATTTGCTTAATAAAATTGCTGCTTATTCTGGTGATAATACCAATACAAATTTCGGTGGATTATCTAGAGCTGGTGTTAAAAATGTGTTTTTTAAGCTGAAACAATTTTGTAATCGTGATATATTAGGTATTGGTTGTAATGCACATATTGTCAATAATGCAATTAAAAGCGCAAGCGATTGCTTACCTATCGATATTGAGTGTATTCTAGTAAAAATTTTTACTTATTTTCATATTTATACAGTCAGAACTGAAGAACTAAAGAGATTTTCTTCTTTCATTGAAATTGAATATAAAAAAGTTCTCAATTACAGCAGCACAAGATGGTTGTCACTTTTACCAGGTATTGAGCGAATCATTGACATATTCGATGTATTAAAAGTCTATTTTTTAAGTCAAAAAAATGCCCACAAATTTTAAAAGTTTTTTTTGAAAATGATACATCGCTAATTTGGTTGCATTTTCTAAGGTCACAAGCTGAGTTGTTTCATAAACCAGTATTGAGCATTGAAGGTGATAAAATTCATTTTGTAGAAGTTTCACTAAAAATTTTAAATCTTCAAAATTTATTAAAAGCTCGAAAGGAAAATAATTTTGTTCCACTTTTATGCAGCAATTTGATAACAAAATTAGAAAATGAAGAACACAAATCTGAAATAAATACACACGTACAGAGCTTTTATGAGACAAGCATTGATTATTTGAATCAAAGGACAGAAAAATTCGACCAGGAGTTAATAGAATTTAAATGGTCTTGCTTATCATCAATTTTATCATGGAATGAAATTGAAAAAACAATGAATTTCGTCGCAAAAAAAAATTTTTTTGAAGTAAAAGATGATGGAAATTTATTTACAGAATTTACGTTGCTCAAAGAATACATAACAATTGATAAAATAAGGGAATGGAATGAAAAAAATATATCGACAGATGAGAGATGGGTTGAAGTTTTTTTTGATTTCAAAAACAATAATTTGAACCACAAATGTTTGCTAAAAATTGTGGAGTACTTACTTTGTTTACCTGGGACAAACGCACCAGTTGAAAGGATATTTTCAGTGATTGATTAAATGTGGGATCCTCAAAAATCACAATTAAAAATCGAAACACTAAAAGCAATGGTGATGACGAAAATGAAAAGTGAAATGCATTGTACTGAATTCTATGATTTTATCAAGCAAAAACCAGATTTGTTAAAAAAAATTTCTTCAACCGAAAAGTATTTATGAATTTAATTTTTTTAATTTTTCATTAAAAATTCTGTAATAATTTAATTTTAAAATAAAAGTATATATCATTTTATTTTTTATTATACAAATCAATTTTGTTTAATATTTCACTTATATTTCAAATTAGATTTGAATAACTAGTTGTCCCGTTTTGCGCTCACAAAATTATGGTCAGCCTATATTAACTATAAAGATGTCCCACGTAGAACAAAAAAAAAATCATGAAATTTGAAAGTTTATCAATTTTATTTTTCATAACAGAAAAAAAATGAAAGCTATAATAAAAGCGAGATCATTTTTGGAGAGAGCTTTTATTGATGTTTTTTTTCTCAGTTTTCTTTTCACTTCACTATTTTAGTAGGTATAGTTCTTTTCTTACTTTATAAGTACTTTTAGTAAAATAGTATGCATGTGTATACATAAAATAATACAAATTACAATAACAATATTATGTTCTTATAGCTTGTTCACAAACTCTGATATTAACTAGAATATTAACTAGAATATTACATTAAATGTCAAACGGTTACAATCAATTTTGGGATATTAATTCAATAATATTTGACATATTTATAATCAGCTGACTTCAAAAACGTAAACAAATGCCATTTTAGAAACACTTTTGCGAACCTAATTTTTGACTCGTTTCTATACCTGTGAAATAATATTTTTTATTAGAGTTTACTTTTTTCTTTAATATTTTCAAAAGGTAATTTTATTTATACCTGAAATAGCTATTCATAAAAATAAAATAAAAAATTTTTAACTGAAAATGTTGACAGTTTAATTTTAAAATATAAAAACAAAGCAAGGGTTGAATAAAATTTTTGTAAATAATCGAAAATTGCAGGGACGAAAGTCGTAATAATATGTGTATATTGAGAATATTAACTTCCGTAAGTGTATAATGTTTGACAGGAAATTTTTGAAAAATGTATAGCATATTACGAACATTATACACTTCATATTCATTATTAACATCATATTCCAATATTAATAGTTTCTGAACGTGGTATTACTCATGATACATATAACATAAATCAAAAGTTCACACACATCCATATAAATCTAAACAAGATAAGAATGCAATCTCAGAAAGTTTGAAATTTGTTTGAAATTTGAATAGGTATATAAATTGTTTTAATACTGCGTAAGAATTTTGAATGAATGATAAATAAAAATAAGAAAATAAATTCATTAACAAAAAAGTGACGATATTTTTTTATCGCATTTACCTAGATAGATATGTTGATCAACTTAAATATTGTTCTTTTGAAATTTGATTTTGAAAAATAAGTCTCCAGGAAAAAATGATTTTCAACATATTTTCGTTAGGTACCTACTTATATAATTTTTTAATATGATATAGCCATAATTTTTTGATACCTACTATAATAATTTAGAAATTTTTTAATATTAATTAATTACCTAATCATAAATTGAATTTATTTGAATATTTATTAGGTACATTATAAGAACTTTATTGTTTAAAATTTTTTAATTTTATTATTTTTAATTTAAAATAAAAAACAGGTAGGTAGGTAGTTTGTAATTATTCTTTCCTTAATATTAATCAAATGTTTAAATATTCTTGGACTCGAATTTCCAAGATATTATTAAATATACCTCTTTCTTCCTTTGGCGTTTCATTCACGCAGCGTATCCTGGCTTAATTACGTTTTGGTATTACTTCTTTTATTAGGCTATTGATCAAGAATTGTGAGAAACCATTAATTGTGGGCAGCTATTAATTTTAGGAATCCAACAAAATTTAAAAAAAATCTATTAATATTAAGAAAAACAAGAACAGGAAAATGCACACTACCTGTTTCTATTATAAGCCGTCAAAAAACGTTATGTAATATTTCAAATAAAAAACATAATAAAAATTAAAACTAATTATATATAAAGTCCTTGCATTAAATCCTTAAATTTAAGTAAAAAGTGATATTGATTATAAATATTTGTGATATATTATATATAAATAAGTATTTGTGGAAATAAATAAAAGTTATATTAATTATAAATATTTGTTATATAGCGACATAAAATATATAAAGTAATAAAAATATATAGTGAAAATAAATTTGTGTTTAGTGAATAGTGAATTTACTTAGTTGATACGACAATTAATAAAAGAAAAACAATTATAAACTTGTGAAGAACATAATATAAAAATTAAAAAAAAAATACTAAAATGAGTAAAAGATCTCTAAAAGCCGGGAATAAATGCAGTTTGCCCCATTGCCGAAAATCTAAAAGGGATATTGCAAGCTTAAAATTGTTTAAATTTCCAGCTTATGATTCCCCTCTATTTAGTTTGTGGGTGCAAACATGCAAATTTAGTGAAGAGTTTGTTGCAGATTCTCCCTTATTATTTTTATGTGAAAAACATTTTTCACCTGATTTAATAGGGGTAAGAAAATTAAAAAATGGTGCAATTCCAAATTTATTTTTGGATAATACTGCAAACAGAATAAATACACCAAATAATGATCCAGAAAATGAAGATATGGATAACTTCAGATCACCAGTTCGAAAAAGAAAACGCTCTGAGTATGATTGTGCTTCTGAATCTCCAACATCATTTTGCAAACATTGCAAAAAAACTATAAAAAATTCAACATTTTATCAAAAAAAAATTATTAATTTGTCTAAGAAATGTAAGAAAAATAAAATTCAAATAAAGAATTTAAAAGACGAAGTAAAAAAATTAAAAAAAAAAATACTTAGAACAAAATCTAACGAGGAGGTAGATCTTAAATCAATGGAAGTAGAAATCGAAAAACTGCAGCATGTAACAGAAAATGAAAAAATTCTTTCCAAAATGTTACTAACAAAAAAAAGATGCAAAAGTACTTCTTGGAAAGAAGATGAAAAACTATTTTCCCAAAGGATATATTACAGGTGTGTATAGTTATTAAACTTATAATATGTTATATATTATACATAAATATGTATATTAATTAGTCTAATTTACGTATTTATCTTTATTTACAGATCTACATCAACATATTTATTTTTACGTGACACATTAAAATTAAATTTGCCTAGTACTTCATCTTTATACAGATGGAATGATATTAAAAATCTCCAACCAGGAAATAATGTATGTATTTATAAGGCTCTGGAAGATGCCTCATTTGATTAAATCTATACGAAATGCATTGTTAAAAGCTAACTTTGAAACACCTGATGGAATAGTAAAATTTGATGTTATCAGAGAAATTTTTGAGTTGGAATATGGAAAAGTTACAAAAATGACTAAATTAACCACATCGCATATTGAGCCAACAAATTTTTAACAATTGAGCCAACAAATTAATAGGATATGTATATAAAAAATATTAAACATGACAACATTTTAAATTTAAAAATATGTAATATTAAATAATTAAAATTAATTCATCTTAAGATAAATTATTATAAAACATAAGAAACTAACTGATAATTAAAAAATTTGTTTTTATAAAAATAATAAAATTTCCTAAATAAAGAATAATAAAAAATATTAGATTTTTTTTTTATCTTTAGGTACCTATACAAAGTTGTTCTTCAAAAGATCAAAAATTAATTTGCTTTACAGAAAATCAAAAACAATTCTTTCCTTTTAATCAAAATGCATACTATTTCGTATTCTAATAGTAGATATTAATATTCAATATAAAAAATCAAATCCAAATTCAATTTCAAAAATCAAATCCAAATTTTTATTTATAAAATCCAGTTCTCACACTGACTTATTACAGAGAGAAAATGTTTTTATTTCCTTTTCAAAAAATCAAATCCAAAATCCAAATTCAACTTCAAAAATCAAATCCAAATTTTTATTTATAAAATCCAGTTCTCACACTGACTTATCACAGAGAGAAAATGTTTTTAATTCGTTTATTTTTTCATTCTTACTTAATAGATAATCAATGAATGAGTTAATACTTACTACGATGTACAACACATTACACAACTACTTCTACATACAATTCAAGTAACATAACAAAACGTAATAAGAAAAAAATAAAAACATAATTTTTTAAAATCCTCGCGAACAATCATCCAAACGTAAAGAAATTATCTATACTCTTTCTTTTTTTTTCCTGTCATAAAAATTTAACGAGAGAGAAATATGTATACTAACTTATTTACAATGATTTACTTTAAAATTACTCTCAGTGTCTCTCAGCAAAGCTCTCAGTTAAAGAGCTTTGTGGATTTTTTAAAAATCCACTTCAAATTTTTACTGAACCATTTTTATATATGGCGTGGGATATCTTTATAGTTAATATGATCTTTGGCTAAAGTATCTAAGCTATTCAAACGGTTTTGGCACATAGTTGATCTCAGTACGTTTTTCACTCTCGCCAATACGATAAAAAACCGTTCCGCTTGATTACACTAATTATAGATCACTTAATTTAAGTATATAATATGAGAAGATTATAATAATATATAGGTTTTCTAAATTGTAATAAATAAATCGTATCAAGAAATATATCTACTTGTACTTAAAACTTAACGAATATCATAATTAATACGTGTTTATGGAAGAAAAAGCTACTAAATTATAATTATAGAACTAAGTGTACATATTTTATAACTTATTGCTTTGATTTTTGAATCTAGAAAAATTTCATGCAAATAATTAAAATAGAATGAAGCAATAAGCTCATATTATTTCTTTAAAAAAAATGAAAAAAGGCACATCAATTTAATATTTTTTTTTATTATTTTATATTATATAATATTATCTACGGTATTTGAACTATTTTCAAAAATTGTATTAAGATAAAAATATATACGTACTAGATTGGACTGTAATCGCGTAATCAACTATGTAATCATTTTGCAAATAGGAATTACTCCTTGCTTTGAATGTAAAAAAAATCATTAATATAAAACCTCGCGATAAACTATATTTTTGATATAATATCCCAAGTCCTGTTCGAACTGACCTTGTTAATTGGTTTGGTCAATTTGAACTCTCATTTGCAGATTTGGCTCTACTAAATACTACGTACCATGGATGAATACAGATTAAGGTAAATAAATCCTGATTTTGTCAAAATTTTGTCTTTGTGCTTTATTTATTGTCATCGCAAAAGGTAATCTAATCTAAGGAAACTGAAAATTCGTGGAAGATAAACTACATTGCCAAGGCAATTCCCTGTGACAATTTCTAATTTTAAAGAATTTTCTAACATATCTCTAACAATTAATCAAGTTCCCTTTACTAAACCAAAACTTATATTCATATACCTAATTAGAATGACTACAGATCCTTTTTTTAATTTAAGCATTGTAATCTGAATTTCCAAATATATTTTATTACTTAAATGTGTTAAAAGATTAATTTATTTTTTTTCAACTTAGAAATTCTGATTTTAAATAAACTTACTTTTAGAAACAACTTTTTATTGGCTTTTAGTTATAATTTTTGTTAAATAAATATTTATTAATATATTTCTTTACAATTAAAAAAATTTATACAACTAATTTTTTTTTTTTTTTATATTAAGTATATTATATTCTTATTTTTCTAAATATTTGTATTTTTTTTTTAATACTAAAATCACTTATTAATTTCAATTAGTAAATTATTAAATATATATTATTTATTTATTATATAAATATTATAAAATATTTCTTAATGTGTACATAATAATATGTATATAAATTTATATGAATACATCTTTAAATCTTATTATCTTTCATTCATTACAAAAACAACCATCTTTTGAATTTTGTTCTATCCAATCTAAATAATTTGTTACTCTGGTATAAACACCAGGATAATGAGGACGTGCACAACCATTACCCCAAGAAACAACACCAATTTGTTCATAACGTTTGTCATTACGTTGTGCTATCATTGGACCTCCAGAATCTCCCTATAAAAATAAATAATAATCAAAAATGATATTCAGCAATTTAAAAAAAAAATTAAATTTGTTTTTGCACATTGTATAATGTTTGTACCTGACAAGAATCTCTTTGCCCAACGCCTGGATAACCAGCACACATCATATTATCTGTAATCATTTTTTGTGTATAATTTGTTTCTTTGGCGCAAATATCATTTGCTAAAACTGGAACTTCAACTTCTTGTAAAATACAAGATGGTTTGCCATCTTCTTTTAATGTACCCCATCCTGTTACAATAGCTTTTGTACCAACGTATCGACTTTCTTAAATTAGAATTTAATATAATAATGACTAAAAAATATATATATTTATGTTTTTTATTTTATTTACTTGTTTTTGTTGGCAAACAAATTGGTCTGATAAAATCAGTTATTGGAACACGATCATTTAATCTCAATAATGCAATATCATTATCAAAATTAGTAAAACTAAATTTTTGAGATATAGCTCTTAAAACAAAGCGTGTTTCTGGTCTCACTGTATCATTGCATCGATTATGTTCACCAAATGTTACTTTAATCATAAACCACATAAATCTGCAATTTAAAGCACGTAATTTAAAATTATTATAAAATAAGTTTAATACAAAAAATAAGTTTGTTATTAACAATTCAGCAAATAATTTAATTTTTTGAAAATTCGAAAATCTCCAAGCTATAAAATTTTTGTTTTAATTATATTTTACAATTATAGATAATTTATTATTCATTCTTGCAACTTATCTAATAATAATTTGTTTTGTAATAAATAATTTGAATTTTAGGAGATCAAAACCAAATTCCGTTGTAAACGAGGAAGATTATAGTTGCCCTTGTCAACTTTTAAATACTCGTGCATACCCACTATGTTGTATAAAATTAATAAGAAATTTTTATATAAGAAATAACAAATTTTGTATAATAAAAGTATTTATTTTGGTAACTCAATTTTCCGTTACGTTTTTGACGCAGAGAAGGAGGGGAAGGGGGTTAGATATAGACTCAAGTGTATGGATCGGATCAGAATCGAAATTTTCGAATCGAATCGAAGTTTTATGGCTAGTACTCGAACCCGTGGACCAAAATGGCTGGGTTTAAATAGCGATGACGGCTATTGCATAAAAAGATTTGTGATAATTTCAAAATCCTAGCTTCTTTATTTTTTGAGTTATCGTGCGGACGGACGGGCGGACGGACATAGCTAAATCGATTTATTTTTCGATTCTGATCCGATTTATACACTTGAATCTATATCTACCCCACCTCTTTCTCAAACGTAATGGCAAATTTAGTATACCATTCTGACTAATTTACGGGTATAAAAAAACCTGTGCAATTGCACAGTGGTCCTACTAATATTTATATACGAGTAAAAATTCAAATCTAAAATCCTTCCTAGTTGAGAATGTCACTTATGCATATACATATATCTAATAAATATTCTGTAAAATGCGTTCAATCCTAATTTTGTAACAAGCTCTAAAATTCCTCTTAGTTTACGCTAGGAGCATTTTTTTGTGGAATTTTTTTTTTTTTGGAATTTTAATTTTTGGAATTTTTTTGGAATTTTTTCTTTTGGAATTATTTCTTTTTCTTTAAGAAATGCTTTGCTTTCAAAAATTATCAGAAATACAAGACAAAGATTTTTGCTTTAAAATGTAAACACTTAAACATCATTTGAAATTCGCAACACAATACAATTCTTTCAATAGAAAATTTTATCGTGCGTTGCACTATTCCTGTAGCGCTAGATGTTAATATTCTGTATAAGACAAAAGTGCAATTTTATTTAAATTTACTTACATTTGGTTCGATTTTAGTCTTACACAACGAATTCATATTATAATTGAACTGTAACATTATAAAACGTCGAAATTTGACTTTATTTCAGTTAAAAAATAAAAAATTATCATTTTTAATTCGCACTGTTAAGTTTGAGTAGATATGTAGTGCGGTTCCAAATTTAGAAGTTTTATAAAACGACAAATCAATGAGATGATATGTTTTTAGTGTGTAAGACTAAAATCGTACCAAATATAACTTAAATTTAAATAAAATTGTACTTTTGTTTTTAACAAAAAAAAAATATTGACAGTCCGTTATTAGTATAACACAACGAAACAATTCATAGAATCGATTTGTAATTTTATAAAAAGTCAACATTTGGAACTGCTTTATTTTTATTTCAAAACATTCAAACAATCAAAGCAATTGTTTACTTTATTTGAGTTAAAAAATAGAAAAAAAATCATTTATAATTCGCAACTTCCAAGTTTATGTATATAGAGCAGTTCCAATATTTGACGTTTTATAAAATTAATAATAAATTATACGGTGATATGTTTTTACTGTGCAAGACTAAAATTATACCAAATGTGAGTAAATTCAAATAAAATTGTATTTATGTGTTATACAAAAAAAGACATTGACAGCCGGTGGAATTAATCTATACTACACTCACAATTCAAATTAGAGTTTTTGGTTCTCTTGTCTGTTTGCAACATAGAATTACTAGTTCTAGAATGGCAAAATAATGTTCCCGACTCTTTTCTTCTAATGTGATTTCCTATCCTGAGGTATTCAGACAAAAAAATACATATGCAATTTCGTATGCGTATACAAATGGTACGGCTATTTCATTTGTCATTGCTTAAATTTGAGTAAATGAGAATGTTTATTAAGCAGTTTCTCATTGGTTTTTTGTTTACATTTTTACATAGAAATACATTTGAATTGGGCAGTTTGTATATTGTAAGTTATTTCGAATAAATATATTTACTATTTGATTTAATTTACTTTTATTTTAAATGTTTACTTTTTAATATTAAATATATAATTGAACAAAACATCAAGAAAAAAATTTGAATAATATTAGAAGAAATTGCAGTCAATTATTTTTAAAAATAATGGAATCTCCAACAAGTATATTTTTAGTTTAATTTTAATTAACTTACATATCTATTTTGATTTATCTTAAGGTATTTATTCATCGTGGAAATGAAAATAAGTAAATCAAAAACAATTCATAATTTTTTGAACAAAACAAAAAGTATTTATAGTCTTGTGAATATATAAACATTTTTAGCCATTTTTAAATATGAACGAACATTTTGCAAATATGAAATCTACATTTATGTTAACCGTAAGGGTTTTGATTTCTTTTTCAAATAACTTAACGTTTCCGAATAAAGAATTAAAAGGTTTTTTCTTTACACTTTTTTTATTCAATCAAAATTTTACTTATTATTTAAAAATTTTAGCATTACAATATGATTTTCAAATTGATTCTATTCAAAAATAGACAATGTTTTGGTAAATTTACAGAACGATCACTTAATAATAATTAAAAATGGAAAACAAAAACCAAAAGGAAAATACCTTTAAAATAATTAAAAAAAAATCAGCTGAAATTTGTAAAACCTAAAGAAATAAAAAAAAGTTCTTTAAGCAACACTTTCTTCCCATCTTAATAACCCTTTATTTAATTTATTTTTTTTTAAAAAACTTTAAAAAGCACAACAACACACAAAATTTTTGAATATAATATTTTCTAATTTGTTTTCATTTACTTTAACTTTGAAGTATGTACTTAAAAGTTTCTTTTATATTTCACTTTCAAAATGAAATGATCGCGGAGAAACTAGTAAATACATACAAACGGTACACGTACTAAATTTTGAAATTTGTCTGAAAATATTTTCTCTATTGCCATTCTAGTACTAGTAATTCTATGGTTTGCAACTATTTCTTAAAAAATCGGTTTGTATTTTGATATGAATGTGTAGGTATGTAAATTTACAATATTGAATTTTATATTCTTCTTTTTCTAAAATTTTGTGTTAAGGAAAAAGAAAAAATAAAAATTTCACAATTGTACGTACAATGCAACCTATTCAAGGTGTTGGCAAGGTTTCGCCAACACTATATATATACGATAGATATTCAATTAAAACAATTTTTTTTGATGTAACAATATAATGTTATATAAAATATACCTATACGATTTTTAGCGTAATCATTTGAATATGAATTTAATAGATTTTTGTTTTAAAGACATTTTTTTGCAGATCTTTAATTAACATATTTTTTAGTTAATTATATATTTTTAGAAATATTACAATATTTTACTTAATTAGTAAAAAATATTAAGATTAAGCATTTTCCGCCCAAAAAATTTCGGCGCCTTGTCCAATTGCACCGCTTGCACTTATGGAAACGCCGGCCTTGGAAAGTACCGCGAACGATTTCGAATTCTAGAAGCTTTAGCTCAAATAAATAAATAAAAATGGTTTCCAATTTTTTTTAGTATATGGATGATTTAATTTTCAAATGCAATTAAATACATTTTTGTATAATCAGCATAATGAGTTCAATTGCATTTGAACCTTTTTTTTCATTTAAATAAAATATGATAGTAATTTGATAAAAGAATTTATGCCAAACAAAATTCAGTACGATGATTTGGTAACAAGTATAAATATTGTAATAAGTTTGCGTTTTGTAACTCGATACTGAATTTTGTTTCGAAAGATAATTTCTAATAAAAAATTATAATAAATGTCACAATAAGTAAATTTCATTTTAGAATAAGAATTAAGTAAATATGTAATTTGAAACTAATGTTGTACACAAATTTAAGTTCGAACAATATTATATTATAAGTACTTGTAATTCGAACTCAAATTTGTTGCGAAAGATTTCATATAATTAGTTTAAGATATTGATTATAAATACGATTGTAAAAAATTAAAGAAAGCAGAGTCTTAAGATTCCCTTCAAAGAAATAAGAAGTAAATAAAATTAATTTCTAAAAGTTAATTTGTGTTTTGTGTTTTATATTTAAAAATATTGCAGAACAAACATAATTTGCATGATTAAATTTTCAAATTAAAATTTTCAGTAAAATATTTTGTGGTTCTATTTTAAATTTGGATGATGGTAATCCTAAGGTAATTTATCGATATATCTCCAAAACTATAGTCTAAAGTATTTATCCAGAAAATAGTTTCTAGAAATTTAATTGTAAATTTCACCTTAATTTGGAATTTTACTTGGAATTTTATTATCTAAGCAAAAAAAGGTAGGTCTGAGAGACACTTTCTTCAATTTAGAAAATGCTTTTAAATTTAAGAAAAACCTGTAACATATGTTAAAATATAATGTTGGACCTTTAAATTTTGTATATTAATAAAAAAAAACATTAAACAGGTACTTAAAAATAGCAAAATTTAAATTTTGGATCCCTTACAGCTCTTAAACGAGGGCCGCAAAAAAAAAAAATTGTTAAACGACTCCTACTGATTTCTGAGAATCCAGCATCTCAAAAAATTTCAAGTTTCTAGATTGAGCCTATCAGAAGTAATGAGGGCCAAAAATTTTAGAAAACTTAGTTTTGGATAAGGCTTAATTTTATTATCGTATGGTACATTTGGCTTTAAAAAATTTGTAAAGCTTATAAAAACAGCTGTCTTTTACCCTTTTAGGATGAAAATATAACTTATAGAACTCTTGTTATAACTGTTAAAGTAAAGGGATTTTTCCGACTTTGAGGGGCTGTAGGCACGGGAAGGGCTAAAGAAAAAAGTTTTAACATTAAATTATTTTTATTACAATATTCACTCGTTACTTATATTTATAGCCAGTGGTAGGTAAAAAGAGACGGACAGAATGAAACTACATAAGCAGATTTTTACAAAATTTTTTGAAAATGTGCTAAAAATCGGTTTTACGAAATTATATATATAGATTTATATTTCAAAAACACTTTAAAATCTTTTCGTAAAACTTCCATATTTATATGAATTGATATATTTTAAACTATTTTATTAAATTGATGTCGATGATATAAATATATATTTTCATAACATCGACTTCAATATTGAATTGATATCGATGATATAAATATATATTTTTATAACATCGACTTCACTATTTTTATAAATTAAACTAAATAACTTCTTTTTATACCGTAGACCTAAAGTGACGTCGATGACGATTTCGCGACGTCGATAAAAACGATAACTCAAAAACTAATGACTCTATCTTGTAATATTTATTCTGTATGTAACTAGAAATCAAAGAACGGCGGCAACTCCATACGGTTGTGATTGGACCATGGGTTCAAAATTGGGGTTCAAAAACCTTTTAATCGAATTGAAGCCAAACGAGCATAATTCTGAAACCAATAAAGATAACACATTCAAATTTGATACAATGATGTTTCTTCATTTTTCTTTGTGTCTCCAAATTTTGGGCTCAATTGGAGTGGTGGTTCAGGTATCTCTTTTTGGCATCTCAGTATTTAAAACGTTATCCTCAAAAGAGAGTAACTTAAAATATAGATTGAACCTTCAAATTTGGTACAAGGGTTAACTAGTAATGAAAGTAAGGCGAGAATTGCTTATGAGCGAAATCGGACCATGGGTTTTTATCGGTTCTAGGGGTAACTAGCATATATCCAAAAATACTATAACTCTAAATTTAGATTGCTCATAGTTGAGATTCGATCATGGGCTCGGATTCTAGAAGCTTTTGATCGAATTGAGACCAAACTAGTATAATTCAGAAACCACTGAAGATATATAGAATCTTTAGAAAATTTAGTACACAGGTGTTTTTTCTTATTTTCTCTGTACCCTTGAGACTAATTGGATCAATTTGAGACTAATTGGATCAGTGTTTCGGATACCACCCACACAACTCCCAAGACCTTAAAGCATATCCTCGAAATTAATTGAGATAGAAAATAAATATAGAAGCTTGAAATAAATATAGAAGCTTCAAATTTAGTCTAAGGGTGTATTTTACTATTAGCTTTGTGTCCCCGATCTTTGGATTGATTGAAATGTAACAAGCACATAGATGAAAAGTGGAATGCACTGAAGTGGTTACGAAAAAAATGCGTGCAAACGGTAAAGTATTTCACAGAATACCATTTTATTGATTTAAATTTGAGAAAAGAAAAATAATTTCTCGTGTAATATAAGAGTAATATAAATTACACAAAATAAATTTGTTTTAGAAATATTTTGGGAATTCAAACGCAACAATAGCTCTAATTTCGAACACACGGCGGTATTAGTTAAATCAAAACTAAAACTTTAAAACAGGGAGAATATTCATAACTATCTGAGCAAGAACAGGAAAAATAACGAAATTCTTAAAGCCAAAACAACATCGAAACAAAAAAGTTTCAAATTAAAACGAGGAAGATTATAGTTGCCCTTGTCAATTTTTGGATACCCGTGCGTGTATTAAATAAATAAGAATTTCATATATTGCAATTGAACTGTTTGACAGAAAATTCAAAATATTTGTTTTTTTATATTTAATTTCAAAAAAAATAATAAAAAAAAAAATGAATTAAAAAAAAAGATGAATTTAAAAAACATATATGCTCTGAACGAGATTCGAGCCCACACTTTTCAATTAAAAGGTCGACGTCCTAACCACTAAGCCATCGACTTCTTGTTCATTTCAATTTTTTTTTTTAAATTATTATAGTTACTATGGTATCAATTGTTCGTTTTGAATAGCTGTTTTGAATTTTTTTAAAAATGCATTAAAAAAAAATAAATAATTTATAAATGAGAGTTTTAAGATGAATTTAAAAAAAAAATAATTTTGCCCCAGCCAGAAATCGAACCGAAACGATTTGAATACTAGTCCCATGTACTAACCACTACACCATAGAACAATAAATAATTTGCCTACAAAATGAGCTTTTATTTATCTTAATTTTGTTTTTTTTAAATAATTGTAGTTGCTGTGGTATCAATTGTTTGTTTTAAATAACAGTTTTGAATTTTTTTATAAAAATATTAAAAAAAATTAATAATTTTTAATATAAATGAGAGTTTTCTGTCAAATTTTCTATAAAATAAAAT
Organism: Dolichopus griseipennis; assembly: GCA_963082915.1. NCBI lineage: Eukaryota > Metazoa > Arthropoda > Insecta > Diptera > Dolichopodidae > Dolichopus > Dolichopus griseipennis. Next base: position 107,769,893 of record OY720441.1, read on the forward strand.
TTTTCATACATAAAATAAATACATATATTTTATTAACAAGTAAAGAAACAGTCAGTCGGTGCAACCGACTTAGAAATACCCTACACCTATTTGGTTCAAATTTAAGGACATATCCATAAATCATTTTAACACCATAAAAGCTGTTATTAATTTGATCGTAAGACATAGCTAACCAAATTAACTTTATAATAATAAAAACATTTTCTAATTACACTATCTATTAAAAAATATTACAAATTCTTACTAATTTATCTATTTAAAAATATTAAAAAACAAACAAACTTGAAATAAATGAAAATATATTTATTCCAATTCAATTACAAAATAAAAAAATTCTAATTATTAAATTTTGTGATAAGAAGATAATCAAAGCATAATATATTTAATAATCCAAATTTTTCAAAATTGCAATTATTTTAAATGGTTAGTTTATATACCTAATAGAAAAGCTTATAAACGCAAAATATGCAATAAATGTAGAAATAACAATTACAAATTTAGACCTTTTCATATAATTCATTTAAATATTCAAATAAATTTTACATAAATGCAGCAAGTACCTTTGAACATAGCTGAACCACTACAATTAAGTCTCGATTTCGGAGACACATAGGACATAGGAAATATATTCTTTGGCTTTGAAATTGAACTCGGCCAGAACCAATTCCCATGGTACTTTCATTACTAGTAACCTAGAGTTTAAATTTCATCAAAATACCGGCATTATTTTTTGAGTTATGGTGTTTTTAAGATATATGTTTTTTAGTCCTTGAACTTGTCAAGGGTTCCAGAACCCGAAACCATGGTACGATTTCGCCCATATGCAGTCCCGTCATACTTTCAATACTAGTTAACCCTTGTATACAATTGGAACGTTCTATCTTAATTTTAAGTTACTAGTTTTATTAATTTCGATGATAAGCTTTTACACATGTGGGGGGTCTAAGAGAGGTCCTGAACCACCAGTCCAAATGATCCCAAATTAGGGGGCACGGAAGAAATAGTAAAGAACACCCTGGCCAAATTTGAAGCTTCTACATTTGTTTCAAGTTACTATTTTTATTAATTTCGAAAATATGTTTTAAGGTCCTCGGAACTGAGTGGCTGGTCCCCGACCCACTAGTTCAATGGGGCCCAAATTTCAAAGACACTTACGCAATAGGAAGGGACACCCTGATACCAAATTTAGAGGTTATATCTTCATTGGTTTTGGAATTACGCTAGTTTGGCCTAAATTCGATCAAAAAGTTCTCAGTTCCGAACCCATTGTCCAATCCTCACCGTACGTAATCACCGCCGTAGTTTCATTACCAATAACCTACAGCACAAATTTCATGAGATAGCCTCATTAGTTGTTGAGTTATCGTGATTTTTAATATATGTTCGTTATCCCTGACACCGACTAAAAGGTCCAGAATCCGAACCCATGGGCTGATTTCGCCTTATACAGCCCGCGCTTTACTTATAGTACTAGTTAACCCTTGTACACAATTTGAACGGTCTATCCTAATTTTAAGTAAATATTTTTAGTAATTTCGATCATAAGCTTTTAAAACTTGGGAGGTCTTAGAGGGGTACTGAACCACCTCTCCAATTGATCCCAAATTAAGGGAACACGAAAGAGATAGTAAAGAACACCCTTGTGGCAAATTGGAAGCTTCTACATTTTTTCAAGTTGTTATCTTTATTAATTTTAAAGATATGCTTTAAGGTTTCGGAAATGTGTGGCTGGTCCCCGACCCAGTACTCCAATGGGACCCAAATTCCCAAGACACTTAGGAAATAGGAAGGGACACCCTGATACCAAATTTGGAGGTTCTATCTTCATTGGTTTCGGAATTATGCTCGTTTGGCCTAAATTCGATCCAAAAGTTCTAGGTTCCGAACCCATGGTCCAATCCCGACCTTACGCAATCCCCGAAGTAGTTTCATTACTCGCTTCCTTTAGGTGCAGCACAAATTTGATGAAGAAAGCGTCATTAGCTGTTGAGTTATCGTGATTTTTTATATATGTTCGTTAGCCCTTCGATCGATTAAAAGGTCCAGAATCCGAACCCATGGGCCGATTTCGCCCATATGCAAACCCCGCCGTACTTTCAGTCGTAGTAATCTACAGTTAAAATTTCATCAAGATAGCTCCATTATTTTTTGAGTTATCGTGCCTACGGACGGACGGACGGACAGACGGACGGACGGACATGGCTATATCGACTCAGGCGGTCACGCTGATCACAAATATATATACTTTTCCATATCTAGCTCGCTTCCTTTAGGTGGTTACAAACACCATACCAAAGTTAATATACCCCTTTACCTATTCTATAGGTGTAGGGTATAAAAAGAAAATAGATAACAAAAAATGAATTAAAAAAAAAAAAAAATTTTTTTTTTTTTTAATTCCCTTAGCTTGAACTCGAACCCAGACATTTTGCCTACAAGTAACATGTCCTAACCACTACACCATGAATCGATTAATAATTTAACTACATTTTGTTTGTTTTTATATTTGGTTTCTATTTAGTTATTAATTTTGAAAATATTCATATAATTTCGAAAAATTTGTATGGCAGCTACCCGAAGCCTTTGTCCGATTTTAACCAAAAACAATAGTGAACCTACAAATTATGTAAAAATTACTTTGTGAAAGTTTCAGAATTCTAGCTCTTATAGTTTTTGAGTTATCGTGCTGACGGACGGACTAACACACATAGCTAGATCGATTCACTTTTTGATGCTGATTCGATACATACCCTTGCACTATATCTAGCTCGTATATTTCGATGCGTTACAAACGGAGGAGTAATTTTAATATACCCGATTTTCATATATGTATGCACGGGTATAAACAGTCAAAGTAAACATATTTTAAAGTAAACTTAGAAAATTTGTAAAAAATCTTAGAAATTAATTTTTAAAATTTGCAAATTTTTAACAAAACCTAGTTAATTTATTTTAGTAATTTATAAAAGAATTTCTTTATTTTTACAATGAAAATGTAAGGTTTTTATTAAACTATATAAATAGAAGTATAAATGGAATTTAACCATTAAAGTAAAAAGTTAGCAGCTTTTATTTGAGTCATCATACTTCTTTAATTGGAGCTATAATCTCAGTTATATCATTAACAGTGATATGCCTCTTTTTGGCTTCAATTAAAAGAATAAGGATGTTTACATCTAAGATTAGGTCGAAACTAATTGCAATTTATCGCTTCATATTCAAGGCAGATTGAAGAATCAATACTTTTTGAATGCAAATCAAATGTTATATTTAACTACAGTCCTAAGTTGATCAATTTAAAGCCCATTGATTTCTTTCATGATATAGACCGATTAATAAAATAATGATGAAGATTATTCTAGTGCTTATTCATACTATTATGTTAGAGAAGTTTATAATTACAATGATAGGTAGAATTAATGCAATTTCTACATCAAAAATTAAAAAAATAATTGCAATTAAAAAAAACTGTAATGAGAAGGGTAGGCGAGAAGAAGATTTAGGGTCAAATCCACATTCGAAGGGAGAACTTTTTTCTCGGTCAATAAAGGATTTTTTAGATAAAATTGATGCTAGTATTATTACTACTCTGGAAATAATAATAATTAATAAACCTATTATAAAAATTAAAAGAATTATCTATACTATTTTAATAATAGACCTTATGATTGGAAGTCATATATACTTTATACTACATAGATAATTATCCTCCTCATCAATAAATTGAAACATAGAGGAATAGTCATACAATATCAACAAAGTGTCAGTATCAAGCGGCAGCTTCAAATCCAAAATGATGAGTGCTTGAAAAGTGATTACTTAAATGTCGAGCTAAGCAGACAATTAAGAAGGTAGTTCCAATTAAAACATGAAGTCCATGGAATCCTGTTGCTATATAAAAAGTTGACCCATAAACAGAATCAGCAATTGTAAAAGGAGCTTCAATATATTCATAAGCTTGTAAAATAGAAAAGTAAATTCCCAAAAGAACAGTAAAGAATAATCCTTGTATAGTTTGAGAATGATTTCCCTCTATTAATCCGTGATGGGCTCATGTAACAGATATTCCAGAGGCCAGTAGAATTGCAGTATTTAAAAGAGGAACTTGAAATGGGTTAAAGAGCACAATCCCTATAGGTGGTCATGTCGCCCCTAGTTCAATGGCTGGTGATAGACTACTATGGAAAAATGCTCAAAAAAAAGAAACAAAGAAAAATACTTCTGATACAATAAATAAGATTATTCCTCATCGTAATCCAATTGTTACGGGGTAAGAATGTAGCCCCTGGAAGGTACCTTCACGAGAAATATCTCGTCATCATTGATATATATACGATATTATATTGGAGCCATAAATAGATAGTAATAACTGTTCCTAAAATAAGTAGGGACGGGTCGAATTGATGGAATCATTTAACTAGACCAGAGACTATAGTTATGGCTCCAATTGCTCCTGCTAAAGGTCATGGGCTATAGTCTACTAAGTGGAACGGATGATTAGAGTGAGTTGACATTAATTTACTTCTCTAGAATATAAAGTTCTAAGAACAGCAAATACATAAGATTGAATGATTGCTACTGCTGATTCTAAAACTAATAAAGCAATTTGTCCAATTACTAAAAAAGTTGCTAAAGTAATTGATAATGACGGCCCTGTATTACCTAATAAAGTCGATAATAAATGTCCTGCAATTATATTAGCTGTTAATCGGACGGCCAGAGTTCCTGGTCGAATAATATTTCTAATAGTTTCAATGCACACTATAAATGGTATTAGTACTGCAGGTGTTTCTTGAGGGACTAGGTGAGCAAATATGTGTTGTGTGTGATTAATTCATCCATAAATTATAAATCTTAATCATAGAGCTAAGGCCAAAGATAAACATAGAGTTATATGTGCAGTACTAGTAAAAATGTAGGGGAATAGCCCCAAGAAATTATTAAATATAATTATTGAAAATAGCGAAATAAAGATAAATGTTCTCCCATTATGGCCAGTAGGGCCTAATAGGGTTTTAAATTCTTTATGAATAGTTAATAATACAGAATTTCAGATAATATGATATCGTGAAGGTATAAGTCAAAACAGGGGTGGGATTAATATGATACCAAGAAATGTACTTATTCAATTTAATGATAAATTAAAAATACTAGAAGATGGGTCGAATACAGAGAATAAATTAGTTATCATTTTCAATTAAGAGAATTTCTTGTCAACTTTTCTGACTTACTTTTTTGTGGGGCTAACGGAATAAAAATGTAATAATTAACTATACAAAATAAAATTAATGTAATAGAAAATACTACGTATAAACTTAATCAACTAAGTGGTGCTATTTGTGGTATTAAAAAATATTAGAATACTAATAATTTTAGTTTGACATACTAATGTTATTATTTTTAAATAATTTTTTAATATAGGTTTTCATTAGAAGTAATTGCTAATTTACTATATTGTGGTTTAAGAGACCATTACTTGCTTTCAGTCATCTAATGTTAATTTATTGATGAAATTCACTTAATAAAGAAATTAACAGGAACTCTTTCAATTACGATAGGTATAAAACTATGGTTAGCTCCGCAGATTTCTGAACATTGTCCAAAAAATAGTCCTGGTCGATTAATGAAAAAGTTGGTTTGATTAAGACGGCCGGGTGTACCATCTACCTTAACACCTAAAGCAGGCACTGTTCATGAATGAATTACGTCAGCGGCTGTAACTAGAATTCGAATTTGTGAATTTATAGGTAAAACTATCTATAATAGTTTTACCTAAAACTACCTATAATACTACCTATAATAGTTTTACCTATAAACTATCTATAAAATCAGAATATTCATAACTTCAGTATCATTGATGACCAATTGATTTTAATGTAATAATTGGTTCGTTAATTTCGTCTAATAAATATAATAATCGTAGAGATGGGAAAGCAATAAATAATAATACAATTGCTGGTAAAATTGTTCAAATTACTTCAATAGTTTGACCATGTAGTAGAAATCGATTTGTATATGAATTAAAAAATAATATTCCTATTAAGTAACCTACTAATACAGTAATTATAATAAGAATTAGTAAGGCATGGTCATGGAAGAAGATTAGTTGTTCTATTAAGGGAGATGCTCTATCCTGTAAACCTAAATTAGCTCATGTTGACATTGGTTTCTAATAAAAGTTAAATACTTTATATATGGAGCTTAAATCCATTGCACTAATCTGCCATATTAGAAGTTAGTTAATAATGGTAGTTCTGAATAACTATGTTCTGCAGGTGGAATATTCTGGTATCATTCATTAGATGAATTTAGTTGAATTGGATAAATAACTTGTCGTTGAGTAATTATACTTTCTCAAATAATAAATAAAAAGAATAAAATTCCTAGAAGAGAAATAGTTGATCCAATAGTTGAGACTACATTTCATGCAGTATAGGCGTCTGGATAATCAGAATATCGTCGGGGTATCCCAGCTAGTCCTAAAAAATGTTGAGGAAAGAATGTTAAATTTACTCCAATGAATATAATGATAAATTGACTTTTTAATCATATTGAATTAAGAGTTAATCCTGTAAATAAAGAATATCAATGAATAAACCCAGCTATAATAGCAAATACTGCTCCTATAGATAATACATAATGAAAATGGGCTACTACATAATAAGTGTTATGAAGAATAATATCAATTGATGAGTTAGCTAGTACTACTCCTGTTAATCCCCCTACTTTAAATAAGAAGACAAATCCTAGGGCTCATAGCAGAGCAGGTGAATAAGATAATTGTGATCCGTGAAAGGTAGCAAGTCAACTAAAAATTTTAATTCCTGTTGGAACAGCAATAATTATTGTGGCAGATGTAAAGTATGCTTGTGTATCTACGTCTATACCTACTGTAAATATATGATGGGCTCATACAATAAATCCTAATAATCCAATAGCTAATATAGCATAAATTATTCCTAATGACCCGAATGTTTCCTTTTTTCCACATTCTTGGCTAATAATATGAGAAATTATTCCAAATCCTGGTAAAATTAAAATGTATACTCCAGGGTGTCCAAAAATCAGAATAGATGTTGGTATAAAATAGGGTCACCACCTCCTGCTGGGTCAAAGAATGAAGTATTTAGATATCGATCTGTTAAAAGTATTGTAATAGCTCCAGCTAATACTGGTAAAGATAGTAGTAGTAAAATGGCAGTAATAACTACTGATCATACAAATAGAGGTATTCGATCAAAGGTAATACCTGTTGATCGTATATTAATTACTGTTGTAATAAAATTTACTGCTCCTAGAATAGAAGAAATACCTGCCTAATGAAGAGAAAAAATTGCTAAATCAACAGATGCACCTCCATGAGCAATTCCTGCCGATAGAGGTGGGTATACTGTTCATCCAGTTCCTGCCCCGTTTTCTACTATACTACTTGCTAATAATAGTGTTAGAGATGGGCGTAATATTCAGAATCTTATATTATATATTCGGGGGAAAGCTATGCCTGGGGCACCTAATATAAGAGGAACAAGTCAGTTACCAAATCCTCCAATTATAATTGGTATTACTATAAAGAAAATTATTACAAATGCGTGAGCTGTTACTACTACATTATAAATTTGGTCATCTCCAATTAGAGCTCCTGGGTGTCCTAATTCTGCTCGAACAATAATACTAAGAGATGTCCTCACTATACCTGCTCGAGCACCAAAAATGAAATATAAAGTTCCAATATTTTTATGATTTGTCGAAAATAATCACTGTCGCGATTAAATGGCTGAAGTTTTGGCGTTAGATTGTAAATCTATTTATGGGAATTTATCTCTTTAATCGGGCTTTATAGTCATAAAAATGATATTAGACTGCAATTCTAAAGGAGTAATAATTTACTAAGGCTTAAAAGATTTAAACTTATATTTATAGCTTTGAAGGCTATTAGTTTTTTTTAACTTAAAGCCTTACAATATTATAAATATAATTGATAAAAGGGGTAATCCAAATGTTGATATAAATGAAAAAGTAATTTAAAAATTTATTGATATTGAATTATATGGCGATTCAATTATAAATGTTGAAAATGCTATTCGTAAATAAAAATATAGGGTAATTAATGTAGTTACAATTATAATAACTACTAAAAATATTTGTCCGTTAATAGTTATGTATTGAATAGTAATTCATTTTGGTAAAAATCCTAAAAAAGGAGGTAGTCCTCCTAAAGATAATAAGTTAATTATTATTAATAGTTTAGTAATTTTTGAAGAAAAAATTGATGAAAATATTTGGTTAAAATGAAATACCTTTATTATATTAAATGATATAATAATTGTAATGGATAGAAAGCAATAAAACACGAAATAAATTAATCAAATATTTTCATTAATATATATAGCATTATAATGAAATGCAGATGATTCATAAGATAAATTGATTTAATATAATATATGAAATTAATATTAAAGGGGCAATTTTTTGTCATGTTATTAAAATTAATGAATTAATTCATGATAATCCTTCCATAACTTCTGGGAACCAGAAATGGAATGGGGCAGTTCCTCTTTTTAATAAAAATGAGGATAAAATAATTATTTTGTTAAAATTTTCTTCAATATTAGATTGAAAAATAAAATTAAATTTTATTCAAGGGAATAAATGCTAATAAATTAATTTCTAAGCCTATTCAAGCTCCTAGCCAAGAATTAGCTGATACTGCTATTAATGATCCTAATATAATAATAATTAAGAATAAAATTTTAGAAGAATTTTTTAAAATTAAAAAGAAAAGGATTATAGCCTTTATAATTGGGGTATGAACCCAGTAGCTTAATTAGCTTATCTTTTTATAAAACATTTATTTAAAGATAAACTAGCAGATTTACCCGGCGTTGCCCGGAAGCTTGAAAATTGTAAAAAAGCAAGTTTCAGCCAATTTTTTGAGATACTACTTTGCCTATAAATGCCACAAAAAAATATTTGTGGAGTTCCGTTAACCCATCGTGGCCCAACAGCTTTTTATAGGTTTTTTCGTTGCTTTGCTATATATTAGAAATGATTTAACAGATTAACTTCAAATTTCGTATATGTGTTCTTCTTTGAAAATGAAGTTCAATTTACTAACAGACTTGAAAGTTGTTAACCCTTGCCGACGATTGTTCAAAAAAAAATTTGTAAGTAAATTACGTCCAATTTTTGAAAGTAGGTACAACTTCTTTGAATTAGGGGAATACTTAAAAAAAAGGTTTGTCGAGTTCTTTTAATCGATTGCGAAACAAAAACTTTAAAAAACAGTTTGCAAAACAATTTGAACGATTATCTCTAATTTTTCTATACATGCTGCTTCTTGACAATTTGGTGCTCCTTGACGATATAGTTGAGGATGGTAGGTTTCCGGTGAACAATGTTAACTGAATTAAAATGACTATAGGTCAAAAGGGGATTTTCTTGAATTGCCAACGCTTGAATAAAATATAGTCGATGGTTTAGAAAAGGTTTAAAAATTTGCTTTTCAACTTATATTTTGTTTAGTACTCACCTGAAAGTTGTAATACGCTCTTCCTCGTTATACCCGTACATACATATATGAACATCGGGTATATTAAAATTACTCCTCCGTTTGTAACGCATCGAAATATAAGAGCTAGATATAGTGTCAAGGGTACGTATCGAATCAGCATCGAAAAGTGAATCGATCTAGCTATGTGTGTCCGTTCCTCCGTCCGTCCGTCAGCACGATAACTCAAAAACTATAAGAGCTAGAGTTCTGAAACTTTCACAAAGTAATTTTTAGACAATTTCTAGGTTCCCTATTGTTTTTGGTTAAAATCGGACCAAGTCTTCCGGAGCTGCCATACAACTTTTTTGCACCAATATGAATTTCTTCAAAAGTAATTATACTACGAGAATGAAAATTACACACGGTTAGTTTTATAAAGACTCCGGCACTTATATGAAGTTTCAAAATGTTAAGGCCCCATTTTCGGGGGGCTGCCATACAACTTCTTTGCACCAATATGAATTTCTTCAAAACTAATTATACTACGAGGCTGAAAATTACACACGGTTAGTTATATAATGAATCGAGCACTTATATGAAGTTTCAAAATGTTAGGGCGCCATTTTCGGGGAGCTGCCATACAACTTTTTTGCACCAATATGAATTTCTTCAAAACTTTTTATACTACGGGGATGAAAATTACACACGGTTAGTTTTATAATAACTCCGGCACTTATATGAAGTTTCAAAATGTTAGGGCCCCATTTTCGGGGGACTGCCATACAACTTCCTTGCACCAATATGAATTTCTTCAAAACTATTTATACTACGCGGATGAAAATTACACACGGTTAGTTATATAATGAATCGAGCACTTATATGAAGTTTCAAAATGTTAGGGCCCCATTTTCGGGGGGCTGCCATACAACTTCTTTGCACCAATATGAATTTCTTCAAAACTAATTATACTACGAGGCTGAAAATTACACACGGTTAGTTATATAATGAATCGAGCACTTATATGAAGTTTCAAAATTTTAGGGCCCCATTTTCGGGGGGCTGCCATACAAAGTTTTCGATTCAATAACTTTGAATCTAATGAAGCTACAAGGTTAAAATTAAAATTGGGCAGATAAATTAATAGTGCAAGTTACTTGGCAAAGTTGGACATCACTCGGACCTTCGGACTTTTAGGGTGGGCCAATTTTTTTTCTTTTTGTTTTTTTTTTTTTATTTTTTTTTTTTTTTTTTTTAAGCTAAAGTTATGGGACAATGAATGAAAATTTTGTTTTTTGTTTTGTGATTTTGTTTTTTTTTTTGTTAATTTTTTTTTTTTTTTTGTTAATTTTTTTTTTTTTTTTTACGTCAAAATTATGGGGTAATGAGTTAAATGTATAAGGGAAGTAAATTACGGTTTATTTTATACACCATAGTGGGTATGCACGGGTATCTAAAAGTTGACAAGGGCAACTATAATCTTCCTCGTATTTTTATGATTTTATGAGAGAAATGTAGGCTTATTTTTTGAAAAAACTGTTTTAAAATACTATGTATTTAAGCATTATATATAACAAATTGAATTTTTTGATTTTTAGATTTCATTTGAAGAAAACTGAAAATTTCATTGAATCTTTGTTCAAAACGCACAAACAGGTCAAAACCAAATTAACCCTGTGGGTTTTAATTAAAATGCTGGTACAAAATTTTCAATAAAATACTTTTAATCGTATAAGAAAATAAAATATATAGAAAACTTCATATCATCGTCGTGGAAAATGGGTTAATCGAACTTAACTAAAACTTTTTGCAGCCTCTCTTTTAGACTACAAAATCAACCTGTAAAATTGGACACAAATCGAAAACACAAAATTTTTTGAAAGTCCGCCAGGCCGAAATGGGTTAATTTATTCCAACCAAATTTATGCAACTAATTGCGGTTGCTAAGAGGAACATTTGTGCAAAATTTCAAGTCAATCGGTCAAACAGTTTTGACTCGACATCAAAAACATTGAAAAAGCTTCATTGCGCCCTCGTGCCCAAACGGGTTAACCGAACCCAACAAAAACTTTTGCCAGCCTCTCTTTTTGACTGCAAAACCACCCTGTAAAATTGGACACAAATCGGAAACACAAAATTTTTTGGAAGCCCGCCGGGCCGAAAGGGGTTAATTTATTCCAACCAGTTTTATACCATTAATTCCGTGTAATAAGAAGAACATTCGTGCAAAATTTCAAGTCAATCGGTCAAACCGTTTCGACTCGACATCAAAAAAACGAAAAAGCTTCAAACGGCTCTGGAGTCGCAACCTACTGACTTATAAAAATGCGACATAGCCTATGTCACCCCCCGGACTCCCAAAATTATTCCTCTAAAATTTGGTGTCAATCGGACCAGTGGTTTTCACGTGAATCCTGGACAAACAAACAAACAAACAAACAAACAAACAAATAAACAAACAAATTTTCTTCTTTATATATTAGATATATACATATTATATTATATATGAATTTATTGCAGTAAGTATATTTTAGTGTAAGATGCACAGAAACTTTTGATGTTTTTAGGAATAGTTTGATTCTATTAAATATAATGAATATAATTAAGAAATTATATGATTTACTCTATCAAAGTAACCCTTTTTCAGGCAATTCATTTTATATAAATTTTTAATAATTTTTGAATTTAATCAAATTTATTATAAAACTATATTAGTGAATAATATGTAATTAAAAATTTTTAAATATTAAATAATAATTTAAATAATCATATATAGTTAAATATTATTACAATATAATTAATAATAATAAGTATAATAATAATATTAAATATTTATATTATAATATATTATATATATATACATAATGAATCTATATTAATATATATTAATTATATATTATAGAGAACTATTAATATATGCATTTATATAAATTAGAAAGAAATAAAATATATATGTATTATCTATATTAATATTAAATATTTATATTATAATATATTATATATATATACTTAATGAATCTATATTAATATATATTAATTATATATTATAGAGAACTATTAATATATGCATTTATATAAATTAGAAAGAAATAAAATATATATGTATACATATATATATATAAATTATACAATTTAATATAAATATTTAATATTAAAAAAAAAAAAAAAATATATAAGTAATTATTGATTATTTAAATTAGTTAACTAATTAATTTATATAATAATTATAAAAATTATGATTAGTTTTTAAATAATTTATTAAATATTGATTTAAGGGGATCAATTGAACTGGGAGGATTTAATTATAATTAGTTAATTGATGTATATTTATTTTAAAAATTATATTGATTAATTTTATTTATTTATATAATTTATGTTTATTAAATTTAATCTGAATTTAAGATTTTTCATAAAATATAAAAGTTTTATTTTGGCTTATTAATTTATTATAAGTTTGTTTATATATGTAAATTTTTGTGAGAATTTATTTTATTCTAAAAGAATATTTTATTATTTTTATTCGCAGTATATGATATTAATAATTATTAGATAAATCTAGAATTGGTAATATTATTGAGTATTGGCTAAATTTGTGCCAGCCGCTGCGGTTATACAAAGAATACTACTATACTAGTAAATTATATTGGGTATAAGTTAAATGATTATTAATTTAATAAATAGTAATTTTTTAGGTGAAATTTTAATTTACTTTAATTAATATATTAAAAGTTATTGAAGCTTAAAAATTTTTGTTATAAACTAGGATTAGATACCCTATTATAAAAATTGTATCATAAATAATCCAGAGTAGTATTAGTTAAGGTCTTGAAACTCAAAAAATTTGGCGGTATTTTAGTCTATTTAAAGGAACCTGTAGTATAATCGATAATCCACGATGGACCTCACTTAATTTTGTTTTTCAGTTTGTATACCGCTGTTATTTGAAGATTTTATAAGAATATTAATTTTCATGATTTTTAATTAAAAAATATATCAGGTCAAGGTGCAGCTTATGATTAAGAATTTATGGGTTACAATAAAATTATTTATACGGATAAAAATATGAAATTATTTTTTGAAGGTGGATTTAATAGTAAATTTTTAAAGATAAAAGAATTGATTTTAGCTCTAAAATATGCACACATCGCTCTTGTTATTAATATAAGATAAGACGTAACATAGTAGATGTACTGGAAAGTTTATCTAGAATGACAATTTAAAGCTTTTTTAGCAAAGAATTTCATTTACACTGAAAAGATTATTGTGCAAATAAATATAAATTGATAATATATAATTACTTATATTTTTTTTATATATTTTTTTTATATTGTTATTAAAAATAATTATTTTATTTTGTTTTAGTATCGTTTATAAAACTAATAATTTTAGTGATAGTTTATTATGTATTGTGAAAGAATTTTGAAATAATTGAAAAATATATAATTTAAAAGAAAAATTAATTTTTTGTACCTTGTGTATCAGGGTTTATTAAATAAAAATTTTTAATAAAAATTTTCTCGAAAGGAGATGATTTAATTAAATATAATAGTTAATGTGATAAAATTATTATAAATATTTAATTAGAAATGAAATGTTATTCGTATTTCCTGATATCTAGTTTTTTAAAAAATAAATTTAATTTAGGGATTAATTATATAATAGTTTATTTAATAAATTTGTTATTAATTAATCCTAATATTTAATGGGATGAGCTGTTAAATAAATTATTAAAAATTTAATTAATATAGAGGTATTTGTATGCTTAGAATTAGCAATCATTAAAGATTTTGTTATAAATTATATATCTTTATATATTATTTATTTTATTTTAATTATTTTATTAAAATTTTAAATTTAATATAAAAATTTAATTAATAATGATAAAATTAGTATAATTTTTTTTGTAAATTTAAGTTAAATTGACAGGTTTTTTTAAGTAATTCGGCAAAAATTTATGTTCGCCTGTTTAACAAAAACATGTCTTTTTGAGTTTAATTTAAAGTCTAATCTGCCCACTGATAAATATTTAAGGGCCGCAGTATTCTGACTGTGCAAAGGTAGCATAATCATTAGTCTTTTAATTGAGGGCTTGTATGAATGATTGGACGAGATATAAGCTGTCTCATAAAAATTTAAGTAGAATTTTATTTTTTAGTCAAAAAGCTAAATTAAATTAAAAAGGCGAGAAGACCCTATAGATCTTTATAATTTACTTTTAAATTTTTTTAGGTTATTTTTTAAATTTATAAGTTAAATTATTTTGTTGGGGTGACAATGAAATTTAATAAACTTTCATTATTTTGAAACATTAATTTATGATTTATTGATCCACTATTAGTGATTAAAAATTTAAGTTACCTTAGGGATAACAGCGTAATTATTTTGGAGAGTTCTTATCGATAAAATAGTTTGCGACCTCGATGTTGGATTAAGATTAATTCTGGGTGTTTATTAAGTCTGTTCGACTTTTAATTTCTTACATGATCTGAGTTCAAACCGGCGTGAGCCAGGTTGGTTTCTATCTTTAAACAATTATAATACTTTAGTACGAAAGGACCAAGTATTAGAAATATTAATTTTTAATAAATTGAATATTATTAATTTAAACTATTTTGGCAGATTAGTGCAATAAATTTAGAATTTATATATGTAATTTATATTACAAATAGAACTTATATTATATTGAGTTATTATTAAGATTAGTTTGAAGTTTAATTTTGATTGTGTGTGTATTAGTAGGAGTTGCGTTTTTGACATTACTTGAGCGTAAGGTTTTAGGTTATATCCAGATTCTTAAAGGTCCAAATAAAGTGGGGTTAATAGGAATTCCTCAACCTTTTTGTGATGCTATTAAGTTGTTTACAAAGGAATTATTTTTCTCCTATTTTTTCTCTTTTTTTATCTTTATTAGTTTGAATATGTATGCCTCTATTAGTAAAACTATATTCATTTAATTTAGGACTACTTATTATTTTTTTTATCTTGTACTAGTTTAGGGGTTTATACTGTTATGGTAGCAGGTTGATCTTCAAATTCTAATTATGCTTTATTAGGGGGATTACGTGCTGTGGCTCAAACAATTTCTTACGAAGTTAGTTTAGCTTTAATTATATTATCTTTTGTTCTTTTAATTGGGGGGTATAATTTGTTGGATTTTTATTATTACCAAAAAAATATTTGGTTTTATTTTTGTTATTACCTTTAGCTTTAGTATGATTTGCGTCTTGTTTAGCGGAAACTAATCGGAAACCTTTTGACTTTGCGGAAGGGGAATCTGAATTAGTTTCTGCGTTTAATGTAGAATATAGAAGAGGAGGATTTGCATTAATTTTTTTAGCTGAGTATGTTAGAATTTTATTTATAAGAATATTATTTGCAATAATTTTTTTAGGTGGAAATATTTTTAGTATTATATTTTATTTTAAATTAGTATTTATTTCTTTTATATTTATTTGGGCTCGGGGAACTTTACCTCGGTTTCGTTACGATAAATTAATATATTTAGCTTGAAAGTGTTTTTTACCTTTTTCTTTAAATTTTTTTTTTAGGTTTAAAAATATTATTATTTACTTTAATTTAGTTTATTACTATTAGAAATAAAGCTGATAGAAATTTAAATTTCTATCTTATGTTTTCAAAACATATGCTTATATCAAGCTCATCAGCTAATTTAGTAATTTATCTCATCAAATAGTAACAATTGGATTAACAATAAAGTATATAAAATATAATACAGTTAATAATTGTCCTACAAGTACATAGGGGTCTTCTACTGGACGTGCCCCAATTCATGTTAGAAGAATTACAATTGTTACTATAAATCAGAATAGAATTTAGTTTACAGGATAAAATTGAATTCCTCGGAACTTTCTTATGTGTTTAAATGGAAGAAGAATTATCTGGGTCTCCTAGCAGATAGGGGTTAATTAGTGTTAATAAAGTTAATCCTATAATTATAATAATAAATCCTACAATATCTTTAAATGAAAAATAGGGATGAAATGGAATTTTATCTCTGTTTGAATTAATCCCTAGTGGGTTATTGGATCCTGTTTGGTGCAAAAATAATAAGTGGATTATTGTTATAGCTGCTACAATAAAGAGTAAAATAAAGTGGAATGTAAAGAATCGTGTAAGAGTAGCATTATCTACTGCAAATCCTCCCCATACTCATTGTACTAATATAGTACCTAAATAAGGGATTGCTGATAATAAATTTGTAATTACAGTGGCTCCTCAAAATGATATTTGACCTCAGGGCAATACGTATCCTATAAATGCTGTTCCTATTACTAGAAATAATAAAATTACTCCGGCAAATCATGTGGGTACGAATATGTATGATCCGTAGTAAATTTCTCGGCCTACATGAAGGTAAATACAAATAAAAAAGAATGATGCTTCATTTGCGTGTAGTGTACGTAAAAATCATCCATAATTTACATCTCGACAAATATGGGCTACTCTATTAAAAGCTATACTAATATCTGCTGTGTAGTGTATAGCTAAAAATAATCCTGTTAAAATTTGAATTACTAAACATAGTCCTAGTAATGAACCAAAATTTCATCATGCTGAAATATTAACAGGGGCTGGCAAATCAACTAATGCGTTGTTGGCAATTTTAAATAGTGGGTATTCTAATCGTAAAGGTTTGTTCATTAGTTTATTTGTCGTAAAGGTCCATAAAATACATTTGTAATTTTTACAATTGCAATTAATGAAATTAATAGGTAATTAATTAATACAAGAGTTATTAAATTAGTGGGGTAATTATAAATTTTATTTAATATAATAGTATTTTCTTTAATTAATTAGATTCTGATATATTTATTATTTCAATATTTTCTGTAATAGGGGTTAAAAAATTTATATCTAAAATGATAGTTAATAGTGCCGTAATACTAATTATTATAGTTGCTCAAATTAGTGCTCAAATATTTCATTTGATGCTAATGATGTTACATAGATAAATAATACTAATAATCCCCCTAGAAAAACTAAAAATAAAATATATGAAAATAAAAAGGTTTTTGAGATAATTCCAGTTGCTAGACAAATAATAAAAGTCTGGATTAATAATATTAATCCTATTGCTAACGGGTGATTCATAAAAATGAATCTTGATGTAATAATTGATAAACTCAGAAATAATTGTAAAATTTCAAGAGGTCAATAATTCAAGGGGTAGTTTATTTAAAATATTAACTTTGGGAGTTAAAGAATTTCTTTTCTCTTGAAGTTTTAAAAAATATAATTTTATTTTTGGTTTACAAGACCAATGTTTTTTTTAAACTATTAAAACTTATGTTAACTATTTATTATTTAGTTTTTGTTTTTATATTTTTATCTGGGGCAGTTGTATTTGTTTTAAATCGTAAACATTTATTGTCTATGCTTCTTAGATATAGAATATATTGTTAAGATTATTTGGGCTATTATTTATATATTTAATGATTTTGGGGTACCAAAGATTTTTTACTATAATATTTTTAACTTTTAGAGTATGTGAAGGTGCATTAGGTCTTTCAATTTTAGTTTCATTAATTTGTACCCATGGAAATGATTATTTTCAATCTTTTAGTGTATTACAATGTTAAAATTTTTATTTTTTCTAGGGGGTTTAATTGTAATTAGTTTTATAAATAATATATTTTGAATGGTTCAAAATATATTATTTATACTTTCTTTTTTATTTATTGTTATAAATTATTTTGGGAATTATTTTATAGGGGTTATTTATTTTTTGGGCTGTGATATAATTTCTTATGGATTAGTTTTATTAAGTATTTGAATTGGTGAAACTTCCGGAAAGGGGTTGTGAGCTATCAAGATGACGTCATTACATAACGGTACTAAATATCTCAAATTTTTTGAATATATATACCATTAGTGGCGATGGCGCCATCTAGTGGTCGAAAAATGCATTACAAAATGTTCCTAAGATTATGTAGCATTTTTATTAAAATGTTATATTTTTCCTGTTAGTCCATAAACTGGAACCAACATCTTACAATATTGTAGGGCATGATATTGTCTTTCATAAACATCTTGTTTCATCTGGATCGGTGCTACCATTTTTGAGATATTGCAATTTAAAGTGAAATTTTTAAAAAAAAAAAAAAAAAAAATCAAACTTTCAAAAAAACTACTATAACTGTGAAATTTTCAAAAACACCCTGTATTATTATTATACCATTAGAAAGGTCTCTTTCCAACGGTATATAATAAGTATGGCATATGTTGACAAATAG
This sequence comes from Dolichopus griseipennis, assembly GCA_963082915.1. Classification (NCBI taxonomy): domain Eukaryota; kingdom Metazoa; phylum Arthropoda; class Insecta; order Diptera; family Dolichopodidae; genus Dolichopus; species Dolichopus griseipennis. Next base: position 107,788,634 of record OY720441.1, read on the forward strand.
CCCCACCAGAGAACATAAATGCAAAAATGACGCAACAATTTTATTAAAAAATACATTTTCATACTTTATTTGTCATAAATTTATTTTGCCTTTTTGTTTTCCATTTGAAATATTTATTTTAAAATTTAAGAATGTACTTTATAGTTTGATACAATATTGAGTTGGGTTTTGTTTAGAAGATTTTTGAGGTATTTATATGTATGTAAAGTATAATTAGAAAGGACCTTAGAGTTGGTTATAAAGTCAGAATTATACGCTTTTTCCAGAATATTTATATACTAAGATTTTGAAGATTGACAGGGTTTTGAGTTGGATATAAAATTACGCTTATACTGTTCCAACAACCTGTATAACGTTTTATTTAGCCCTTTCGTTGAGCCCTTTCGTTGGTTGGGCGAACAGGTTGTTCGCATTTGAATGCGAAATAAAGCCATATCATTTTTCTAAAATTTTACGAAATAAAGCCATATAGTAAAATTGATACAAATTCTAACACTAAAATGAAAAGAATGGTATAAGAATTCGGATACCTAATTCATTCAAAAAATTAATAAGTTCCTAATTTTTTTTAATACACTGTAATAAAACATGTTAAATAATATTATATTTTCATTACGGGGGCTGCCGCCCCCGAACCCCCGCTAACCTAATTATTGAAGCTAGATTTTGAATCCAACACTAAAATGAAAAGAATGGTATAAGAATTCGGATACCTAATTCATTAAAAAAATTAATAAGTTTCTAATTTTTTTAATACACTGTAATAAAACATGTTAAATAATATTATATTTTCATTACGGGGGCTGCCGCCCCGAACCCCCGCTAACTCAATTATTGAAGCTAGATTTTGAATCCAACACTAAAATGAAAAGAATGGTATAAGAATTCGGATACCTAATTCATTAAAAAAATTAATAAGTTTCTAATTTTTTTAATACACTGTAATAAAACATGTTAAATAATATTATATTTTCATTACGGGGGCTGCCGCCCCCGAACCCCCGCTAACTCAATTATTGAAGCTAGATTTTGAATCCAACACTAAAATGAAAAGAATGGTATAAGAATTCGGATACCTAATTCATTAAAAAAATTAATAAGTTTCTAATTTTTTTAATACACTGTAATAAAACATGTTAAATAATATTATATTTTCATTACGGGGGCTGCCGCCCCCGAACCCCCGCTAACTCAATTATTGAAACTAGATTTTGAATCCAACACTATAATGAAAAGAATGGTATGAGAATTCGGCATAGCTATTTCATACAAAAAATAATCAACCCTAATTAATAAATATAAATATTCTGGAAAAGGGGGCAATCCTGGTTTTGAATCCAACTCTAAAATCCCTCCTAATTGAGAATCCCACATATACACATATATAAATATTCTGGAAAAAGCGTAAAACCCTGCTTTTGAAACCAACTCTAAAACTCCTTCCTAACTATTTAAATAAAAAAGTTTGGAAAATTAAATTGCTTCTATTTTCACAAATAAAATTACTTCTGATTTTGTAGCCTAAGGGCCTTTCTAATTATATTTTTACATACATATTTAAATAAAAAAAATTTTAAAACTTTGAGGTTGTCACCTCCAAAATCCCTCAAAACAAATTGTCAGAACCAAACTCAATATTGTATCCAAACCTAAAATGCATTCTTACATTTTTAAATTTGCCAAAAAGGCAAAATAAATTTATGACAAATAAAGTATGAAAATGTATTTTTTAATAAAATTGTTGCGTCATTTTTGCATTTATGTTCTCTGGTGGGGCTATTTGTCAACATATGCTATACTTATTATATACCGTTGGAAAGAGTTTTAAGAGACCTTTCTAATGGTATAATAATAATACAGGGTGTTTTTGAAAATTTCACAGTTATAGTAGTTTTTTTGAAAGTTTGATTTTTTTTTTTTTTTTTTAAAAAAATTTCACTTTAAATTGCAATATCTCAAAAATGGTAGCACCGATCCAGATGAAACAAGATGTTTATGAAAGACAATATCATGTCCTACAATATTGTAAGATGTTGGTTCCAGTTTATGGACTAACAGGAAAAATATAACATTTTAATAAAAATGCTACAAAATCTTAGGAACATTTTGTAATGCATTTTTCGATCACTAGATGGCGCCATCGCCACTAATGGTATATATATTCGGAAACTTTGAGATATTTAGTACCGTTATGTGATGACGTCATCTTGATAGCTTACAACCCCTTTGCGGAAGTTTTGCCTTTGAATTAATGCTTTAATATTATTAGCAAGTGAATCGGTAGAAAAATATAATAACTATAAAAATTTATTTTTATTTAACGTTTTAATATTATTATTACTTTTAGTTTTAAGTTTTTCTACTATAAATTTATTTTTATTTTATTTATTTTTTGAAGGCAGATTAATTCCTACAATATTCTTAGTTCTTGGTTGGGGGTATCAACCTGAACGGTTACAGGCTGGCGTTTATTTATTATTTTACACTTTATTAGCTTCTTTACCTATAATAGTGGGAATTTTTTATATTTATAATGATCTTAATATAATAAATTTTTATATAATAATAAATAACTTATATAATTATGATTTATTATATTTAGTTATAATTTTTGCTTTTTTAGTAAAAATGCCAATATTTTTAGTTCATTTATGATTACCTAAGGCACATGTAGAAGCTCCTGTTTCTGGGTCTGTAATTTTAGCTGGGCTCATACTTAAGTTAGGGGGCTACGGGCTATTACGGGTATTTTCTTTTTTACAAGTTAGTGGATTAAAGTTTAATTATATTTGGATTAGAATTAGTTTAGTCGGTGAAGTTTTAGTTAGTTTAGTATGTTTACGACAAACTGACCTTAAGGCTTTAATTGCTTATTCTTCTGTAGCTCATATAGGGATTGTTTTAAGTGGTCTTATAACTATAACTTATTGAGGATTTTGTGGATCTTATACTTTAATAATTGCTCATGGGCCTTGTTCATCAGGTTTATTTTGTTTAGCTAATATTTCTTATGAGCGGCTAGGGAGTCGAAGTTTATTAATTAATAAGGGTCTTTTAAATTTTATACCTAGAATAGCTTTATGATGATTTTTATTAAGAGCGGGTAATATGGCTGCTCCTCCTACTTTGAATTTGTTAGGGGAAATTAGTCTTTTAAATAGAATTGTTGGATGATCTTGATTAAGAATAATTATATTAAGTTTATTGTCATTTTTTAGAGCTGCTTATACTTTATATTTATATGCTTATAGTCAGCACGGTAAAATTTATTCAGGTATTTATTCTAATATTTATTCTATTTCTGGGGGGTTAACTCGAGAATATTTATTATTATTTTTGCATTGGTTTCCTTTAAATTTATTAATTTTAAAAAGTGACACATGTATACTTTGATTATATCTAAATAGTTTAATAGAAAATATTGATTTGTGGTGTCAATGATATGAATTTTCATTTTAGATCGTGGAATTTTTATCTATTTGTTTAATTAGATTTGTTTTTTTATTTTCTATTAGAATTTCTTTATTTATTACTGGAATTAATTTTTTAAAAAATGATTATAGTTTATTTATTGAATGAGAAGTTGTTTCATTAAATTCTAAAAGAATTGTAATAACTTTTCTTTTTGATTGAATAAGACTAATATTTATGAGTTTTGTTCTTTTAATTTCATCTTTGGTAATTTACTATAGAAAGGAGTATATGTCGGGGGACCATAATATTAATCGGTTTATTATATTAGTGTTATTATTTGTTTTATCAATAATATTATTAATTATTAGCCCTAATTTAATTAGAATTTTACTAGGATGGGATGGATTAGGCCTTGTTTCTTACTGTTTAGTAATTTATTTTCAAAATGAAAAGCCTCATAATGCGGGCATACTGACCGCTTTATCAAATCGAATTGGGGACGTGGCTTTATTATTATCTATTGCTTGAATATTAAACTATGGTAGATGAAATTATATTTTTTATTTGGATTTGATAAAAAATGATCTATCAATAATGATTATTGGGGGGTTAGTAATATTGGCCGCTATAACTAAAAGAGCTCAGATTCCTTTTTCTTCTTGGCTACCTGCAGCTATAGCTGCTCGCACTCTTGTGTCGGCTCTTGTTCATTCTTCTACCTTAGTTACGGCTGGGGTTTACTTATTGATTCGATTTAATGTTTTATTATGTGATACTTGAGCTGGGAGATTTCTTTTAGTAATTTCTGGTTTAACAATATTTATGGCGGGTATGGGAGCTAATTTTGAGTTTGATTTGAAAAAAATTATTGCTTTATCAACCTTAAGCCAATTAGGTTTAATAATAAGAACTCTTTCTATGGGATTTTATAAACTTGCTTTTTTTCATTTATTAACTCATGCTTTATTATTTATATGTGCTGGGGCTATTATTCATAATATAAATAATTTTCAAGATATCCGTTATATAGGGGGATTAGCTGTTCATATACCATTTACATCTTCTTGTTTTAATGTAGCTAATTTAGCTTTATGTGGAATACCTTTTTTAGCTGGGTTTTACTCTAAGGATTTGATTTTAGAAACAGTTTCTCTTTCTTATGTTAATATATTTAGCACCTTTCTTTATTTTTTTTCTACAGGGTTAACTGTATGTTATTCTTTTCGATTGGTTTATTATTCAATAACTGGGGAATTACATAGAGGCGCATTAAATGTTTTAAACGATGAAGGTTGAGTTATATTGGGAGGTATAATAGGTTTATTAATTATGAGAATTGTTGGTGGAAGTATATTAAATTGATTTATTTTTCCTACTCCTTATATAGTTTGTCTACCTTATTATTTAAAATTATTAACTTTATTTGTCTGTGTAAGTGGCGCTATTATAGGTTATATTATTTCTAATATTAATTTATATTTTTCTAATAAGTCTTTAATTTTTTATAACACTAGAATATTTTTAGGAAGAATGTGATTTATACCTTATATTTCTAATTAAGAAATTATTATTTGAATGTTTTACAAATTTATTTTATTAAGTAATTTTAATTTTAAATTATTTTCGAAATTTATTTTATAATTTTTTTAATATTCTAATTGTAAACAAATTTAAAAGATCAAATTACCAAAATAAAAAAAAACACGCTTGTCAACCTTCCTTTCCCCCATTTACTTTTAAAGTGATATATCCGAAAAATTTGTTGTAATCTTTCGTCAATATATATTACAAAAATAATTTAAACTGCAAGTGGGAAAAAGAAACATAATATAATATTATGTTATAAGAATGTTCATGCCCTTGCTGTATACATGGTGAATATGTTAAACTCTGCTTGTCTACAATAAGGTACTAAAAACTATTGTACCTGATTAATTCGTTTGGCATGTTCGCCATTTATTTAATACTGGCAATCTCTAATATTTCTAACTATTTTTTATGTAAAATGTTTGATGAACGTTCCGATTATTATTAATTTATTTATTTTGAAAAAAAAAACATTTTTCCTCAACTCCCATTCCGCTCACAAATTATATAAATGACACTGTCAATAAAATTTTGAAAAAGAACCCAGAATGTGAGATAGTTATCGCAGGTGATTTCAATGTCCACAACAAAAACTGGCTCAGTTTTTCTAGTCACAATTCACCGGAAGGCAAGCATGTTGAATTATTCTCAAATTTATTCCAACTTTCTCAACTTGTAAACTAGAATTCCTGACCGTGACAAGAGCGACCCCTCAAACTACCGACCAATTGCCAACACTTCGATCATTTCCAAAATTTCTGAACAGCTCACGTTTTTTTAAACGATCGGCAATATATATTTAGAAGCCAATGATCTACAGGCGATCTTTTAACTTGCCTTTGCGAGAAGCTTAACATCAGCATTCACTGCTCTGGTGAATTTGAGGTTGTGGCTCTAGAAATTTCAAAAGCCTTTGATCGAGTATGGCATAGTGATGTTTTCAGTAAATGTCAGGGAAACGGTAGCCGTTTTTGTATATGGATTGAGGATTTCCTTTCGAATTGTCGTATTTAATAACAATATTCGTATCCAAATCAATAACAAGTGAGTTTTATGGTTTTTTCAAAAGCTAAAAGCAAAAATAATTTATTTTATTTTACAACGGGTTACTGTTTAAAACGAGTTACTATTATCTAAATTTTGTTAGCAGTTAGTAACATCGTTGGAATTCAAAATGTTATTTTTGAAAACGTACTCATATTTCAGTAAATTATTGAAAGTATTTGCAGTGTCATCATAATTTTTAGTTTTTTCACCAAAGCGTTTAATAACATAAGTAACATTTTTCAGTCTATCTTCATTGGTATTTTTTATAGAATTATTCAATATTTCCCATAATTTCCTAGAATCACTCCCGGCTTTTGTACAATATAATTGAATGCATGAATATTTCTATTAAAATAATTTTTTTTGCATGTGATTATAATCGATTTTTTTTATGTTATACGTTTTCATTTAATAGTTACAATTGCCAATTGATGGTCCAATAGACAGTTATTTTATATTATAAAATTAACAACATAATTGCCATTTATGTTTATTTACTACAATATCCTTATACTTAATAATTATGTTGGTGTTCTCAAATAAATTTAGATTGGTATCTGCAAAAAATATATGATTTGACTTATCTACCAGTTTAAGTTCAAGAAGCTCTAATTTTTAATTTTGGTTCAGGATTTCAATTACAGTAAAGTTATATTTTTCTTCTTTACATATTTCATTATACTAATAATATTTTTAATAAAAATGGCAGTCTCACCTCCTCTTTTTTTATTTCTACAGTTGAAAACTGCCTGATAATTGGAGATGTTGTAGGTATCCTTTTCATAATCATAAATGTGTATTATATTTTCTTGTTCTGCCATTATCATCTGCCCATCAAGTAATTTTGTCAAGATTCTCTTGTATTTTGAAGATTTTCCCTATACTTGTGATTAAGCCGTCTATATGTTGCTAGAACATTCAAAATATATTTATTGCAGATTCATATGTTTTAGTGGTATCTGTCATATATTCTCCGAAGTTCCTGATAGTCAGTTGGTAGTCCTTCTTGATTAATTTGTATAACACAAATCAAGAGTTTGTATGGTATGACACAAAGCAAATATCATTTTGATCATAGAAAAATGCTAAATATAAACGTACATCGTTATACATTCTTTAATCTCTTAATCTGGAAAGAACATATACACTACCTCCATTTTCAATTGTTTTTTTTGTAAGCCTTACAATTGGGGGTGACATGGGATCAACAAAACATTTTCTATCATCTTAGAACTGGAGTAACTTATTTTTCCTCTATATGTGTTCTGTGGATTTATGGTTCCGCCTTTATTCCAATTTTTATACTTGAAGTTTTTGTTTCTATATTATTATTACAATTATCAGTGGTTTGGTTATTTCTATCCTTTTTAATCTTACTAATACTATCATTTTTTCTTTTTTCAGTATTTCTATTATTATCATTGCTTTAATTTTATCATTTTTAATCCTACTTTTTACATTATTATCATTAGTATGTATTGTGTTTTATTTGACCATAATTTTGGAAAATATGAAATAATGTTAATAGAATGTCTTTATTATATTCAATCAGAGCCGGATGGTAGTATTTTGCTGCCTGGAACAAACTTCTTGAAAAGGCGTCTATATTGTTAAAGTCAAATTTTATGAAACAGCTGCAGGCAGATTTAAAAACATACACTTTCTAATAGACTATTTATATATATTTAGATTATTGTTATGTACAAAAAATAAATCATTTAATTATTTAATGGTACTCTGCGGACTTTATTTTCTGCAAAATCTTTTATTAAGACATCATAATCCAAAGACTCTGCGATGGTGCTTACAATAGACATCAAAGACAAACCTACTAACCTTTCTTGTCCCATTGATGATCTAAGATAATTTTTATTATTTTCAATTTGGAGAAACTACGTTCTCCAGAAGCAACCGATACAGGTAAAGTTAGCAAAATCCTTAAAGAAACGCATAAATTCGGAAATATAGCAGTCATATTATTCTTGGCTAAATAATTAAGTATTTCTATTGGGTACATATTAGATAGCAATAGTGCAGCCAAATTTATAATTTCTTCGCAAATTTCAATACCATCAATATCTGTATTGTCACCATCAGTTAATATTAATTGTAAATCCTTACAATATTTTAATATTTCCGTTTTATCTTTATATTTCAACTCATAAATATTATATAAAAATTCGTAATATTCAGTATGTTTTTCCATTTGTTCAAATCTCTCGTTGATAGATGTAATTGCAGTGTCAAGAATGAAATTAAAAAAATTTATTTTGTAGTTAAGTTGCGGATCTAAAATAGGATCATCTGCAGATTCGTATTCGAATTGTTTATTTTTACGACGTATTCGAACAATTGAAACATTTAAAAAGCGTCTTTCAATTTCCATTTTTTCAGCTATTTTTTTTGCTTTATCAATAACTTTCAAGAAATTTTCATCTGATCGATAACCACGTAAAAAATCTAAAACTGCTTTTAAAGATCTATTACATTCCAATAAATTTACTTTCGGGTTTTGCATTATTTTTGAAATAATATTTATTTTCGATAGAATATCGTACCATAAAACCAGGCTGCAAATAAATTTGAAACAAGATATATGTTTTGCTAGTGCTTGGGCTTCGCATTTTGTTTGGCTGTCACGGTTTTCATCTAAATGTATGTTGATGAGAGCATCATAAATAGACTCAAGTTGAAACGTAAGAGGTGTTACGGCAGAAATCCTGCTTTCCCACCTAGTTGAACTGTTACCGTACTGTTTTAGAACATCCCATCTACTAGTTGATGATGAAAAAAATACATATATTTGTTGAATAATATGGAAAATGTTTGCCACTTCTCCAGAGGCAGATGCTGCATCGTTAACAACTAAATTAAGCGAATGACAAGCACAAGGAATGAAAGTAGCGCGTGGATTAATTTCCATAATTCTCCTTTGTACACCTATTCTTTTGCCTTTCATATTGGCGCCATTATCATACCCTTGCCCTCTCATATCTTCAATGGGGATGTGGTTGGTATTTAATTCATGAAGAATTTTATTTGTTAAACCTTCACCAGAGGTATTTATGACTGGAACAAATCCAATAAAATATTCTCTGATTTCAAAGTCACCACTATTTAAGTTTTGCATTACAAATCTTATAATGATTGACATTTGTTCCACGTGACTTTGATCAGGTGTGCAATCCACTATTATTGAATAATATTTATTTATTTTTATTAGGTCAATAATATGAGTTTTAATTTTTTTTGAAATCAGTTCAATTAACTCATTTTGAATGGTATGACTTAAATAATGAATTTGCGTTTCTTTTGTAGAAATACTTTGCAAATGATCTGCAGCTGTTTGATCAAATTTAGCCAATAACTCAAACAGTTTTAAAAAATTACCATTCTGACGATCATTAATATTTTCGTTTGAACCTCGTATTGCTAATGATTGCGTTGCAAGAAACTGTATAATTGAAATAATACGTTTCAATATTTTTTGCCATTTATTAACTTGCATATTTTTTGCGCGCTGTAAAGCAGCATCAATAGTATTTGCGGTTTTAAGTCGTGAATCTAACTCTTTCCAGCTAATAATACTTTCAAAATGGGAATTAGATGACTCATGAGTTTTCAAAGCTCTTGACAAATGTGACCAATCAGAATAGCCGCATATTGCCCAGTTATGATTAAGTTTTGAGAATAATTTACATCCAAAACAAAATACGGCATCTTGTGACGTAGAATAAATCAACCATGGTCGTAAAATCTTTTCCCCATTAGGCAAGCAGCGATTGTAGAAGGAGGGTGAAAATTGTCTACCTTTATTGTTGATAGGAAAATCAAACTCTCTTATTTGTAATGTACCTTTTTTTATAAGGAGCTGTCGAAATTGATCTGTTATATTACTCCACTTAGCAGGATCTGAAGATATTTAATAAACAGTATCGTTTTCACGTACATTTTCTTCATGTGTGCTAATTGGCACCGACGGCGGTGTATCAACTTCTGATTCTGATGTATCTGTCAACAGCGCTGCATCCATATCGGATTCTGATGTTTCACTATTTTCGCTGGTATCGGAATTTATGCTTGCCTGAAAGGTAGCTTTTTTATTTGGTGGTTCATAATCGTCAACTGTGGACGTAATATTTTTATCGACAATAGCACCAACAGTAGACGTAGCTGAAGTTGAAGGGACATTTTCTCTAGCTTCTCTTTGTTTTTTAAATTCCCAACCAGATTTTTTCTTATTACTTCCAACCATTTTTTAAAATTATGATAAGGCTATAATTTTTTTTATAAAAATAACAAACTAATAAACAGGTCCAAAATAAAATTAAAAACTTACTTCTTTATATCAATGATGAAAATAAATTATTTATCTGAATTTTAATTCAAATTGCAAATTAACACAATTAACTGATATCTTTAATACAAATTAGCACAATATTTAACTAAAATACTAATTAATACCAAATATAAACTTTAAAAATACAAAAACTATTTGAGAACTCTAAATACTACTTCTGTTATAATTATAATAAACAAAAACCAAAATCAGAGTAACAAAAAATTTAAAATATTATTTGGTTTTTCCAATATTTTTGTAAAGCAACGCTTACTATGAATAAATTCGAAATTTCTGTTAAAAAGATTTTATTTTTCGCCAATAAAAAGACAGTAAAACATTTCAAAGAAATGATTACATTTCAAAGCAATGTGAAAAATTTGAATTTTGTTAAATAAAAATTTAACATATTGTAATATATATGTATAGGAAAAGCGCTCAGAAATGCCAATTTATCAAAATATGGATTATTATGTAGAAATTCGTGTTATAATAACATAGTCAGTATGGTAGTTTTGTTGAGAATAATTCTTCAATTTGATAGAAAAGGCGCCTTTTTTGCAGTGTGATTCTGGCGCCTGGTGCGGTCGCACCCCCGCTCCACCCACTGTAAAGTTTCACTGTAAAGTTTATTATTGTTATTTTGTTTTTGATTGCCTGTTGCATTTTTATTATTTATATGAGTTATATCACTATTTGTGTCTCTAATTATTTTATTAATATATTTGTCTAGAATGAGGTGTAACAAACGCATTCAATTAAATGTGTTTTGTTGGGTGTGTTCAATTATAAAAAAATAAAATATTAATGTTTTGTTGGATGTGTTTTATTTTAGAAAATAAAATATCCAAAACTATCATAAGCAAAAAATATTTTATTAATTTTTAATAAAAAAAAAAAACATTTTTATGAACTTAAATTTATATGAAATAGTTCATTTCAGTTTTAAAAATCACAGAAGATTTTTGGGAAAATTTAAATAAATAGTAAAACATTTTGCATTTAAAATCGAGACTATGATTTACAGGATCATTCCTGTTTTAAGTCTTCATTAATTTCAGTGAAATACTGAATTAATAGTATAAGCCAAATATGTGCTTTGGTGCTCTGCTTGCTTTGCTTTGAAAGCAAATAACCAAGCAAAGCAACGAAAGCAATTTCAAATTTTCCCTAACTTTTTTTTTCGATTTCACAGGTACCTAAAAACATAAAATTTTTGTTTATATTTTAACATTTATAATTAAATAAGTGTATAATAATAATATGGTCTTAATAGTTGTGTAATTAACTCTAAATCAATCCCGTTTAACTATTTTTTTTCCTTCAATTAATATATATCAATCCCGTTTAATATTTTTTTTTCTTCAATTAATATATATATATAAAATATTTTAATAAGGCTTGCGGTAGTGCCTTCTGGTTTTGAAATCGAATCCTAATTTTTAATATTTATAATAAATATATATGTATATTATTGTATTAGGAAGAAAGCTTGTCCGTACAACAGGTGCAAGTGTAAAAACCAAATTTTTTTCTGTTAAAATTTCATATTGAATTTTTAATTTCACGATATTTACATATGAGACGTGAATCTCTTTTAAAATTTAATTTAATTGCATTAAAAAAAAAAATTTTAAAAAATTTTCCCCTGGATTGAAATTGAACCTTAACACCCACCCTAAAATACAATATTTAGTCACCACCGTCTTAACCACCCAGCCAATTTACTTCTAATGTATAGTTTACTAAATGGTGTATTGAATTATATGGGTTTTCTTGGATGTATTCTATTATAAAAAATGAAATACCATAAATTATCATAAGTACGCCAAAAAATATCTATTTTAATTATTGATGAATTGTTTTCTAAGTAATTTTTTTTTAATTATCTAAATTAAGTTTTCTTATAAAGGAAAAAATATATAGAAAAATACTAAAGAGGGTAAAAATTAAAAAAAACAAGAAATTCTAATTTTTATACATTAAATTGAATTTTTATTAAAAAATAACTAAATTAAATGCAATTTTTTTCGACTTAAAAATTTTAATTTCGGTAAATTTCAAAATCCCCAGTTGCGGTTCTTCCCGGAGTTTAAAATATAATCAATTAATAGAAAACCGATATATTGGTCGTTGTTAGAGATTTTTTATTGGAAAAAGTTAGATAAATAGTTAAAAAAGATATACATATATATAATTTGTAACACAACCAAATTAAAAAAAAAACTCTAACAAACAACATCTAAAATAAAAAGCCCATTAATTATCTAATACTATATATAAATTAAAAAACTAAGAAAGCAATAATACATAAGAAAAACCCTAATCAAAAAACATTAACAAATAATAATATCAGCTAAAAATTAAAAAACCAACTAAAAACAGGCTAAGAAATAAATCAATAAAATAAAATACTCAAATGAAATAATATGAATCTTCCAATTTGTTTTGGAAAAACTTTTAAAAAAATAATATATAAACACACATTTTGTAATTAAGCAGACTAAAATAAATTAAGTTTTATAAACTAATTACAAAATACGGCTAATTAAAATACAGTTTTTCTTTTCTTCTTATTAGAATACATTTTTAGAGTGTCTGACTCCGAAATGTTGACACGCAGATTCGTTTCCGGATGGAAGGATATATTTTTAAATGCATATAAATTACAAAATATTCTCTTTTTTCTTTTTCTTTACACCATTATTTGGCAAAGTGCAAATTATACATTATTCCGAAATTCCAAGAACTTATTTATTTTTGAAAATAAATTCTAATTTAATATAATGAACTACGTCATTCTATGGCGGGCCAACAGCTAGTATTATTAATATTTGGCTTAAAATTAGTACTATTTTTATTAATATTATCATTAACATTTTTATAGTTATCATTTAAGTTGATATCTTCCTATTCTAGTTTCCTTAATTGCTAGTAACCGATTTTTTGTTTTCTTATACTTAATTTATTTTTATATACTGGACATGATCTACTGAAAGTTTTATGGTTGACATCCAACCCCAAACTGAATTTTTCATTCGATTTTGGAAATTAATGCATTTATTAATTTACTCTTTTTGGCATTCACTTGTCTTGTGTTGTTGATGGAACTTCAAACATCTTCCATTATTAGTATATTCCGTAGCCCCATGGTTAAATCCGTTACATTTATAATATATAGAGACTTTTATAGCCTCACAGATCTTGAACCTTTTCCATCAAAAATATAATTTTTCATTAGCTATTATTGTTGAGAATGATTTTTTATCCACTTCTATAATTGCATTAAACATTTCCTTGTTGTATTTTTTCACTGCGTATATCTTTAATACTTTAAGTTCACTCATTGTAGAAAAGAATTTTGTTTTTTGAGTTTTTCACAATTCCATTTTCACTAAATTTATTGTTCCTGTGCACAATTTCTATATTAGGTTTAATGACCACAGGTATTTTGATATCAGAATTCTCTTTCATTTTTTCTTCTAATTCATTTTTGATATTTTCACGATCAACGATGGTTCCGTTTCTATTAAAATTATCCCATAACTTTTTTTTTCAATATTTATACGAGTATGACTATATATATATAGTCAAAGAGAAAAATAAATTTAAATTTGTCATGGGGGGGGGGGATAGATATAGATTCAAGTGTATGGATCGGATCAGAATCGGAAAATAAATCGATTTAGCTATGTATGTCCGTCCGTACGCAAGATAACTTAAAAACTAAAGGAGCTAAGATTTTGAAATTTTCGCAAATTCGTTTTTTGCAATAGCCATCATCGCTTTTTAAATCGAGCCATTTTGGTCCATGGGTTCGATACAATTTCTTTTTTTATATGATTATTACTCTGTACCTATTACAGCTGCGTGTCCGAAATTTTGCTAAAAGTAGTTTAGTTTTATGGCCAAAGTTTCTAAAAATTTGGTTGGTCTGCTGCAGTGGGTTCGAGTAGCTGCCATACAACTCCTTCTTTTATATGAGCATTACACTACACCTAATGAAGCTGGGTGTCTGAAATTTTGCTAAAAATAGTTTAGTGTAATGGCCAAAGTTACAGCAAAATTTGGTTGATCTACTGCAAAGGGTTCGAGTACGTGCCATACAACTCCTTCTTTTATATGAGTATTCCACTACCCTTAATAAAGTTGTATGTTTGAAATTTTGCCAAAAGTAATTAACTGGATGATATAATGTGTTTTTTACGGTTATACGGGTATCCAAGAGTAGACACAGTCTATTCTACTACATTCTTCCTCGTTTTTATTTTAAAATTTTTGGATCTACCTTCGTATTTAAATCACTTTTGCTTTTTCAGTTTTCTGCTTATTCTTCGTTTTTATTAATAAAGGTAACTCTTTCTTCTTTTTTAAATTAACACTTGCTTTTGTATTTTTGATTACATCAGCAGATGAGACCGTTTAACACATATTCTAGTTTAAATTTTTGGAAACTTTAATGTTTTTACAAACTTCATCATTTTCTTAATTGCACCAATAAATGATTCATTCACATATTTTGTTTCAGTTTTAAAAACTTCAGTAAATTTTTGCATTCTCTCTATTTCCTTTTGTTCGCTGGCTTTAATTTCTTCCAGTCTCTTCATGTAATTGGTTTCAATAGCTTTAATTAATTCGATGACTTCATTTTAATTTTCTTTTATTGCACGTTTAAATTCTTTTTTATATTCTTTAAAGTGTTCTTTATTTTTGGCAATCGCACTGTCCATGTTTTATAAGACACAAATTAACAATTTGTATATATTGAATACAGTAGTCACAAATAAATTTTATATTGTATTTGGTGTATAGTAAGTTCACTGTAGATTTATCCATTGCTGAACAAAATTTCTGAATTTTTTTTTGTTATTATATTTTTTAATGCATTTATATACTACTAGTATCGCCCTGTGCTCGAAATTCGAGATATTTTGGCTTTTAAGTTAACATATAAAATTCGTTTTGTGTAAATTATATTAGACTATACATAATAAAAATTATGCCAACAGTGTTGTCAACAATTCTTGCGCTTGAAATTAGCTTAAAAAAAATTTATAATTTTTCTTAATTATTAAAACGTTGTTAAGTACCGATTTTTGAGTTTTATTTCTATAGCTTAAGCCACTTTAAAGAGAGGATAAATTGGTACAGTTAAATTAAATTAAAATTCTAAATACATATAAATATTATTCTAATAAATACATATTTCTAAACATATACATATATTTATTGAAGTCAAGAATCCAAAATTCGAGTTAATGCTGTCCTTCATATAGCAAACTGTACTTTTTTCTAAACATTTTAGTACGATATGAACTATATTGTACGTATTCTGTATCCTAATTAAAAAACTCTATGAATACATAATATGTACAACAAAATATAACATATCATAATTCATAAGTTTAGTAATTAGTATTATATTATATTGAAGCTGCCAGAAGTACAAATAATAGTCAAGTTGACCAAAGTCTTTTTTTAAATTTCAATCTTAAGATTTATAGCAAAAAAAAAAGTTTTTCAATAAATCAAAGAAATATTTCCTACCCTTTTTTCATTTTTAAATTTAATAGCTACATAAGTAAATTTTTACTACAAATGTATGCCTATTTAAAAATCTGAAAACATGCGAAAAATGATTCCGAATTGCTTAGTTTACTTTATACCTTTTTGTCTAGTTTATTTATTTAATATTTTTTAAGTTTTTTATTGAAAAAAATATATTTCTATACATGGTCGTGAGCCATAGTTCATAAGTTTCTTAAAACAAATAAATATTATTGCTTTTATTCCTTTAAGAGGAGTAAACTCTTTTCTACTCTCAACTATTGCCAGCTACTTCAGCCCTTGTAAAAGAGTATATGACAGACAGAGTAGATAAATAATTTTCGGCAGATGGCTTTAATTAAAATTCTCTTGAATAGGTTATGTCAAATCATATTTTTTATTTGATAACCAATAAGCACTTACCCCCTTCCATCTTAAAAAATATTCTTTATATTTATATCAGCAATTAAGCTTAATTTTTTCACTTTATTAATATTTAAATACTATTAAATATAATTAACTTCTCAAATGACAGGTGGTTTTAAAATGTCAAATATATATATGATGATAATCTGACAATTATGTACTCCTGAAACAAAAATTAGCGTTCCATTTACAAACTACGCCTATCTATCTTCATGTACAATTTTGATATATAAAATTCGTTCGTTTTGTCAAAGTAAAACTAATAGTTTTTTTATTATAAAAAAACATTATTCGATGTTGAAAGTGTGAAATAAACTTTTCAATTATTAGAATGAAATCTAAAACATACGACGAACAATTTTTATACGGCAGTACGTCAATACGTCTGTCTACATATCCATTATCGGTAAATCGATACACGCGTACAATATTTATTTTATCAAAAATATTTATTTGAATGTTTTAATTTAGTACCTACAAAAAATATTTTTAATTTCATATTATAGGTATTTTGAATATAAGATATTTTTTAATAAAAATTATTGTAAAAAAATATTATTTTTTAAAACATAATATTAGAAATATAAGAAAAACCAATAATAATATTTTTATACATTTTGTCAATATTTGTAAATTTTAAAAGTCCGAGATACAGTACATTGCGTTACGCGTATTTTCGCTGCTCTAATGTAAATTTATGAACCTATTTATTTCTCAATATTTTGACAGAAATTATACGCTGTACGCTTTTATTTAGGTTGGGACCTAAGGAACAAATAGCTTTTTTTGAGAAAGATAATTTTTTTAGTTTTTCAAACATATTGTCCTACTGTAGGTATTTTCAATTTATTAGAATATTTGTATGTTTTAAACTAAATTATTTAAAAAAAAATTTTATTTTAAAATATTTTATTTTTAAAATTTAATCGCAGCAGCATAAGAAAAAACAATTACAATATGTATTTTTATACACGTTGTCAATTTTTAAATTTTAAAATTTAAAACGTCGTGCATGCTTACATATAAATTTTTTTTCGTAACTAACTATTTCAAAATTTTTTTACAGAAACTGAATGCCGTACATGCTGATTTTGGCTAATCCATAAGAAACAAATCATTTCTCTTAAGAAATATTATTTTTTTTTTTCAGTTTCTGCATATTTCAGAATTCGGTTTTTAATTTTACAAAAAACTTATAAAAAAAGCAACCACAATTTACGATTTACAAAAAAAATTTTTTTTAGTACCTACTGTATTATAATAAATTGCAAACAAAAACAAAATACAGTACTTTTCGGTTATAACGACCATTATGGGACTGAAAATATTCGTCGTAATAAACGAATGTCGTTTTAAAAGAATGCTGTGAATTTTGAAAAATTAGTATAAGACTTGAACATTGTAGAATGTGCTGATTCTAGAATGGACACTTCGAACTCATTTGCTAACATTTTATTTGATGTGTCAGCCTAAAGCCTATGTCTAGTGCTTTTTCTTCTATTGATATTTTTTTTGTATTTGTGATGCGTTATTATGATTGTTTTTATATTCAAAACTAAATAAAAAACACTTAATTAATCGCCAAGCAACATTATTAGATATAATAAGTTTAAATAAAAGAAATATCAATGTAATAAAAACTTACATTTTTAGGTAAAATTTAATTCTTTATCAAAAAGTGTAAAGTTTAATATAATTAAAATTGAACCGAGTTCGTTATAAATGAAAACTACTGTATAAACCAAATGTATTATTTTCATTTCGAACAGCTCTCATGTAAATTCATGTACCTATTTATTTGTAAATTTTTTGACAGAAATTATACGTCAACTTTTATTTCAGTTGAAGATTATTTTTTAGTTTTTTTTTACGAACATATTATAGGTATTTTCAATTATTTGGAATGTATGTTTTTTTAAAAAAAAAATATTATTTTAACATATTTTATTTTGAAAACTTAATCGTAGCAACATCAGAAAAAACAATTACAATATTTTTATACGCTTTGTCAAATTTTAAAATTTTAAATTCCGAAGTACAGTACATAACATACCTACTTATTTCAAAATTTTTTGACAGAAACTGCACGCCGTATGCATTTATTCTGGTTGATTCCTAAAGAACACATAATTTTTCCTAAGAAATGTAAATTTTTTGTTTCTGCAAACATATAGCAAAAAAAAATACAGTAAAGCTCGCTTATAACGATCATGAAGAGACAGAAAATATTCGTCGTAAATTAAAAATGTCGTTTTAAAAGAATGCTGTGAATTTTGAAAAATTAGTATAAGAATTGAACATTGTAGATTGTGCTAATTCTAGAATGGGCGCTTTGAACTCATTTGCTATATTTTTATTTGATGTGTCTCACCTCTATGTTTATAGAAAAGCATATTCTTGTAATGAAATTTTTTTTGTATTTTTGATGCGTTATTATGATTTGTTTTTATATTCAAAAATATATATAAAAATACTAAAATAATCACCAAGCAATATTATTAGATATAATAAGTTCAAATTAAAGAAATATAAATGTAATAAACAACTTACATTTTTAGGTAAAATTTAATTCTTTGGCAAAAAGTGTAAAGTTTATTATAATTAAAATTGAACCGAGTTCGTTATAAATGAAAACTACTGTATAAACCAAATGTATTGCTTTCATTTTGAACTAATTTTTTTCGTTCACTTTTTAAGATAAAGAAAAAACAAAAACAAAAAAAAAATTTTAAAAAAATTTAAATCTCCTTGTTCATTGAATATTTGAACATAACAAAAAAAAGAAAGATATACATAAGTCGGCGCCTATAATATTTAATTTAGATTTAGCTGCGAGTTAAAACCGAAAATGAATTACTTTTACACAGAAAGTCGGCGCATAATATTAGAGTCATAAGCCTCAACTTTTAAAAGCGTGACCGTTAAATTCAAATTTACGTTAAATTAAAGACGGATTTTCACCTGAAAAAACGCAATATTCTAAAAAAAAAATATCATTGTCCTATGAAAACAAAAAAAACCTTAATTTTGGTTTTTGTTTCATTAAAATTGGTCAAATAGTTTGCTCTAAAAAAGGATGTTTATATTTGTATGGGAAAAAATAAGCCGATTAAATATTATGATTTGTCTAAAGTACTGAGATACGCATTTAAGAACTTCTGTTGTATTTGTAGTCTTTATCGGATATAATCGTATAAATTTTGTAAATGTGTCTACAGTATATAAAATATGCTGATGTCCTGCTTTAGTTCACTCTAATGGCCTTAAATATTCTAAATGCATTGTTCTAAACGGTTTGTCATCTTTATCATTTATATTCATCAGACACTCCTTTTGCATTATAAAGAATACTTACTACTTTACTTTTTTCATTCATTTGATTAAAATAATTAGATAATATTATGCTATTAACTATTTAGCCTTTACTAAAATGACCAATATCATCATGAATATATACAACAAAAGTTTTCTACCTTCTTGATGATAAAATAAATCTAATATTTAAAAGAGAAAATTTGTTTGTTTGTTTGTTTGTCCAAGATTCACGTGAAAACCACTGGTCCGATTGTCACAAAATTTTAAAGGAATAATTCTGATAGCCCGGGGGGTGACATAGGCTATGTCACATTTTTATAAGTCAACAGGTTGCTGCTCCAGTGTCGTTTTAAGCTTTTTCGTTTTTTGGATGTCGAGTCAAAACGGTTTGACCGATGGGCTTGAAATTTTGCACAAAAGTTCCTATTAGCAACCGGAATTAGTTGTATAAATTTGGTTGGAATAAATTATCCCATTTCGGCCTGGCGGGCTTCCAAAAAATTTTGTGTTTACGATTTGTGTCCAATTTTACAGGGTGATTTTGCAATTTCATTCAATGAAATTTTCAAATTTTTGGTATTAACGCAAGTTAACCTTTATTCCAAAAGCTTACTTAATTAATAAGACTAATTTTCTCAAATAGTCTCAAATAGTGCAAAAGGTAAATAAGATAATATTAATAATAATAAAAATGAAGCTTATAAAGAATCCGAATAATAATATGTATCTTTAAATTTAAATAACGTAACATTTTCCTTCTCTACATTTTTTCGTAAGTCTTTGTTTTTTATCTACTTTGCAGTCGTTGTTTTTTAAAAATAGATTTCAGTGTAAAATTGCAGTTTAAATTTTACACTAAAATTATGCTTAAATACATAGTAATTTAAAACAGTTTTTTCAAAAAAGAAGCCCACATTTCTCTCATAATATCATAAAAAAACGAGGAAGAGCGTAGTAGAACTTTCAGGTAAGTACAAAACAAAATATAAATTGAAAAGCAGATTTTAAACGTTTTATAAACCATCGAATATATTTTATTCAAACGTTGGCAATTAAAGAAAACTACTATTGACATAGTATAATGACATAATGGCAACTTTAGTATACCCTTTTGACCTACAGTTAAACGGGTATAATAATACTTATATGTAAACTATCTTTTACCCGGCTCACCGGGGAAACTCAACTCAATGGAGTTTTAATTTAAGTTGATGTTATTGAAAAAAGTTAACACAAAAATTACACATGGTGTACATGTGTCTAATTCTTTTTGACCGAAACTAAATTCTAAATCATTTCTCATTATTTTATATAATGGACTTGCTTCAGTAGCAAAGTTACAAACTAGTTTACTAAAGTAACTTGCTTAACCTAAAAACTACCTGATTCATGCACATTTTGCGGAATTGGAAACTTTTTAATAAACTCAATTTGCATATTTGTTGGTGTTATTCCATTTTCATTTATTTTATATCCAAATACTAAATAATATATGATATAATAAAATTTAAAAAAATTAAAATTTAGTCGTTTATTAATAAAAATATTTTGTTTTTATTTTATAAAATATAATTTTTCAAAATTTAAATTAATTTAAATTCTTAGTACATGTACCTATTAAAAAAGCTTATAAATGGAAAGTATGCAATAAATGTATTTCTAAAATAAAGTGACAAATTTAGAACTTTTAATATAATTCATTTATATAAAAATACATATAAATGAAATACATATATGCAGCAAGTAATTTTGAATACAACTTAAGTACCGTACACAAAGTCTTATATTACCTATGGTTATTAATTCAATAAAATATATGATATAATAAAATTTAAAAAAATTAAAATTTAGTCGTTTATTAATAAAAATATTTTGTACATAATATACATAATATTATGTTTTTTAGTAAAATTTAAAAATATAAAAGTGTTAAATCGGAATGGAGATACGAAAGAACACTCGTGACTCAGATTTGAAGCTATCCTTACGAAGATAAACTTTTTAATTTTGGGATTTCTTATGAGACACCTGAACCACCACAACAATTAAATCTAAAATTCGAGGACACAAAGAAAATGGGAAAAAAACTGTTATACCAAATTTAAAGTTTCTATATTCATTTCAAGTTATTACCTTTAGTAATCTCAAATGTATGCTTTGAGGTCTTAACAATAGTAGGGGTGGCACGCAAACCACTATTCCAATTCATCCAAAATTTCACTGACACGAAGCTAATAAAAAGAAACACTTGTGCGACAAATTTTAAGGTTCTATCCTTTTTGGTTTCAAAATTATACTCGTTTGAACTCAATTCGATCGAAAGCTTCTAGGTGTTTCTTATTATTAGCTTTGTGTCCGTAATATTTTGGATGAATTAGAATAACGGTTGGCGTACCACGCCCACTACACCTAAGATCTTTAAGCATATATTCGAAATTAATAAAGATAGTAACTTGAAATAAATATAGAACCTTTAAATTTTATATAACGCTTTTTTTTTCTATTTCCTTTGTGTCTCCTACATTTAGACTTAATTGAATTGGTAGTCAGGTGCCTCTTAAGAAATCCCGATATTAAAAAGATTATCTTCGAAGTTAATAAAGATAGAACCTTCAAATTCCTATTTTCGTTCTCTTTTAACACTTTTATATTTTTAAAAGGCTAATATTTTTACTATAAAATGTATTATGTATTATAAATTGAAAACAAAATATTGTTTTAATAACTGATTACATTTTTTCATATATTTGATTGAATATATATTTCTTTTGTTTTTTTTTTCTACACGCTAACTATACGCTAGGAACGGATTCCTTTATATACAACATGTAGGTTTAATTGGAAAGAGAAGGAAAAAAGGATATTAAAGAAGTTCTTGGGGATAGATTGGAAATGAATCTGAAAAGATTCATTTTGAATTTTTGCAAGTTGTAGTATTGGACATTATTAAAAGAAGGGAACACATTAGATGGAAGCATGTTCCATATCTTAGCAGTTCTCATGACAAATGAGTTTCCAGAACAAGTTTTAAGCCACCTTGGAATTTCCATATTGTAGAAATGACCACTTGTTGCTCCTCTGGTGTTACGTTGAACGAATTTGAATTCTAAACTGAAATAAGGTTTTTGTTTATTTTTTGTGATTCAAACATTGGTCCTTCGAGCCGGATTCTATAGAAAGATTCTTCAAAAAGAAAAAACTTAAGAACAAGTGTCTTAAGCTTTTTCATGCAAATTTAATTGTAAAACTAGTGTTTACAATTATATCTATAGAACCGGAGATAAATTAATATTAAAAAAAAAGGTAATCTTGTAGAACCAGTGTCTACAGGAAGTTTTTTCTAGGTATCTGTTAATAAGCAAACAGTAACAACTAAAGGCGTTTACTTCAAGACAGTAATACAACAAAATTGCTTTCTCATCAACGAGTCAACGAATTTACATAAAAATCATTAAAGGCCGTATCATCAAAGCAATATGGACAAACTAATCAACGCTCAAAAGGAGCTATATACAAAAATTCTAAGAGTACAGACAAACTTCAAAAAGGATTCTGTAGAAAGAAAAACAAAGGAATATATAGAAGTACGTTTAAAAAATTTAAACGAGTACTGGCAAGCTATTATCAAAGACAACGAGGACATCAAACAATTAAAAGAAAATTACCCGGATCATTTATATTTCAAAAACAAGGACTTTGAAAGTATGGGAAATTTAGTAACCGAAATAACGAGTATTTTGGAATCTGCTTTATCAAACGCTCCAGTAATATACCGACTAAAATATCTAAGGCGCTCAATAAACAAATTAAGCTAATAAAGACTGTAGAACGCATTTCAAACAAAGTAAGGGAAGTAATGAAGCAAGAACCGAATTTGGCTTTCATCAACCTTAACTTAAAAACTTTAGAAGAGTAATGGAACTTAATAATGAATAATCACTTGAGTCTGATAGAAAATGAGCCTATTAGCCATGATTATTTTGAGAACAATAAATTTGAATAGATCGAGAATATTTACAAAGACAGAGTAATGGAACTAAATACAAACCTAATGAATATATCTCCAGCTCCGGCTGCTCGAGCACATAACAACAGGCTGTTACAAGGTAAGCAAGATGTTAATGTGAATCTACCAAAAATTGATATACCAAAGTTTTCTGGAAGCTACTCCGACCGGAAATCGAGATTTATTCATGGAAGTTATTAACAATAACACAAACATAGGCAAAGCTCAAAAATTTTATTATTTAAAAGCTAACGTCGTTGGAGAACCTGCAGAGTTAATCAAACATTTTCCAGTTACAGCTGAATTATGACTCTGCTTGGAATATTTTAGATAAAAGGTACAATAATACAAGGATTCTGTTATCTACACAATTGAAAACTTTTCTGAATCAACCAATACTAACTAAAGAATCAGGCAGAGCTATAAAAAAACTACATGACACCTCAAAGGAATGCTTATTGGCTATTCAGAATTTGGAGATTGATATCTCAAACTGGGATCCAATCTTGATACACTTTTTGGCTCAGAAATTGGACAAAGAAACTCATTGTTTATATGAACAATCATTAGTTGATTCTCGAGAAGTGCAAAATACAAAGCATTTCTTTCAATTTTTAGAAAGCCGTTTTCAAAGTTTGGAAGCATTAGAAAGGAATACGAACGAAACGAAAATCAATCATACTATAGTTCAATTACTAATTTATGCGTGATATGTCAAGAATCACATAAAATTTATGGCTGTGAAAAGTTCAGACTACTGAGTATACAGCAGAGAATAGCAACTAGCAGAAAATATAATTTATGTGGAAACTGTTTACGACCTGGTCATTTTGCAAAGGACTGCACAAGCTTTTCAAAATGTAGAGTATGTAACAAAAAACATCATACCTTGTTGCACATATTTCAAGAAAATACGAATAAAAAACAGTTATTCAATAAAAAAAAATCACTAAACAATACAAAATTAATGGATATTACCTTGGAAATCTGATCACCTTCTATGCAGATTTAATTCACCAATTTATGGTTTGAGATCTAATATCAGTCGTTGCGAAATGGAACTATTATCATTAGAAACAAAATTATCTTCGTTCTGCAAGATAAAAGGTTCTTCAATAGACATAATATGGATAAAAATGCATACAAGTAATCATTGGATTTACACGTTAGATAAGAAAAATATATTTGACTTAACATGTGGTAGTCATTCATAAAAAGTAGCTTTAAATGGAAATGGGATTCTTTGGTTAAAACCGGCCTGTACATTTACTTAATCAAGTATGTTCATAGCATCTACTCAAAGATTTACAGGAAACATAACTTCATCTTTTTTGATAGTAGCAGAAATACCTCAAAACGTTTTAGTAAATTATTTCAATAGTACCAACAACAATAATGGAAGTTCGAACAATTTGAGAATTTTGGAGGAAGAAATAACTTCAGCTGATATTCAATCAATATATGCTAAAATAGAGGCACAAAGAGATGAAATAGCAGCAACAAGAAATATAAATACACATGATGTTCATCATTATGCAATGGCATACATAACTCTTTTATTAATAAGTGGAATCGCCATTTATGGTTCTTTAGACGCTATAAACGAATTGTATTATCTACACCAGAAATCTCAATTGATGCAAAAACCAATTCAAACCCTGCAGTACCACCTACAGAAAGCAATACAGCGTCAACCGCTTGTGAACATCCATTTAATAATTAATTCATTTCGGGGGAGAATGTTCGCAGAACATAAGTTTTTAACATTATAAACTTAACATTTATATATATAACAACTTTAGAACTAATTTTGGTATTGTTTATTTCATAATTGTTTAACGTACATTTTTGCTTATGATGCACATTTCTTTGTAATATAATTTATTTTAACTTAACTTAATAAAATACCTTTAAAGTCATTGTACTGACCTACATCGGTCAGTAAAGTAAATTCAATATTTGTTGTGTCAGCTAATTTCGTTGCATAATATATAATAATTATGGAAATAAAATTGTATTTAAAGACGTAATTTTAAGTAAAATATAATCATTAATAAATTTGAATTCTAAACTGACAGCTGGGTGGCCCAGTGGTTGAGTGTCGACCTTTCATGCGGAAGGGCCCGGGTTCGAATTCTAGTGAAAGTGAAAAAACTTTTATGGTTTTCGACTCGACTCAGCTACCATTCGCCATTGGGTTCAAATTAATGGCATAATTAATAATTAATAATTATAAATCTTTAATAAAAAATACTTTAATATAAAAATATAAACAAATGCAAAATATAAACAAATAATTTAATTAAATCATATTACTCGCAGATATAGAATACCATATTAGTAAAATATAAAATATTACAATATAAACAAAAAATAGAATTGTAAATATTGAAAATCTAAGACGTTTCTACATGTTATAAGGCCTAGTACTATCTCATGTTTACATTGTATGTGGAATTCAATAAGACCAATTCTAATAACACGAATATAATATGACACCCTGTTCCAACATGTACCTATGGTATAGACAGGCTTATTAGCCTAACAGTTGAACAGTTAGCGCTTAAAAAAAAAAAAAAAAAAAAAAAAAAAAATAAGATTTTTGTTTATTTTTTGTGATTCAAACAACAGAGAAATTATCGGCTGGGTGGCACAGTGGTTAGAGTACCGACCTTTCATGCGAAAGGCCCAGGGTTCGAATCCCAGTGAAAAGTGAAAAAACTTTTATCTGGTTTTCAACTCGACTCAGCTACCATTCGCCTTTGGGTTCAAATTAATGGCTTAATTAATAATTAATAATTATATATCTTTAATAAAAAATAAATAAATATAACACTATAAACAAATACAAAATGTAAACAAATAATTCGATTAAATAATATAACTCACTTATATAGAATTAATCTATATAATTCATATAATTTAATACAAGATATTACAATATAAACAAAAATAGAACTGCATTTATTGAAAATCTAAGACATTTCTACATGTTATAAGGCGTAGTAATATCTCACGTTTAAATTGTATGTGGAATTCATTTGATCAGTTCTAATATATGAATATATCTCCCCTGTTCCGACATGCACATATATAGTCAGGCTGTTTAGTCTCTCACAGTGAACAGTATGCACGTAGAGGTGCCGGCAAAAAAAAAAAAAAAACAATAACGCTCCAATATTTCGAGGAGTAAGTGTTGCTTGCTCGATAGGGTCATCTATTAAACGTAAGTCACGATTTTTAATTTTGTCGAGGCAACTCAAAGAAATTTGGGATCCATCTTAGGTCTAAAATAGGCTTAATAGATATTATTCAGGTTCTTAGGAGAGAAATATGTTTTAAACCTAAATATTTAGCAACATTCTTGGCTATATCAAAAATATGCTCATGCCACACCATTTTTTGTTTTAGTTGTAAACCTAAAATGCTTATTTTTTCCGATCGTTCAATATTTTCACCATGAAATCGAAGAATTGGGTTAAATTGATTTCTCTTGTAGGAAATCAGGCAGCTTCGAATTTTTGAAGTATTAAACTAACTCTATTACTTTTACTCCAATCAGCTATTTTGGCTAAGTCTTGGTTAACTAAACTAACCATGATGTTTGTTTTAGAACTGATTGCGGAAGATGTGAAATTAGATTTCTTAAGGAAATCATAGGATGCCACTAGAGCGCTGACGTCGACGAAGCTATTGATTGGATTGAGGGTAGAGGAGAGTAAGTCGTTTATAAAAATCAAAAAAATTGGTGATAAGATGGTGGCTTGTGGGACTCCAGTGTTTTTTTCATAATTGTCAGGCATAAAACTGGCGACAAGGACACGAATTCAACGGTTCGAAAAGAAATCCTCAATCTATTTACAGAAAGAAATACCAAGACCAATAGCTCTTCTTTGGACTTCGCAAAAGTCCAAAAAGAACGATTACAGTGAGAAAGATTGATTATTTTACATTTTAATATTAGGCTATAAAGAAACGTTAGCTGATTGATACGCATTTCCCTTGTACATTTTGAAATGCTCTTCCTTGGATTGCATTGCTTCCCTGCAGATGTCATTAAATCAGGATTTGGAATGGATTTTTACCGATTTGTATGAGCTAGGAATAAAAAATTTAATTCCTAACATAATTGTTTTACTAATGGTATAAGCAGCAAAGTCAACGTTCCCACGGTGGAAACACATTGACCAGTCGAAACTTCCCAAAAAGCTATTCAGACCTACCCAGTCGGCCCGGCTATAGTGTCAGACTAGCCTTTTAGGAATAGAGTTTCGATTGGGCAACGAACCCATTGAAAAGCAAAATCTGACAAGGCAAGAACAAGTCCAAAAAATGTTTATTTTGATCGTCCCGGTCTGGAATTCGAGTTGGGCTCTTAACAAGTTGAGAAAGTTGGAATAAGTTTGAAAATAGTTCAACCTGTTTGCCTTCCGGACTATTGTGACTTGAGCAATGGAGCCAGTTTTTGTTGTGAATATTAAAATCACCTGCGGGCTTCTAATCTCACATTCGGAATTCTTTTCCAGAATGTTATTGATAGTTTTCAACTCACTGGCTTGGGGTGATCTGTAACAGAAAAGTATTGAAACATTTTCAATACGGAGTTTAACCCAGAGATAATGAAAAATCGTTTGTGATAAAAAGTTAATCAAAGCATAATATATTTAATAACCCAAATTTTTCAAAATTGCAATTATTTTAAATGGCTAGTTAATATACCTAATAGAAAAGCTTATACGCAAAATAAGCAATAAATGTATTTCTAAAATACAATTACAAATTTACACCTTTTCATATAATTCATTTAAATATAAAAATAAATTTTACATAAATGCAGCAAGTACCTTTGAACATACCTGAAATACTACAATTAAGTCTAAATTTCGGGGACACATAGGAAATATATTCTTTGGCTTCGAAATTATACCCGTTCGGCCTCAAATCGATCAAAAGCTTCTAGAATCCGAACTCATTGACCAAACTCGACCAGAACCAATTCCAATGGTACTTTCATTACTAGTAACCTAGAGTTTAAATTTCATCAAAATAGCGGCATTATTTTTTGAGTTATGGTGTTGTTAAGATATATGTTTGTTAGGCCTTGAACTTTTCAAGGGTTCCAGAACCCGAAATTATGGGACGATTTCGCCCATATGCAGTCCCCGTCATACTTTCAATACTAGTTAACCCTTGTACACAATTGTAACGTTCTATCTTAATTTTAAGTTACTAGTTTTATTAATTTGGATGATAAACTTTTACACATTGGAGGGTCTAAGAAAGGTACAAAATTAGAGGGACACGCAGGAAATAGTAAAGAACACCCATGTGCGAAATTTGAAGCTTCTACATTTGTTTCAAGTTACTATCTTTATTAATTTCGAAAATATGCTTTAAGGTCCTTGGAACTGAGTGGCTGGTCCCCGACCCACTACTCCATTGGGGCCCAAATTTCAAAGACATTAAGGAAAAAGGAAGGGACACCCTGATACAAAATTTGGAGGTTCTATATTCTTTGGTTTCGGAATTATGCTCGTTTGGCCTAAATTCGGTCAAAAAGTTCTAGGTTCCGAACCCATGGTCCAATCCCGAACTTACGCAATCCCCGAAGTAGATTCATTACCAGTACCCTACAGCACAAATTTGATGAAGAAAGCGTCATTAGTTGTTGAGTTATTGTGATTTTTTATATATGATCGTTAGTCCTTCGATCGATAAAAAGGTCCACAATCCGAACCAATGGGCCGATTTCGCCCATATGCAATCCCCGCCGTACTTTCAGTCCTAGTAAGCTCCAGCTGAAATTTCATCAAGATAGCTCAAAAAAACCTGTTAACATTTACTTTTGGAAAAACATATACTGGTGAATAAGTCACTGTTTTATAAAAACAAAAAAGTTTTAATTTTAAAGTCCTAGTAGCCCTTCAATTGGTAAGGCCCCCAAATTTTTGCTAAGCAAACTTATGATGATTCTCGAGGATCTGTCTATCCCTCTCCTGTCCCCACCCTTGCAATTATTTTTGGTTATAGGAAATCAATTGTGAACTTCAACAAAATTTGGAGTTTTACGTAGAATTTTATTATCTAAGCAAAAATGGTTAAAGCTAAGAGACAACTTCTTCAATTTAAGGAACCCCTTTTAAATTTAAAAAAAAACCTTTAACACCACATGTTGAAATATAATACTGCAGCTTTAAATTTTGCTTATCTGTAAAAAAAAATTTTAACAGGTATTCAAGTTGCAGGTGTTTAAAAATACCAAAATTTCAATTTTCGAGCCATTATAGCTCCAAAACAGTGGACGCGACAAAAAAATTTTGTTAACCGACTTCTACTAATTTGTGAGGATCTAACTTTTCCTAAAATTTCAAGATCCTATTTTGAACCGTTTAGAAATATTGTGGACGAAAATTTTTGCAAAAATTGAGTTTTGCGTAATGGTAAATTTTAGTACCGTATGGCAACTCCAAACATTTTTTATAAAGCTTATAAAACCAGCTATCGTTTGCCGTTTTGGGATTGAAAATATATCTAACAGAACTCTTGTTTTAACAATTTATATATAGGACTTTTTGCAATTTTGGAGGGCTGTAGCTCCGTAACCGGTGGGGCTACAGAAAAAAGTTTTGCTACGAAATAATTTTTTTGCACTATCTTTCCTTGGTTAAAATTTTTTTACTCTATTTTAAACGATGTAAAACTTTTGTAAACATACGGATTGACGGATGGACAGAGTGAATCCTATATAGGCACATTTTTACAAAAGTTTTTGAAATTGTGTTAAAAAGGAGTATATTGAGAAAAAATTTAAATCAAGAAGATATACATAATAATAATAATAATAGTGCCAGCACCAAAATGGTGGAGAACATTACAAAAGAAAATTCAACTACAACAGTTTTTAATACCTTATTGTACCCAGAGATTGTTTGCAAAATTCACCACTCAATTAGTGCGAACACAAACCTTTTCAAAAAATTATGTGTCCTTATCAATTGAAAGCATATATAAAAATTATAAAAAATTAACAGCATTTATTAATTTAAATGAGAATGAAAAATTTAAATGAAAAAAAAAAATGTAATATGCTAAAATTAATATGCTAATAGAGAAGGATGTTTAGTTATATTCAAGTTTTGACAAATTACAATGTAAACAAAAATCAAAGTTATTTACTAACTAAAATTATAAGTCATTATACAAAATTATTTGAATTTCATAAACCAAATTCATAAAAAACCCAAAAAATTAAAAAAAGTGCAAAATTAAATTAGTTAAATATTAAATAAATATTTGAATTGTAATAAAATTGTTTCATTGTTTTAAATGTAAAGTTAAGAAAAGTTAAGAGAGAAAAAAAAATTATTAATGTAATATTAAAACAGTGATTTAATTTTTTTTTTTGAATTATTCATTTATAAAAAAAAAAAATCAAAATCAAATTATTTAAATTTTTTATTATAAAAAGAAAAAAAAAAAAAAATTAGGTTCCAATCGCATTCAATGTTTTCGACACAAAATCTCTGATTAAATGGCTGCTACAGTCTCACATCCAGTTTTTGATTATTGTTATTTTTTGCAAATGAGTTTTATTTAACTTATTCTTGTTTTTTTTTCCAATAATTTGATTTTGATTTTTTTTTTTTTTTATAAATGAATAATTCAAAAAAAAAATTAAATAACGAATTAGATATTACATTAATAATTTTTTTTTTCTCTTAACTTTTCTTAACTTTTTGACTACTAGTCTTTTCTTAACTTTTTGACTAAATTTGCCATTAAGTTTATATAATCAAGTGTATGGGTTGGATTAGAATCAAAAAATAAATCGATTTAGCAATGTATGTCCGTCCGTCGGTCCGTCGTCCGGACGGTAACTCAAAAAATAAAGGAGCTAGGATTTTACAATTTTCACAAATTCGTTTTTATGCAATAGCCGTCATCGCTATTTAAATCCAGCCATTTTGGTCCATGTGTTCAGGTAGCTGCCATAAAACTTTTTTTTTATATGATCATTACGATAAAACTGGGTCTCTAAAATTTTGCCAAAAATAGTTTAGTGTAATGGCCAAAGTTACTGCAAAATTTGGTTGGTCTACTACAGAGGGTTCAAGTAGCTGCCACAGGTGGCATGACATTTGTCCCCTTGTCATTGGTCCCCAAGGGACTAATGACACACTCAAATGTGCCATTAGTTCCCGGGGAGAAATGACATATCAGGTTGTGTCATTACTCCCCGGGGGAGTAATGACACTGAATATACGCAAATCAGAATTTCCTGAATAATTTAAAAATTTTGTTTGATAATTGCAATAGAAACATAACGAAATTTCAAATTTATTAAGTAAGTTTAAAATTTTTGATTTAAGTAAACGCAATAACGGGATGGTGTCATAATTCCAAAAAAAAATTTCACATTTACAAAATTCCAAAGAAGAAAAAAAAAATTCCAAAAAAAAATTCACAAAAAATATTTCCATAGCTTTAGCGAGCAAGAATTTTATAGTTTGTTACAAAATCAGGATTATACGCTTTTTCCAGAATATTTATATATATCGCCGGCAGAGTACTTAAGTTTTTTGACGTATATCTACTAATTTTTACATGCTCTTTCAAATCTTTGATCAGATTTGTTCTATCTCTAATAGTTTTTGAAATAGCGAAATTGTCGTTTTGTTCAATATCATACAAATACTCAAATTAATATCTTACCTTTAATGCTTAAGTGTCCAAAATGCAAAATTTGTATGAAATTGAACAACTAAGCATTAACAATTTTTTTTTAAATTGTTATGCTTAAGTGTCTAATATTAAAATAAGTGCTTAAATGTTGTATATTATATGGCAAACCAACGATTAACACAGACATACACTTTTATATCTAGAATAGTATGTATTCATATTCTAATCTAATATTATTATACTAGTAAAAAAGCCTGTCGGACGACAGGTATAATTTTAATTTCTCTTTTTATATAATATATTCTTTTTCCTGCTATTGCGCTACTGAATCAATAAAGGAAATTCGTTACCTAAAGAACATTAAGTTAACATTATAATAGTTTGATTTAGTTTTGTAAGTGATAATAAAATAGAAGTATGCATACTAAAGTGTAAAAAATTTCTTTATACGTTTTTAATAAAATTTTCTGTATCTACCTGTTAACAAATTTCTCATACGTTTTGGTTTTTTTTTTTCTGTTCATAATTTACATTTATCAGTTTTATTTTTTCTTTCTCTTTTGTATGTAAGTATTTGTAAGTAGAAGTATTTTACATGTGTGAATAACACTTAACATTAACTTAATGCAACAGTAGCAGCAGTTTGTCTTTTATTATATTTAGACGTATGTATTTTCTTAAAAACTTCTTATACGTTTTGATTTTTTTTTCTTATAAAAAATAAAAATTACAAATTGTAGTTAGTTATTAGTTCTGTAAAATAAAAGTATACATACTGAAATGTAAAAAATTTCTTTAAACGTTTTTATTATAATTTTCTGTATCTATCTGTTAACAGATTTCTTATACGTTTTGATTTTTTTTTCTTTCTGTTCATAATTTACATTTATCAGTTTTATTTTTTCTTTCTCTTTTGTATGTAAGTATTTGTAATTAGAAGTATGTTACATGTGTGAATAACACTTACCATTAACATATTGCAACAGTAGCAGCGTCTTTTATTATATTTATAAAAAATAAAAACTACAAATTAAAATTAGTTATTAGTTCTGAAGTGTATTTAAATAAAAGTATACATACTGAAATGTAAAAAATTTCTTTAAAAGGTTTTATTATAATTTTCTGTATCTATCTGTTAACAGATTTCTTATACGTTTTGATTTTTTTTTCTTTCTGTTCATAATTTACATTTTATCAGTTTAATTTTTTCTTTCTCTTTTGAATGTAAGTATTTGTTAGGTGAAGTATTTTACATGTGTGAATAACACTTTACATTAACATAATGAAACAGTAGCAGCAGTTTGTCTTTTATTATATTTAGACGTATGTATTTTCTTAAAAATTTCTTATACGTTTTGATTTTTTTTTCTTATAAAAAATAAAAATTACAAATTGTAGTTAGTTATTAGTTCTGTAAAATAAAAGTATACATACTGAAATGTAAAAAATAGATTTGTACGTTTTTATTATAATTTTCTGTATCTATCTGTTAACAGATTTCTTATACGTTTTGATTTTTTTTTCTTTCTGTTCATAATTTACATTTATCAGTTTTATTTTTTCTTTCTCTTTTGTATGTAAGTATTTGTAATTAGAAGTATGTTACATGTGTGAATAACACTTAACATTAACATATTGCAACAGTAGCAGCGTCTTTTATTATATTTATAAAAAATAAAAACTACAAATTAAAATTAGTTATTAGTTCTGAAGTGTATTTAAATAAAAGTATACATACTGAAATGTAAAAAATTTCTTTAAAAGGTTTTATTATAATTTTCTGTATCTATCTGTTAACAGATTTCTTATACGTTTTGATTTTTTTTTCTTTCTGTTCATAATTTACATTTTATCAGTTTCATTTTTTCTTTCTCTTTTGAATGTAAGTATTTGTTAGGTGAAGTATTTTACATGTGTGAATAACACTTTACATTAACATAATGAAACAGTAGCAGCAGTTTGTCTTTTATTATATTTAGACGTATGTATTTTCTTAAAAATTTCTTATACGTTTTGATTTTTTTTTCTTATAAAAAATAAAAATTACAAATAAAAGTTAGTTATTAGTTCTGTAAGTGTATTTAAATAAAAGTATACATACTGAAATGTAAAAAATTTCTTTAAAAGGTTTTATTATAATTTTCTGTATCTATCTGTTAACAGATTTCTTATACGTTTTGATTTTTTTTTCTTTCTGTTCATAATTTACATTTATCAGTTTCATTTTTTTTTTCTCTTTTGAATGTAAGTATTTGTAAGTAGAAGTATTTTACATGTGTGAATAACACTTAACATAACATAGGTCACAATGGTCAGCAGCAGCAGCAGCAGCAGCAGCAGCAGCAGCAGCAGCAGCAGCAGCAGTTTGTCTTTTATTATATTTAGATAATACTAACATAACTTCAAATTCAATGTATTCTATGTATATTGAATTTGAAGTTATATATTTACATCGTTTGATTTGAGCATGAGTTAGACGATGAACGCACACTTATTAATTTTTTACCCAGTAGTACGTTTTGTATCGTATTCGTATGTATTCTTATTTTATATTTGTTGTATGTATGAATTGTATTCTCTTCAATGTATTTTCAATATATTCTAATTTAGGTATCCGGCTAGTTTATCGCAATAATAAATTCACAGCAAAGTTCATCGCAAGTAATTCATCGTAAGCAATTCATCGCAAGCAATTCATCGCAAGGAAATATTCATCGCGAAGTTTATTGCGATGAATATCCGATACCTAATGTAATATTCACTTTATATTTTGTTTTGTTTTTGTTTTTTCATTTTTTATTTTTGTGTACACAATAAATTTCGTTATGTTTAATTTATCATTATTTAAATATTTAACTCAATTTATTATTATTTAATTATTTAATTCTGGTAGCCGAAACAATCCCGCGATAATTTATTAATATTAATGATTCTAGGCTCGTTTATCGCAAGCATTTCATCGCGATGGAATTCATCGCAAGCAATTCATCGCAAACAATTCATCGCAAGCAATTCATCGTAAGCAATTCATCGCAAGCAATTCATCGTAAGCAATTTATTATTATTTAATTATTTAACTCTGGTAGCCAGAACAATCGCGCGATTGTTTGTTTTTAGAATTTAGATTTTTATACGTAATTGTTTAGCATTTTTAATTTTGTATGAACTTTTATTTTATTTTATTCAGTAAAAGTTAATTCAAAATTAAAATGTTTTCGTTTTTAAAAAAAACACATACACGTTATTAATTTATAATCTCTGTTATAAAGGGAATCATCCGTAGCTCCGTCGGTATCTTCTTCGCTGCAGAATATTGATATAGACTCTTCAAGTGGCTTAAGCATTTTGCGGGATGATTCTATTGCTGATCCCAATTTCGTGCCATCAGATGAGGAAATTTTAACAGGAAAAGAAAATTTAATTGAAAATAATGAGGAAGAAGGACCATCGTTTTTAAATACACCCCGCTCTGTATTAGATACTGGTAAAAAACCAAAGAAAAAAGTTGCCACACCAGAACAATGGAAGAGAAATATTCAAAAACGATTACGGGAGCAAGGAAAACAATACATCACCCGAAGCGGTAAATTCATTCCAGCCAAGAAAGTTCTTAAATCCAAATGTGACAAAGATTGTAATTTTAATTGCAATGTGTATTTTAATGAAAGTCAAAGAGAAGAAATAAACAATTATTTCTGGACTTTGAATGACGCAGAAAAACAACATTTTTATGGAAAATATATAAAAATTCGGTCTCCAAAACGAACAGTATCTAATTCAAGAAAAAAAATTTCTTACAAATATTATTTACCGTTAGGTGTTAATAAGCAAAACGTTTGTCAGTTTACTTTTTTATCTATTTTAAATATCTCGGCACATAGAATTTATTATTTTTTCCGTAATAATTTCAATAAAAACATTCGACAACCTATTGCTTCGTTGAAAGGAAAACACATAAAAAAGAAAGTTCCTGAAGATATTTCAAAAATTCGACAACACATTAAAAAATTCCCATGTGTTGATTCACACTATACCCGAGCAGATTCAGAAAAATAATACTTGGATCAAACATTAAATTTAAGCAAAATGTACAATTTATATAAAAGTGAAAATTCTGAAAATCATGTAAAATTACACATGTACAGGAATATTTTCAATACTGAATTTAATTTGGGGTTTTTAAAACCGAAAAAGGATCGATGTGATGTTCATTTAAAATACAGAAATGCTACAAATCCGACTAATGCAGAAATTAAACTTTTTAATTTACATGAAAATTTCAACGAGAAAGCGAAATTAAGAAAACATGCTGATAAGAAATATTGTTCCAAGAATAAAGATACTGTTCTTGTGTGTTATGATTTGCAAAAGGTGTTTACGTTACCGACCGGACAAGCTTCAAATTTTTACTACAAACGAAAATTTAACACATATAATTTGACTGGTCATTGTAGTATTAATAAGAAAACCTACTGTGCTATATGGTACGAAACTTTGAGTGGACGTAGTGGAAATGATTTGGCTAGTGCCTTAGTAAAAATTTTAAACTCTATTCTTTTAGATATTCCATATATTAAACATTTCATTTTATGGTCAGATGCGTGTGTGCCACAAAATAAAAATAGAGTCACGTCATTTGCTTTATTAACATTTCTGGAAAAGAATAAACAAATAAAAACTATAGTTCAAAAATACTCAGAACCTGGCCTCTCTAGAATTCAGGAAATAGATGCAGTTCACTCTGTTATGGACCGTCACTTAAAAAAGATCAGTGTTGGCAGTCCCGTATCACTTATTAAAAATCTGAAAACAATGAACTACGAAAAGGTTAATTTAAAAATTTTACAATGTTTGCCAATAGATTTCTATAATTATAATGCGGATACACTTCCAAGTGCCATACGTTTATCAAAACCTGGTACGCTTTCAAAGGAAAAAATTAATGATATTGTATCAATGTTCGATTATATACAGCAAGAAGATATTGCATTTTATAAGGCAACCTTAAAATTAAATTAATTAGTGATATTAAAAATCGAATTTACAAAAGTTAAATATACAAAAATATTAAATATTATTATAATAGATTTTTTTGAAATATTAATGATATTTATAATTTGTTAGAGTTTTAAGACTTTTCTTTTTTAGTTAAAGGCTGTTTAATTTTTATTAATTTAGTTTTTTAAAGGCTGGAAAGGCTGTTTAATTTTTTAATTTAGTTTTTTAAAAGCTGGAAAGGCTGTTTAATTTTTTTAATTTAGTTTTTTAAAAGCTGGAAAGGCTGTTTAATTTTTTTAATTTAAGTTTTTAAAAGCTGGAAAGCTATTTAATTTTTTGATTATTTTTATTTATTGTTAACTACTTGAAGTTTTTTATTAGTATATTATCATCTTATGTTCTTATTAATATTATAGTTTACTTAAAAAAATATATCATATTTTGTGTTAAATTTTTGTTTTACTTTTCTATTGAAAACTGTTGGACTTGAGGTTTTAAGTGTTCAATTCGCCTTTGATATTGGACACTAAAATAACTTTTTTTTTTTTTATTTAGCATCTCCATACATTTGTGTCCAATATGCATTTGAGTCGATTTTTGCAAATTACAATTTTGTCAAAAACCATTAACGTATTATTCGATTTGATAAGTATTATTTAAAAGTCAATAAAACACAGATTAATAAAATGAAGATCACATTTCATTACTTTGAAAGAAACCAATGTAAAAGTAATTTCAAAGTTTAAAATTCGTTTTTCTCCCATTTCAATCTTCTGCATATTGGACACTTAAGTTTTCAGCCGGCGATATGTATACGTGAGATTCTGAATTAGAAGGGATTTTAGAGTTGGATTCAAAATCAGGGTTTCAATAATTTGTTTAGCGGGGGTTTGGGGGCGGCAGCCCACACTATTTTTAAATTTATGTTTGTTGACATAAGCATGTAAAAAATAATTAGGAGAGATTTTATAGTTGGCTACAATTACAGGATTATATGCTTTTTCCAGAATATTTATATATTTGTATACGTGAGATTCTGAATTAGGAGGGATTTTAGAGTTAGATTCAAAATCAGGGTTTCACTAATTTGTTTAGCGGGGGTTTGGGGGCGGCAGCCCCCTCTATTTTTAAGTTTTTATTTGTTGAAATATGCATGTAAAAAATTACTGTTTTTAAAAAATAGTTTGTCATTAAATTTTGATTTTTGGAATTTTTTCTTTTGGAATTGTTTTTTTTGGAATTATATTTTTTGGAATTTTTTTTTTTGGAATTATGAAAATGGAATTTCGAAAATGGAATTTTTTTTTTGGAATTTCGTACCCAACCCCGCAATAACAACATTTTGAATGGAGGTATATTGCCTTTTTCCAGAAAATTTATTTGTTACTTTTTTTTAAAAAATAAATTTTCTGGAAAAAGGCCGTTAATTTATTTTAATAAATAAATTTTCTGGAAAAGGGCCGTAGGTTTATATCCTCTCACCCTTGTAATCATTGAAGCAGGTGCATTAAATTTAAATAAATAAATTGATTATGTTCTTGATTTTGATAAAGAAATTTAAATGGGGACTAAAAAAAAAAGATAATGTTGCCCTTTTGAATGTTGATGGCAACAATCTCTTTTTTCTTACAATTTAGTAATAATTCCAAAACCTTTTTGAATTTTTTTGGAAAAGAGCAACATTCTCTGTTTGTTACAATTTAGTTATAATTCCAAACAAAAAATTTTTGCGGGGAATAATGTCACACATTTCGGGGACTTATGACACACTAAGGCGTGTCATTTCTCCCCGGGAACTAATGGCACATTTGAGTGTGTCAGTAGTCTCTTGGGTACCACTCACAAGGGGACAAATGTCATGCCGCCTTACACTTCACCTATTAAAGCTGTAAGTTTAAAATTTTGCCAAAAGTAATTAACCGAGTGATATAATGTTTATATGACGGTTATACGGGTGTCCCAGAGTTGACACAGTCTGCTCTACTACTTTCTTACTCGTTTTATATGAAACAAAAAAAAAAACAAAACAAAAAAACAAAACTGAACAATAAAAAAAAAATGAAATAAAAAAAATGAAAACAGTCCAAAAATGACGTCAGGGAATTTCTTTAAATTTTTTTACTTATTTTCATTAAATACTATACAATTTTTAAAATCTAAAATGATATCAGAGCATTTGTTTGCTTAATATAAAAAGAAAAGAAAAAACCGAATTATATACATATTACAAATTTTTGGCATTAATTTTTAATGTTTTTTGATATTTTCAATTATTTTCTTAAAATTTTTTTACAATTTTAGCTAATCTCAATTGACATCTCTTGAAAAATTCTTCAGAAACCTTATATGACATTTAATTTCTTTTTTGAATTTCCTTTTGAAAAGTTTTATGTTTGTCAAATAAAATTAGCTGAACATAAGAAATGTTCTTGCGACCGCCATTGTTTGGTTAAAACTAATTAAACATCTAATTTAGAAATAAAATATGAAAATAGCAAGAATTAACTAAATTTTTTGTGGGTAGGAGTGTTAGGGTGCGGAAAAAATCTATTAGGTAAGTTTATTAGTATAAGGTTCGAACCCAATTCTATGCTCTTACCCAATGAAGATTTTTTAAATTTTTTCCAAAGAATTTAGTTAATCAAAGACATTCATGAGATTCATTATCGTCATACAACTCAAACCAAGGAAGTATTGCCTCAACTGTATTTGTACGACAATAATTTAAAACATCATTAGACTTTACCCTCAAATGTTTCAATTGTGGTAAAATAAATGTAAAGAGTTGAATATGAAAATAATGATAATAATAGTTTTAAGTTTAAAAACAATAATAACATTAATGATAGTAATAGTTCTAATAATATTAGTAATGATATTGCTAATAAAAACAAAAATAATGATAGTATTAGTGTTAAGATTAATAATGGTAATGAAATTAGTAATAGTACAAAAAAAAATGTATACAATATAAGTAGTTCTGCTAGTATGATAGATATAAAAGATAAAAATAAAAATAGTGCTGAAAATTCGAGTAGCTACAGTAATAAAAATTATAATCTATTATCTAAAACAAACAAAAAACAAGTTAAGAAACAGTCAGTCGGTGCAAAGATTTTATTAGTTTGATCTTAAGACATGGCTAACCAAATTAACTTTATAGTACTAAAAAACATTTTCTAATTACTTTATCTATTCAAAAATATTACAAATTCTTACTAATTTATCTATTTAAAAATATTAAAAAACAAAAAAACTTGAAATAAATGAAAATATATTTATTTCGATTCAATTACAAAAGTAAAAAAATTTGAATTATTAAATTTTGTGATCAAAAGCTAATCAAAGCATAATATATTTAATAATTAAAATTTTTCAAATCGATCAAAAGCTTCTATAATCCGAACTCATTAACCAAAGTCGACCAGAACCAATTCTCATGATAATTTCAATACTAGTAACCTACAGTTTAAATTTCTTCAAAATAGCGGCGTCATTTTTTGAGTTATGCTATTTTTAAGATATATGTTTATTAGCCCTTGAACTTTTCAAAGGTTCCAGAACCCGAAACCATGGTACGATTTCGCCCATATGCAGTCCGCGCTGTATTTTAAATACTAGTGAACCCTTGTACACAATTGGAACGTTCTATCTTAATTTTAAGTTACTATTTTAAATAATTTCGATTATAAGCTTTTAAACCTTGGTAGGTCTAAGAGGCATACTGAACCACCACTCCAATTGATCCCAATGTAGGCGGCCACACAAACAGTAAAGAACATCCTTGTGCCAAATTTGAAGCTTCTACATTTGTTTCAAGTTTAAGGTCTTCGGAAAATCTTCGGCTGGTCCCCGACCCACTACTCCAAAAATCAAGGACACTAAAGAAATAGGAATGGACACCTTGATAGCAAATTTGGAGGTTCTATCTTCATTGGTTTCGGAATTATGCTCGTTTGGCCTAAATTCGATCAAAAAGTTCTAGGTTCCGAACCCATGGTCGAATCTGCCAGTATACCTACATGACCCTTACCGACCCAGTATACCTACTTTATTCTTCATTATTAATGAAACAAAATGAAGACTATCATAAAAATTTTTATTTACAGCAAGTAGTAAATCTGCTAATGCAAAAACTAGTAGAAAGCGTAAAAGGCATTCCGAATTGTGTACAAAGGTTAACTAGTATTAAAGGTACGGCGGGGACTACACATTGTCGAAATCGAGGCATGGTTTCGGCATCAATTACAAAAGTGAAAAAATTTGAATTATTAAATTTTGTGATAAAAAGCTAATCAAAGCATAATATATTTAATAATTCAAATTTTTCAAAATTCCAATTATTTTAAATTGTTAGTTTATATGCTATTAATAGTAATATGCTATTAATATATTTCTAAAGTACAATTACAATTTTAGAACTTTTCATATAATTCATTTAAATAGGAGGCATCTGAACCAATACTGCAGTTAAGTCGAAATATCGGGGACACATAAGAAATAGGAAATATATTCTTTGGCTTCGAAATTATAGTCGTTTGGCCTCAGATCGATCAAAAGTTTCTAGAATCCGAACTCATTGTCCGAACTCGACCAGAACCAATTCCCATGGTACTTTCATTATTAGTAACCTTGAGTTTAAATTTCATCAAAATGGCGGCATTATTTTTTGAGTTATACTGCTTTTAAGATATATGTTCGTTAGCCTTTGAACTTTTAAAGGTTCCAGAATCCGAAACCATGGTACAATTTCGCCCATATGCAGTCCTCGTCATAATTTCAATACTAGTTAACCCTTGTACACAATTGGAACGTTCTATCTTAATTTTAAGTTAATATTTTTATTAATTTCG
This sequence comes from Dolichopus griseipennis, assembly GCA_963082915.1. Taxonomy (NCBI): domain Eukaryota; kingdom Metazoa; phylum Arthropoda; class Insecta; order Diptera; family Dolichopodidae; genus Dolichopus; species Dolichopus griseipennis. The sequence goes on from OY720441.1 coordinate 107,830,848, forward strand.
ATGATGCTTTTAAACCATGGGGGGTGTAAGAGGGGTACTGAACCATCACTCTGATTGATCCAAAATTAGGAGAACACGCAGGAAATAGTAAAGAGCACCCATGTACCAAATTTGAAACTTCTAAATTTGTTTGAAGTTACTATCTTTATTAATTTCGAAAATATGCTTTAAGGTCTTTGGAACTGTGTGGCTGGTCCCCAACCCACTACTCCAATCGGTGCCAAATTTCAAGGACACTAAGGAAATAGAAAGAGACACCCTGATACCAAGTTTGGAGATTCTATCTTCATTGGTTTCGGAATTATGCTCGTTTGGCCTAAATTCGATCGAAAAGTTCTAAGTTCCGAACCCGTTGTACATTACCCAGCGTACGCAATCACCGACGTAGTTTCATTATCAGTACCCTACACCACAAATTTTATGAAGATAGCGTCATTAGTTGTTGAGTTATCGTAATTTTTTGTATATGTTCGTTAGCCCTTCGATCGATTAAAAGGTCCAGAATCCGAACCCATGGGCCGATTTCGCCAATATGCAATCCCTGCCGTACTTTCAGTCCTAGTAACCTACAGTTAAAATTTCATCAAGATAGCTCCATTATTTTTTCAGTTATCGTGCCCGCGGACGGACGGGCGGACGGACATGGCTATATCGACTAAGGAGGTCACGCTGATCATAAATTTATATACTTTTCCATATCTAGCTCGCTTCCTTTAGGTGGTTACAAACATCATACCAAAGTTAATATACCCCTTTACCTATTCTATAGGTGTAGGGTAAAAAAAAGAGGTAACATACTTTCTTACATGTCTAAATTTTGGTTAAAAACGAGGAAGATTATAGTTGCCCTTGTCAACTTTTAGATACCCGTGCATACCCACTATGGTGTATAAAATAAACCGTAATTTACTTCCCTTATACATTTAACTCATTACCCCATAATTTTGACGTAAAAAAAAAAAAAAAAATTAACAAAAAAAAAAAAAAAATCACAAAACAAAAAACAAAATTTTCATTCATTGTCCCATAACTTTAGCATAAAAAAAAAAAAAAAAAAAAATTAACAAAAAAAAATAATCACAAAAAAAATTAACAAAATTTTCATTCATTGTCCCATAACTTTAGCTTAAAAAAAAAAAAAAAAAAAAAAAAAAAAAAAAAATTGGCCCTCCCTAAAAGTCCGAAGGTCCGAGTGATGTCCAACTTTGCCAAGTAACTTGCCCTATTAATTTATCTGCCCAATTTTAATTTTAACCTTGGAGCTTCATTAGATTCAAAGTTATTGAATCGAAAACTTTGTATGGCAGCCCCCCGAAAATGGGGCCCTAAAATTTTGAAACTTCATATAAGTGCTCGATTCATTATATAACTAACCGTGTGTAATTTTCAGCCTCGTAGTATAATTAGTTTTGAAGAAATTCATATTGGTGCAAAGAAGTTGTATGGCAGCCCCCCGAAAATGGGGCCCTAACATTTTGAAACTTCATATAAGTGCTCGATTCATTATATAACTAACCGTGTGTAATTTTCATCCGCGTAGTATAAATAGTTTTGAAGAAATTCATATTGGTGCAAGGAAGTTGTATGGCAGTCCCCCGAAAATGGGGCCCTAACATTTTCAAACTTCATATAAGTGCCGGAGTCATTATAAAACTAACCGTGTGTAATTTTCATCCCCGTAGTATAAATAGTTTTGAAGAAATTCATATTGGTGCAAAAAAGTTGTATGGCAGCTCCCCGAAAATGGGGCCCTAACATTTTGAAACTGCATATAAGTGCTCGATTCATTATATAACTAACCGTGTGTAATTTTCAGCCTCGTAGTATAATTAGTTTTGAAGAAATTCATATTGGTGCAAAGAAGTTGTATGGCAGCCCCCCGAAAATGGGGCCCTAACATTTTGAAACTTCATATAAGTGCCGGAGTCATTATAAAACTAACCGTGTGTAATTTTCATTCTCGTAGTATTATTACTTTTGAAGAAATTCATATTGGTGCAAAAAAGTTGTATGGCAGCTCCCCGAAGACTTGGTCCGATTTTAACCAAAAACAATAGGGAACCTAGAAATTGTCTAAAAATCACTTTGTGTGAATTTCAAGACTCTAGCCCTTTTAGTTTTTGAGTTATTGTGCTGACACACGGACGGACGGACGGACGGACGGACAGACACACATGGCTAGATCGACTAATTTTTCGATTCTGAGCCGATACGTACCCTTGACACTATATCTAGCTCGTCTAGATCGATGCGTTACAAACGGAGGAGCAAATCTAATATACCCGATGTCATATATGTATGCACGGGTATAAAAAATAGAATATTAGTAAATGACAAGAAAATTAATAAACGTAATACTAATAAGGATAATGATAGAAATAATGTTAAGAATAATGATAATTAAAATAGTATTAGTGCTATCATAATAACAATAATAGCAAAATTGATAAAAATAATAGTAATAATACAGAAATTAATAGTAATATTAATAATATTTCTGATAATAGTAGAGATGAACTGTGTAATAATAAAGATGAAATTGAGAATAGTAACGAAAACGTAGGCCTTAGCGATAGTGCCAATAAAGTGGAATTAGCTTCTAAATACCATAACTGGATTAAAGGAGAAAAACTATATCAGCAAAATGAAAAAATGGAAAATGCTTCTTATAGTTATATATATATATAAAAGAATTACTAACAAAGAAGTACAAAAAGACCTACTGCATATAGGCAACATACATATAATAAATACAGAGAAAATTTACAAACAATTTGGAACTCCACGCAAAATTATTTAATTGGTAGACCGTAATGGCAGTCCAATCCACAAGTACTTTAGAAATGGGTAAATTAAAAATTTTGTATCTAAATATATGCAGCTTAAGAAATAAAATTTATGAATTAAAAACATTAATTAATGAATGTAAAAAAATTGATACTGTGATTCTAACAGAAGTATGGATATACAGTAATGAAATCACTACTTATGATATTCCAAACTATAGGGCAGTTTTCAATTGTAGAGATGATAAAAGAAGCGCTGGAACTGTCATCTTTATAAAAAATAATATCAATTTTACTGAAGTATTAAAAGACGAAAAATATAGTTTTAGTGTAATTGAAATTCTGAATTCTGCACCTAGATTAAGAATTGGTAAATTTTACAAGGCTCCAGCGGAAAATAGTAACATATAGAATATTTATAAAATAGATTTATTTAAATAGCAAATTACATATTTTTTGCTGATACTAATTTAAATTTATTCAATAATTCTAATACCGTAATTAAGTATAAAGACATGATATCAACAACTGGGTATAGTATAATAAACAAAACACAAAGTACAAGAAACACAGCTCATTCCAATACCTTAATTGATCACATTTTAAAAAATTCAAATGATAAATATGATATTAATTTTACAATAGAAAGTAACAGTCTATCCGATCACCGATTGGCAATGGTATCACTAAAAGCAATAAGTATTATGAAAATACCAATGAAGAAGCACACTATAAGTTAAACTGATTATAACCAGATGTCTCAAATTGTAAATAATAAAATAGAAAACACTAGCGTTTTAGAAATAGACACATTAACAAAAATAATACAAGAAGCTAAAGTTTGATGTACAAATTCAATGTCGGTTAGAACTAGGAATAATACATGGACAACACCGTCGATATATAAAGAATTAAAAATTAGAAAATCACTATACGATAGCCAAAAAAGAGATCCAAATAACAGAGATAAAAAGATAAAATATACTCAATGTAAGAAAAAGGTCGATAAAAAAATAAAAGAGGCTAAGGAAAACCACATCAATAAAAGCATTGAAAATGCTGGAAGTGACTCTAGGAAATTATGGAAAGTGTAAAATAATACTATAAGGAATACTAATAAGGATATTTCAGAACATATAACAAGCATTGTAAAAAAAAGTGGAGAAAGGACAAAGGATGAAAACGAAACGGCAAACACGTTAAATGAATTTTTTAATGAAGTAGGAGAATCCATTATAAAAGGAATAAAAAAAAATAACATAGTAACTATAGAACACATAGGAAATAATAAAACATTACTTCTTAGACCTGTTACTGAAACAGAGATTTATCAAATTATTATGAAGTTAAACAGAAATGCAGCCCCAGGATTAGATAATATAACGGTAAAGGACTTACAAGAATTAGTTTATATTATCAAAAAAACATTGGCAACATTGATAAATAAATGCCTTGAAGAAGGAATATTCCCTGATTCATTAAAAAAAGAGTGCATAGTGCCAATTCATAAAAGTGGATCTAGTTAAAGTGAACGAAGTGCTTAGCGATGAACTTATTATAAAAATTTATATATTATAAATTTATAAATTATATGCTATTTAGGCTTTTAGACAAGAATTACTTTAAAGCAATATAACATTGGCGTTACAAAAAAATAGTGAACATATATTTTACAGACATTTTGTATTGAATGTTGGTGAGAATCAAAAACTCAGTGTGAGATGTGAATATGAAAGCATTTTTATTAAAGTAATAAATCGTATTATATTTTTATTAGTTTTTAACAATTCATATTCATATAGAAACTGCGTTGTATTGGTTGTCCTTGATAATCTTCTAATAAGTATCTGATTTTAAATATTTCAGTTGTCCAGTTAGGTGTATACGCCTTTTCAAAAATATGTTTTAATTTACATATTCGAACTGAATCACTAACTTTATAATTTGCAGCTGAAGCAATTTTTATATGATTACTAGCTAATACTCAATGCGCGTTGCTGCGCCTCTCAATATAGGTTTAATTTAAGTTGAAGTTACTGCAGAAAGTTAACACAAAAATTACACAAATGTTAATTTTAAAATGTATTAAAGCAATTTTTTTAAAACGATTTTTCTAGGATTATTCTAGTAATTTTTTAAACTTTTTGTAATTCAAAAGAAATACTAACTACTTTCCAAAATTGGACGTAACTTACTTCCAAAATTTTTTTTGATCAATCGTAGGAGAGACATTTGTTACCAAACACCAAGCCTGTTAACAGGCACAACTCAATTTTCAAGGTGCTTCACGTATACAAAATTTGGAGTTAACCGGTCAAACCGTTTCTAATTTAGAGTAAGGTAACGTAGAAATCTGTAAAAAGCCGCTGTACCAAAATGGGTTAGCGGAACTCAACCAAAAATATTTTGAGACTTCTCTATTGCTACTGCTTTGCAAAATTGGACGTAATTTTCTTCTAAAATTTTTTGGACAATCGTCAGGCCTAACCGGCCTAATAGTCAGAACTAACTTCGGAGCACATATACAAAATTTGAAGAAAATCGGTCAAACTGTTTCTAATTTAGGGTAAAATAACGAAAAAACCTATAAAAAATTGACACAAAGCAGTACTTCGCAAAATTGGACAAAATTTGGTTCCAAAATTTTTTTTGACCAACTTTGGGGCCGGCATGGCTTAACAAACTCCAAAACTGTTAATAGTGTCAACTCAATTCTCAAAGTGGAACACGTATACAAAATTTGAAGCCAATCGGTCAAACGTTTTTCATTTTAGAACAAAAAAGTTTAAATACTTGCACCACAACCCCAACTTGACGGTCCGTTAGAACAAAATTTTTATCGGCCGATTACTTTCCGTACCTAAATACCTCTATATACAAAATTTTGTGAAAATCGCCTGAGCAAATTAGGAGCCTATTCGCTACAAACAAACAAACATACAAACTTTAGCTTTTATATATATACTCGTAGATAGAAGATAGATATAAAGTTTTAAGAAATGAGACGGTCGTTTTTGAATTGTTCGATGTTTACTGTTTTTATATTGTTTGGTTAATTCTGTAATCAGGTTAATCCATTTATAATTTCCATTAAAACTAAATTCTTTCTACATTTTTCTTTTAAAGTTCTATTAAAACGCTCTACTATAGAGGCTTTTGATGTGCCAAATATTGAATAATGATTTATTTGATATTTATCCATTAAATATTTGAATATTCAGTTTGTAAATTTTGTGGATATTTTTTAGAGTTAGAAAAATATTTTGCATTTCTTTTGCGACGTTTTCTGAAGTTTTTTCTTTTATAGGGATTGCCCACGCAAATTTAGAAAAGGTATATATTTATAAATTTTATTTTATATATATTTTTTATTCTTTTATATAACTCCATTAGTTTGGAACATTTTAACATTTAATGTTCTGCTGAATGACAAGGATAAGTATGTGGAACAGTTGTCATGTTGTCTGAAGTTTATTAGTAATATTTATTACTAATATTTATTTATTTATATATATTTTAGTTTGAAACAATTACATATGTATAAACATTCTCTGTTGGAATTGTTCTTGATAAACTTTATAGCCTGTGTTTTGAATTTATTAATATTTGCAGAGTTTTTAATATGGTCCGGGAGCGGATTGAACGCTCGAGTAGCCGAAGGTATTAGACTTTTTAAGTGCTTATTTGTTTTGCTGTTAGGTACTTCTTATAGATTGCAGTTTCTAGTAGCTAGGCCTGAAGTCTTCATCCTCTTTTTAATTGTAATATTGTTTTTTGTTCTGTTTTGCAAGTGTTCTAACATTCTCACTACGCCTTTAACATTACTCTTTAAAAATTCATTAAATTCCGGATATTTTCCTCCTATTTGGAAAATTTCTTATATCAGGCCAATTCACAAAAAGAATGCTAAAAATGAAATCACTAACTATCGCCCAATAGCTAAATTATCTTCAATTCCTAAATTATTTGAATTAATTATAACGGATTCAATTTATAATCATTGTAGGAATCTTTTAATAGATAACCAACATGGCTTTGTAAAACAAAAATCTACGGTGACTAATCTAGTTGAAACCACATCTCTTCTTCTTAATAACATGGAAGAAGGATTTCAAACAGATGTTGTCTATACTGATTTTAGTAAAGCATTTGATCTATTGCCACATAATATTATTTTACTAAAACTTGAAAAATATGGTTTTCCACTATTTTTCCTTAAGTGGATACATTCTTATTTATGTGATCGCTCCTATAGTGTTATATTTAAAAATGTGATTTCAGAACCTTTCGTGGCAAATTCGGGAGTTCCACAAGGTAGTCACCTTGGCCCTCTACTTTTTATCTTATCTGTAAATGATGTTTCTTCTTTAATTTCTAATTGCGAGCTTCAAGTTTACGCTGATGATATGAAACTTTTTAAAAAGATTACATCTTATAATGACGCCATCCTTATGCAGAATGATCTTCAAAATTTTAACAATTGGTGCGTTAATAACTGTTTACTACTTAATGTAAATAAATGCGCACTGATATCTTATACACGCCGATCTAGTCCTATTTGTTTCAATTATAACTTAGATGGTATTAGTTTACCTAAAGTTACCTCAATAAAGGACTTAGGGGTGTACTTCGATTCCCAACTTAGCTGTAAAATCCATTATAATAATATTATAAATAAAGCTAATTCACTATTGGGATTTGTTAAACGTTCTGCAAAAGAATTTTCAGATCCTTATGTACTTAAATCGTTGTACACTTGTCTTGTAAGACCAAACTTGGAATATGCTAGTCAAGTTTGGTCTCCGTTTTATATGGTACACATTGATAGGATTGAGGCAATACAAAAAAATTTTCTTAGATTTGCCTTACGCCATTTGCCATGGTCGAATCCCATTATTTTACCACCATATGAACAAAGGCTAAAATTAATTGATTTGTGTACTTTAAATTTTCGACGTGAAGTTTCTGATGTAATTTTTATTACAGAAATTGTCAAGGGTAACGTTAAATCTAATTTAATTTCTAGTAAAATTATTATTAGAAATCTTCAACGCCTTCGCTCTTGCAATTTATTTAAAACTAATAATCATAGGACTAACTATGGCAAATTCGAACCTATTAATAGAATGCTTATTATAGGTAATAAACATAAACATTATATTGACTTTACACTTTCAAAACACTCTCAAAAACAAAAATTATACAATCGCTATTATTAGGATTATTTTTGTTATGTTTTTCTTGTAGTAATGTAAAGTTTATAATTTTTAACTTTTAATTTTAATTTTAGTTTGAACATATTTATAATTAGTCAAATATGTAATTTTTTTTATATTGATTTTAATTGTATAATTTTAATTGTTATTTGTATGATTTTTTGTAAACTGTTTGTGTTAAGCAGTATAATAAAATAAATAAATATTTTGTTTTTTCAAGCAAGATTATTTCCCTTATGATGTTGAACTTAGTTTCAGTATAGACGCTGCTAGCACTGTATTCCTTATTGTAGCGGAATACTGTATCTAGTAATTTTAGTTAGAATCCTATAGTATTTTTGAATCAGATTTTCAAGACATGACGACCAGATTATGATGTTATATCTTAAATGCGAGATGACATGAGCGTTTATGACTTTCCACCCAGTGTCCGGCAACATTTATAAACTGGCTCTACGAAGCACCCAGATAAGTGGCAGTATTTTAGAACAAATATGATCTATATGTGAGCCCAATTGAAGCTGGTTGTTAATGATCAAATCTAGGTGCTAAGCTAAGGTAATCTGTTCCAGTCGAGTTCCATTCCAAGAAATGCGTGGATTTTTAGATTGTTTGTTTTTATTGTGGAATATTATAAACTTAGTTTTTGCTTTATTTATTGTAAGTTTATTCCCATTTCCTCATCCTGAGAATATCCGTAGGTCTTCGTTAACCATATTTTCAGACCTTGCTGGTTTTGAGCTTTGTGCAAAAAGCTAGTGTCATTAGCTTAGGGTTTGCGTATTTCATGTTGTTGATGTACAATAGGTACAATGTAGGTCCAAAATTAGATCCTTGTGGGACTTGAAGGTTTTTGTATCATTGTAAGAACAATTGATTTTTGTTCTGGTAATTCTGTTGCCTAGGTTGTTTTTTATTAAGTTTAGCAGAGTGCCTCTCATACCCAATTCTTCTAACCTAGCCAGCAAAATCGAGTGGTCCATAGTGTCGAAAGCCTTTTTTAGGTCCACAAAAATAGCTCCGACGTAAAATCCCTTGTCGTTAATGTAGCTTATCATGTCAGCAGTGGCACCTTCTGTGTTAGATTCGTTCTGGAAGCCAAACTGGTGTTTATCGAAAACAAATGAATTGTTAATGAAGTCCACTAATTTTTTGTTAATTACTTTTTCATAAATTTTCAACATTGCTGTTATAAAAGAAATTGACTAATTTGTAACACCTGATTCGTTCCCACTTTTGTGAATCGGAATGATTGTTGTTGCTTTCAGTGATTCTAGAAAAGTACCCGTTTCTAGCGAGAAGTTAATTAGCTTTACTAGAACAGTTGCAGTTGCGTCGTTAATATCGTTAAGGTCCTTAGCAGTGATTCAATATATTCCAGAAGCCTTGTTGCTTTGTTGCCCTAATATTATTGATTTAATGTCACTTACGTCCGTAGGAAAAAAATGACGTTAGTATTGTTTTTTACATCGAAATGACGTTAGTATTGTTTTTTACTTCTTCTACTGAAACAGGTAAATGTTTTGCTAATAGAATCCCGATTTGGTTGAAGTAGTTGTTAAATATGTTGGCAATTTCATTCTCATTACTTATGACTTTTCCTTCTTGAACGACTTATTTCGCTTGCCACTATACTATTCATTTTTTCATAATCCGTGATGAAGTAATTAGTTAGCACCATGGGTTTTAGTTGAATCGCGAGTTTGTTAATTTTTACTTTGATAACCTTATGGTCAAATACAGCCAAATACAATACTTCAATGTTGATTTCATGTTTTTTGAGATATATGTTCAATTACGGTGTCTGTTGAATTCGTAAATCTTATTGAATGCCTGACATCTAATTCGTTTATAATATGCGCTGAAGAACTCTTTTTTACCTCGAGGTATTTTTTATTTGAGCTGGTGGTTTTTAGTAGGTCAATGTTAGTATCCCCTACAAATCCGAAGTTTTTGTACTTTTCAGAAAGCTCTCCAATGATTTGGAATCCTTATCTGTTGGTGATCGATAAGCCGTTGCTAATGTGAGTTTCTTGCTGTTATTTTTGAATTGGATGACTATTGAGTAGAGCTCTTTTTCTTTTAGAATGACTTCAAACTTTATTTCTTTTCTTATATAGATGACTGTTCCTCCTACCATGTTTTCGTTTCTAAAAACAGGACAAAATTGATCTATTCCAAAGCCGCTTTCTTCATTTTCGTACAGCCAGGTTACCAATGATGATTGAGACTTCGGGGTTTATCTTCAAGAATATTGCTAATTCATTCATTTTGTTTTTAATACTCTTCAGATTGAAGTATGCAATACATAGTGAGATTGGAGAAAATACCATCCCCCTGACGACAGTAAAAAGAGAGCAGCTATTAGTAATTAGATGTAACTTACCTTTGACCTAGCAATTTTTTTTTTTGTTTAATAAATTGGACAAGTGAGGCTACTTGAACTATGTCCCATGGCCTCCAGGTTACGTTTTTTGCAATTAGAGCAGAGCAGCGTGGATTTTCTGCATAAGTGAGTATCGTGTTTTCCCGCGCATTTACCACAGGTAGTTTCAGTTACTACGTCCAAATTTGTCAAGTGACATTATGATTTTAACTGATTGTTAGTGTAAATAGTTATTGAATTATATTTGCTTCTCTCAACTCTTCAATTATAGATACAATTTCTTTGTGATGATTGTTGTTATCACCTGTTTTTGATGTATTTAAAAGTCATAATCTAATAAATAATACATTAGGATCATCCAAATAAACATAGTGATTTGATTGATTTGTATAATTTAAAAGAGTTTCCAGAGTAGAAGATTTATGAATATAAGCTGTAAAATATTTTTTCGAACAACTTGAATCAGTTTTTTTTATATCTAGTGTCATACTTATGTTTATATAATTTTCTTAATATATTTTTATATTTAAAACCTTTGTTTCCTTTTATTTGTTCTAAATGATCGTAATTTCCTTAAAAATTTCATTATCAATCAAAATATTTTTAGTAATTTCATCTATTTCAAAATTGGCATTTCCAAGTTTTTGAATATTTAATGACTCATTAAAATACGATCCATATGTCTTATCAAGTTCTGACTTGTTAAGAACAGGACGTTGTGGTATTGATGATTCATCAATAATATTATCATTCATAGATGAAGCTTCAAATTTTTTAGCATTTCGGTTGAAGTTATAAACTTCTGTCTTAAATGATCTCATTAAATTCAAGTTGTTATCATCGTCAATATGCAATTTAATTTCCGGTTTGATGTTATTTGAAAATTATTGATTTTTGACTACATTCAATTCTTTCAATGGTTTTGTAATTGTAGTGAAACCTTCTTCTCGATTATGGTCTTCCGATAGCTTCTGAGTTTTTAAAGATGGAAATTTGTTTTTTTCAATTTATAGGAGTTTTTATTAAATCTATCATATGTTGTTCATCCATTTTTTGAAATGTGGATTAGTTCAATTACTATCTGTAAATTATCGAAAATTTTACTCTTGCAAACTGCTAACTAATAATCGGTAAATGCTATCTGCTATCTGCTATCTGCAAACTACTAACCGACATCTATTAAATGACCTGTTCGGTTAGGAACTGCCAACTGCTAACAGATCTTGGGTTAAATAAAATTTAGCAAATGCATCAAAATTTTTTCTATAACGTCCATTCATTAAATCACTATCTTTGTCAATTAAAAGAAAACCTTAATTATCATTCCAGCAGAATTCACTCAATTTTTTTAAATTATTAAAAGACATATCGGAATTTAGATGATCATTATATATATGTTTGAAATTTAAATCAATGATAAAGTAATCATGTTTAAATATATCTAAAAAATCAACATTATCTCTAACTAAATGCTTTAGAATACTTGTATGTGACTGGCATAAATAAAAGCTATCTACATCTTGGTGAAGTCCCATCCAAAAAAAGGCTATTATATTATCTTGTTTATCAGAAGCTACATCATCAAAAATAAATATTAAGTTTGGTTGTGAGGCCGATGGTTCAATTATATCAGCTTTATTTGAAAATTCGTTATATCCCATTCCTTTGATTGGTTTTATTAATTTTTTTAAATATTCATATTTAGGTTGATGCAATGATTTCGAGTAGATATATATGTTTTGAAATTTGAGCCTTTAGGATCTAAAAGCATATTTATCATAGCATTAGCTTTACCGCAATTTGAAGGTCCGATTATTAATCCTCTTAGACTATCGGGAAAGCATTCACCATGTCTTTTTATTTTCTTTTTTGAACCTTGATCAAAATTTTTAACTTTAACTGCATTATCTAGTTTTATATATTTCATTTTATAAAAGGCGATTAGTGTTTGGTGACTTTCTTAAACTAAACAACTTAATATTATGCCTTTTCAAAAAAAATATTCCAACGGTTATAAAACATCTGTTAATGGTAAGGAAGTTGTTAATTCTTTCATAAATAAACTGCCATTTGAAGCACCATTTGCCTTGTTATAAATATTGCGGACCTGCAACAATTTTATCGAAATGATTAGCTCGCGGCGATAAAGGAATTAATGGTTTAGATGAAGCTTCTCGAGAGCATGATATAGCATATTTCCAAAGTACTGATTCAAATTATCGTCATATAGCTGATAACATACTAGCAGAAAACGCTTGGCAAAGAGTTAAAGCTAAAGACTCCAGTTTTATGGAACGATTAAATTCATATCTAGTTACAAAAAAAGACAGCCAAAGTTGAACTTTGTATATATTAAAGAAGTAAAGAAAAAGTAACTCGGTGCAACCGACTTAGAAATACTCTACACCTATTTGGTTCAAATTTAATAACATATCCATAAGTCATTTTAACACCATAAAAGCTGTTATTAATTTGATCGTAAGACAAAACTAATCAAATTAACTTTATAATACTAAAAACATTTTCTAATTACACTATCTGTTAAAAAATATTACAAATTCTTACTAATTTATCTCTTTAAAAATATAAAAAAACAAAAAAACTTGAAATAAATGAAAATATATTTATTTCAATTCACTTACAAAAGTGAGAAAATTTTAATTATTAATCAAAGCATAATATATTTAATAATTAAAATTTTTCAAAATGGTTAGTTTATGTACCTATTAGAAAAACTTATAAACGCAAAACATAAAATAAATATATTTCTAAAATACAATTACAAATTTAGACATTTTCATATAATTTATTTAAATTTAAAAATAAATTTTACATAAATGCAGCAAGTACCTTTGTACATAGCCTAAGTATCATTTATGAGTTAATTATATATAAGCTATTGTAATAATTCAATAAAATTTATTAAATAATAAAAATTAAAAAAAAAAAAAAAATATTTTGTCGTTTATTAAAAAAATATTTTGTTTTTAATTTATAAAATATAATCCATAATATGTTTTCCGGTAAAATTCTTAGCCTTTTAAATATATAAAAATGTTAAATAAAACAAACAAACGGAAATAGGAAAGAACCCTCGTGTATCAAATTTAAAGTTTCTATCTTTATGAATTTTGAAGATAAGCTTTTTAGTTTTGGGATTTCTTAGGAGACACCTGAACCACCGCTACAATTAAGTCTAAATTTTGGGGACACATAGGAAATAGGAAATATATTCTTTGTCCAAACTCGACCAGAACCAATTCCCATGGTACTTTCATTACTAGTAACCTAGAGTTTAAATTTCATCAAAATAGCGGTATTATTTTTTGAGTTATGGTGTTTTTAAGAAATATGTTTGTTAGCCCTTGAACTTTTTAAAGGTTACAGAACCCGAAACCATGGAACGATTTCGCCCATATCCATTCTCCGTCATACTTTCAATACTAGTTAACCCTTGTACACAATTTCCTGAATGTTCTATCTTAATTTTAAATTACTATTTTTATTAATTTCGATGATAAGTTTTAAACCTTTGGGGGTGTAAGAGAGGTACTGAACCACCATTTCAATTGATCCAAAATTAGGAGAACAAGCAGGAAATAGTAAAGAACACCCATGTGCCAAATTTGAAGCTTCTTCATTTGTTTCAAGTTACTATCTTTATTAATTTCGAAAATATGCTTTATGGTCTTCGGAACTGAGTGGCTGATCTCCGACCCACTACTCCAATTGGACCCTGATACCAAATTTGGAGGTTCTATCTTCATTGCTTGGGGAATTATTTTAGTTTGGCATAAATTCGGTCGAAAAGTTCTAAATTCCGAACTCATTGTCCAATCCTCACCGTACGCAATCGCCGCCGTAGTTTCATTAGCAATAACCTACAGCACAAATCTCATGAAGATAGCGTCATTAGTTGTTGAGTTCTCGTGATTTTTTATATATGTTCGTTAGCCCTGAAACCCATTAAAGGGTTCAGAATCCGAGCCCATGGGCTGATCTCGCCTATATGCAGTCCGCGCTGTACTTTAAATACTAGTTAACCCTTGTACATAATTGGGACGTTCTATCTTAATTTTAAGTTACTATTTTTAGTAATTTTGATTATAAGCTTTTAAAGCTTGGGAGGTCCAAGAGGGGTACTGAACCACCACTCCAATTGATCCCAAATTAGGGGGACACGCAAGAAATAGTAAAGAACCTTGTGCCAAATTGGAAGCTTCTACATTTTTCAAGTTTTTCGAAAAATTTGGGTTATTAAATAGATTTGGGTTAACTAGAATTTTTTCATTTTGTAATTGAATTGGAATAAATATATTTTCATTTATAACAAGTTTTTTTGTTTTTTAATATTTTTAAATAAATAAATTAGTAAGAATTTGTAATATTTTTTAAGAGATAGTGTAATTAGAAAATGTTTTTAGTATTATAAAGTTAATTTGGTTAGCTATGTCTTACAATCAGATTAATAACAGCTTTTATGACGTTAAAATGACTTATGGATATATCATTAAATTTGAACCAAATAGGTGAAGAGTATTTCTAAGTCGGTTGCACCGACTGACTGTTATATTATGTAAATATATAATTAAATTGATAATGGATTAAAATGGAACTCTTGGAATTTTTGATGAAACTATAACTATACAAAATCAAAATTTAAATATTTTACCTTCAACAAGTCTAATATGCATTGAAGGTTACGTATCAAAACATGGTGGAACAGCTGTTACTTAAACTAAACTAGGTAATAATGCTATACCATTTCTATTTGATGAAATTAACTATGAACAGAATGGTAAGGAAATTGATCATAATCGTAATGTTGGAATAACTTCAACATTTAAAAATTATATTTATAATAATTTTTATTTTAATTTTTGTATTCCTCTAAAAAGATTAATAGGGTTTGCTGAAGATTACAAAAACATTATTCCAAATGCAATACATGAATTAATATTAACTCGTTCTCGATCTCATGACAATTCATTAATATGTAGTAGTGCTAATGCAAGTGAAAAACCAAAACTTACTATTACAAAAATATTTTGGAATTGAATTTATACAAAAGTATTGAAAATGGTTCGGTTGTGAAAATTCCTTTTAGAAATTGGGAATTACATGAATATCACACATTACCAGCAGCAACTACACATCATATTTGGAATGTTAAAACAGCCTCACAACTTAAAACACCCAGTTTTATTATTTGTACTCTACAAACTAGTACACAAAATAAACTGAATGAAGATCCTTCAACTTTTAATTATTGTGATATTGAAAATATAAAATTATATTTGAATTCAGAACCATATCCATATGAAGATATGAAATTTTGCAAAAAATCCTTACGCCTTAGCATATGGAGCATATTAAAATTTTAGAAGCTTTTATTATAATAATTCAATATCGAAACCTTTAGTTTCATGGGAAAAATTTAAAACTGATCCTCGAATCTTCATAATTGGTACTCGTTATCAAAATGATAATCCTAAAATGGGTCCAGTTGATGTTAAAATTGAACTAAGGATCTTAAAAAAAATCCAGACAATTCTACAGCTTATTGTCTTATTTTACATGATTGTTTAGTAGAATTGACACCATTAACAGGAGAAGTTAATAAAATTGTCTAAGGATCATATTCATTTTACTATTTACAATCGTTACGATCGTGTTACGCTTTCAATATTAAGATTAGTTTTTTATGCAATTGCATAGACACAGAATTTTTTATTTAAATGATTTATTTATTATAAACACCCAAAAAATTGTTAGATTTTAAACAATAACAATTAGCATTTTTCATGTCATCAGCTCAATATGGAATACAACAACATTACCACAATGCTATCAAACACATTAATAGAGCTGCCACATGAGTTTTTTCATATTTCATATTCAACTCTCGTTACATTTCTTTTACCACAATTGAAACATATTACAACTTGGGGATAAGGTCGAAATGATGTTTTAAATGCTTGTTGTTGAACAGTTTGAGATACAGTTGAACCAATACGTCCTTTGTTTGTTTTGTATGAGGATGATGAATCTTTGGGTAAAAGCATAGAATTGGGTTCGAACCTTATACTAATAAACTTACCTAATAGATTTTATCCGCACCCTAACACTCCTACCCATAGAAGATTTAGTTAATTCTTGCTATGTTCATATTTTATTTCTAAATTAGATGTTTAATTTTTTAAAACTAATTACTATTGAGTTCAGAAAAACGTTTCTTATGTTCAGCAAATTTTATTTAACATAAAACTTTTTAAAAGGAAATTCTAAAAAGAAATTAAATGTCATATAAGGTTTCTGAATAATTATGCTGAATCAACATTAAGACAATTCAATTGATGGAATTCTTTGCCTTGAATAAAATTGAATTTTTCAAGAGATGTCTATTGAGATTAGCTAAAATTGTAAAACAATTTCAAGAAAATAATTGAAAATATCAAAAAACATTAAAAATCAATGCAAAAACTTTGTTATATTTATGTATATAATTCGGTTTTTTCTTTTCTTTTTATATTAAGCAAAAAAATACTCTAATATCATTTTAGATTTTAAAAATTGTATAGCTTTTAATGAAAATAAGTGAAAAAATTTAAACAAATTCCCTGACGTCATTTTTGAACTGTTATAATTTTTCTTATCCCATTTTAAAGCGAGCTAGATATGGAAAACTATATATATTTGTGATCAGCGTGACCTCCTGGGTCGATATAGCCATGTCCGTACGTCCATCCGTCCGTCCAACCGTCCGTCCGTCTGTAGGTACGATAGCTCAAAAACTATTGGAGCTATCTTGATGAAATTTGAACTGTAGTTTACTACGACTTAAAGTACGGCGGGGATTGCATATGCGCGAAATTGGCATATGGCTTCGGATTCTGGACCTTTTAATTGTTCTAAGGGCCAAGGAACATATAAAAAAAATAAGGATAACTCAACAACTAATGGCGTTACAATCATAAATTTGATAATGTAGGTTACCGGTAATGAGACGACTGCGTACGAACGAGTTCGGAATATGGGTTCGTATCCTAAAAGTTTTTGATCGAATTTAGGCCAAACAAGCATAATTTCGAAACCAAACTAAGATAAAACCTTCAAATTTGGTATCAGTGTGCCTCTTCCTATGTCCTTAGAGTCCTGAAAATTTCGGACCAATTGGACTAGTGGGTCGAGGACCATCCACACAGTTCTGAAGACCTTAAAGCATATCATTGAAATTATTAAAATAAATAGCTTAAAATTAAGACAGAATGTTCCAATTGTGTACAAGGGTTCACTAGTATTGAAAGAACGGCGTGGACTGCATATAGGTGAAATCCGACCATGGGTTCGGATCCTGGAACTTTTTCATCGAATTTACGCCAAACGAGCTTGATTCCGAATTCCAAGAAGTTAGAACCTTCCAAATTCAGTAACAAGGTGTCCCTTTCTATTCCCTTAGCGTCCTCGAAAATTGGAACCTATTGAAATTGTGGGTTGGGGACCATCCACATAGTTTCAAAGACTATTTTTAAAGCATATTTTCGGAAATAATAGAAATAGTAACTTCAAAAAAATGTAGAATCTTCAAATTTGGCCCAAGGGTGTTCTTTATCATCGAAATTAATAAAAATAGGAACTTAAAATTAATATAGATTGTTCCAATTGTGTACAAGGGTTAACTATCATTAAAAGTATGACTGGGACGGCATATGGCCGAAATCGTACCATGGTTTCGGGTTCTGGAACTTTTGAAAAGTTCAAAAGCTAACAAATGTATATCTTAAAACACTAAAACTCAGAAACTAAGTACGCTATTTTGATGAAATTTATATACCTCCACTACTCCCAAGACGTCAAAGAATAATATATTCGAAATTAATAAAGATAAAAAAAAAAAATTTGATATACTATTTCCTATTTTTAAAAGGCTAAGAGTTTTACTATTAAACATATTATGTATTATATTTTATAAATTAAAAACTAAATATTTTTTATCATGTAAAATTTATTTTTGTATTAAAATTAATTATATGAACAGTTCTAAATTTTTCTTTGTATTTTAGAAATGAATTTTTGTATATTTTGCTTATTAAATTTTGTGATAAAAAGTTAATGAAAGCATTAATGGTTTTAACTAACATTAAAAACCAAGAAATTATATAAACTTTTATGTTTATATTATTACAAATTAATATTTCTTTCGAATAACTTTGAGTTTATTTATATAAAACATTAAAAAATAAGTAAAAGTTTTAAATATGTAATTTTGTAATTGAATTTTACGAATCCGTTTATTTTATTTATTTAGTTTAAAACTAGTTTAACAGTTATCACATTTTGTTTTTAAAATCTTTTTTAAATATAAGAAATATTTTCTTTAATGTACTTAATAATTAATTTTTTATAAACTTCTAATTTTGATTCTATTTTTATTTCATTTGGTAAGGCATTATACATTTTTAATCCATTGTAAAACAATATTTTTTTATTTCTTTCATTTCTTACTACATCTAATCTAATATCTAATCTATTTCTTAAATAATAATTATGAACTTCATTTACATACAATATCTTTTCAGATAGATAATTAGGTAATAAACCATATTTAATTTTAAATACTTGAATTAAAACATTCATTATTACTTTTTGCCTTACGCTTAACCACTTTAATGTATTTAATATATATAATCTAGCTGTATATCTATTAACTTTTAATATAATCTTCATTGATTTATTTTGCAGTTTTTGTAACCTACTCATCATACTTTGGTTTGACATAAAAATTATTGAAGAGCAATACTCAAAGTGGGGTTTTATAATAACAATATATAAATTAATCGCACAAGATAATGTGATATTCTTTCTAATTTTGAAAAAAAAAGTTAATTTTATTTTAACAATCACCCCTAAATATTTTATTTCATTAACTATTTCTATATTTTCATTATTAAAAACAACAAAGTTATTATTTAATTTACTATTAATTATCAAACATTTAGTTTTATCAATATTTTTTTTTAGTTTGCCCATTTGGAACCATTAATTTAAATTTTGTAAATCTAAGTTTATTTTATTAACGCAATCATTTACATTATACTATAACTTTCACCTATTATATATAAAAGAGCATCATCCGCGAAAAGAACAATTTCATTAAATTTAAGAATATCGTTGATTTATATTAAGAACAAAAATACTCCAAGAACTGATCCTTGAGGTACTCCAAGCTTTGTGTCTATTACTTCTGAAATGCATTCTTTTACTTTTGTACGTTGATTTATATTTTGTAGATACGATTCAAACCAATTTATTTCAGTACCAGTAACACCATACCTTTAAGATCTCTTTTCTTATTTAATGATTTTATAACTTTATTTAATTCTTTTTTTTAACTGGAATTTAAATTGATAAGAATAGTTGTCAATGATATTACTATATTGCTTAAATGCTATACTACTATTTATTTCACTTATACTATCTACAAAATATTGATTAAATTGTGTAGCAATCTCAGCCTCTTTTGAATATATTTTACTCCCGAAACAAACTTCTTTGATTCATTCCTTGGTTTTCTTAATATATAACTTTTTATTTTAAGCCACATAGATTTTTGGTCTCTTGCCTAACTATTTTTTGTTTCAATAAACCTATTTTTTGTTGGAATAAATATTTCTAATATGTTTATACCTATGCCACTCATTTATATTATTTATCAAAATTGCTCTTTGGTATTGTTTACCTTTTTCTATATTCATAAGTCTTAGTTCTTCTGTATACCATTGACAACTTTCCCTTATGGTTTGCTTTTTTACAAATTCTTTTAAATTTGTAGTTAGTGATTTACTAAAAATATCAGCTTTCAAATTACAATTTGTATAATATACTATTAGCAATTCACTTTGGCATACTTTTGCTATAAATATATTCTTATTGTATTTAAAATATTTAATGGTTTTTTTAACATCTCTAGTATTTTCATTTTGTATACTTATTACTATTGTTTCATGATCATTTATTTTTAACTAGTTGTCCACCATTACCTTAACATTATATTTGTCATTTACCATTACCAAGTCAATTAGTGTTTTAGAACGCATGGTGATACGTGTTAATTGTCTCACTACTTGTTTAAACCCATTATCATGAATTATGCTTTCTAAAACATTTTCTGTATTACTACTGTTCATTAGCCAATTTATGTTAAAGTCTCCCATAATAATAGTTTTTTCTGTATTTTCTCCAATATCTTCTATCCATTTTGAAAAATTCAGATAAAAATCTGAATTGATATTTATATATTTTGGAGATCTGTATACCTATGGTGGTGGTGGTTAAGATACAAGAATACAATAAAGAATAAACAAATCGGACCACGGGATTAGGAGGCTCCCACATAACATAACCAAACCTTTAGAAGGAATATTTATAGATTTTACAATACAATACAACATTATGCAATAAGAAAAGTTGAAACACTCCATCTTGATTTATTTCTTTGTTTTTAAATTTAAAAATATTATTTAAAATTAATTAAAATTTTTAAACGCATTAAGTTGAAAACATTTTTGTCAGTAATAACTATTATATAAGCAAAAACCTTACCAAACCGATCAAAATTTTAAATATCTGAATGACCATTAATATCAGAACATATATTTAACAATGGCATTTCCCAACCGGTAATAGTAATCTAAAAAATGAATAGAATTGAGGTGATGAATATTGCATATTGAAATAAATGACATTTCACAATTATTACAAGTTGCATTTCACATTTCACAAAAAGGAGTTATGAATTCTAAATAAATTATTAAAAATCTGAATTTTTATTTTGTTAAAATATTACAAAAAGTAATATTTAATCAAAACGTAGTAATTTAAATATTTTCCAAAGTAATAAAAAAATTGTCTAAAGTAGCTCGGGTATTACAAAGTATTTAAAAGTATTAATAAAAGATTAATAAATCACAGTATTAATAAAAGAATAGTCAAAATATTTTAGCAAACATCCGAGGAAATTGCACATGGGAGCATATATATATTTTTATGGGAGTATATATATATATATATTTTTAATCCTTTTCCACTCCTTTAATGAGGGCATTTACTAAGTCTATTTAGACTAGGCTTCAGTTTATTTAATCGTTATATTTACTAAGTCGATGATTCTTAGTAAGACTGAAAATGCAGAAAACAAAAGTTATTTGTATATTTTTATTAAATCTTATTGTATACTACAGTACTAATTAAACAAATTATCAAAGTAAACTAAAGTTGGTGCTAAAAATGAACAAAGAAATAAACTTTATAACATTTAAAAAAAAATTTACAGATATCAGGGCGCTTATCATCATGTTGATACAATTTTCATGTTTAATTTTATTGTGCCCTTTTTTTAAAACATCAGATATCATCTCATCTGTTGATATATAAAGAGCTACGATGTGTTTTTCATCTTGCATTTTTTTGCAATAATGGTACTTAATTTCGATGTGTTTTGATTGGTTACGATCATTATTTTGATTTCCGTTAACCCAGTGTGGCACAGCAATTTTTTATAGATTATTTCCTTACTTTATTCTTAATTAGAAACGGTTTGACCAATCGACTTTAAATTTTGTATGTGTGAAGCACTGTGCCTTATTAATGATTATGAAAATTTTCAAGTGAAATTTGATAAAAATTTTGAAAAATTGCTAGAATAATCCTAAAAAAATTCTTTAAAAAAAATGCTTTATTACATTTTAAAATTAACATCAACTTAAGCACAGCACCATGTGCAAATTTTTTGTTAACTTTTTTCAATAACATTAACTTAAATGAAACCTCCATTGAGAGATGGAGCAATGTGCACCGGGTATTAGTTAGTTTACATATAAGTATTATCATACCCGTTTGACTATAGATCAATTTGCCATTTTGTCATTATACTATGTCAATAATAGTTAACTTGAATGACAACGTTTGAATAAAATATAGTCGATGGTCAGTAAAACGTTTAAAAATCTGCTTTTGAACTTATATTTTGTTTTGTACTTAACTAAAAGTCCTACTACTCTCTTCCTCGTTTTTTTTATTAAAGATATGTAAGTTTTTATACCCGTGCATACATATATGAACATCGGGTATATTAAAATTACTCCTCCGTTTGTAACGCATCGAAATATAAGAGCTAGATATAGTGTCAAGGGTACGTATCGAATCAGAATCGAAAAGTGAATCGATCTAGCTATGTGTGTCCGTCCGTCCGTCCGTCCGTCCGTCCGTCAGCACGATAACTCAAAAACTATAAGAGCTAGAGTTCTGAAACTTTCACAAAGTCATTTTTAGACAATTTCTAGGTTCCCTATTGTTTTTGGTTAAAATCGGACCAAGGCTTCGGGGAGCTGCGATACAACTTTTTTGCACCAATATGAATTTCTTCAAAACTATTTATACTACGGGGATGAAAATTACACACGGTTAGTTTTATAATGACTCCGGCACTTATATGAAGTTTCAAAATGTTAGGGCCCCATTTTCGGGGGGCTGCCATACAACTTCCTTGCACCAATATGAATTTCTTCAAAACTAATTATACTACGCGGATGAAAATTACAAACGGTTAGTTATATAATGAATCGAGAACTTATATGAAGTTTCAAAATGTTAGGGCCCCATTTTCGGGGGGCTGCCATACAACTTCTTTGCACCAATATGAATTTCTTCAAAACTAATTATACTACGAGGCTGAAAATTACACACGGTTAGTTATATAATGAACCGAGCACTTATATGAAGTTTCAAAATGTTAGGGCCCCATTTTCGGGGGGCTGCCATACAAAGTTTTCGATTCAATAACTTTGAATCTAATGAAGCTACAAGGTTAAAATTAAAATTGGGCAGATAAATTACTAGGGCAAGTTACTTGGCAAAGGTGGACATCACTCGGACCTTCGGACTTTTAGGGTGGGCCAATTTTTTTTTTTTTGTTTTTTTTTTTATTTTTATTTTTTTTTTTTTAAGCTAAAGTTATGGGACAATGAATGAAAATTTTGGTTTTTGTTTTGTGATTTTTTTTTTTTTTTTGTTAATTTTTTTTTTTTTTTTGTACGTCAAAATTATGGGGTAATGAGTTAAATGTATAAGGGAAGTAAATTACGGTTTATTTTATACACCGTAGTGGGTATGCACGGGTATCTAAAAGTTGACAAGGGCAACTATAATCTTCCTCGTTTTTTTGTTTTAAAATACGTATGTATTTAAGCATAATTTATACGAAATTAATATTTTTCGATTTTGAAAGTTTATTGAAAAAAAAAAAATGCAATTTGACATTAAAATCTATTTTTAAGGAACAACAACTGCAAAGCAAATAAAAAACAAAGAATTACGAAGAAATATAGAGGTGGAAATTGTTATGTTATTTCAATTAAGCACATTATTATTCGTATTCTTTATAAGCATTATCTTTATTATTATTAATATTATAAATTTGCGTTGAAAATTTTTTATGGAATAACAACTGTCCAAAGTTAAGAGTTTTAAAAATATTCTAATAAAACTTTAAAAAAAGTCATTAGGTATCGTGTCCAAACGGGTTAATATATCGCAACCAAATTATCTCATTTAGATTTTGTACTATTTGAGGAGAGCAAAAAAATTATTGTTAATAATTACCTGAGCTTGTGGAATAAAAGTTAACATCAAAAATTCGAAAATTTTATTGAATCTTTGTGCAAAACGGGTAAACTGGTCAAAACACGGTGAACTTCTATTATTAAAATCTATGCTTGTGCGAAACTTTCAATAAAATTGATTTAACTGTTTAAGCAAATAAAATTAATAGAAAATTTCATAGCTTCGTCGTACCCAAACGGGTAACTCAGAAATTTTCTTCAGCCTCACTTTTGGACTGCAAAATCACCCTTTAAAATTGGGCACAAATATGATAAAAACATTTTTTGTGGAGCTCGCAGGTTCGATATGGCTTAATATATTCCAACCAACTTTATACAATTAATTCCATTAGCTGAGAGAATCATTTGTGTAAAATTCAAGTCAATCGGTCAAACTCTTTGCCCTCACATAAAAAAAATTAAAAAACTTAATAGGGCCTCCGTGTCCAATTGGGTTACGCGAACTCTATAAAAATTTGTTCAAGGCTCTCTTTTGCACTGCAAATAAACTCCGTACATTTAGACATAAAACAGAAACAAAAAATTTTTTGGAAACTCGTCGGGAATGTGTTAATATATTCGAACCGCCTTTATGTAATAAATTCCATTTGCTAAGAAGAACATATTTTGAAAATTTCAGGTCAAACCGTTTCAGAGAGAACCTAAATTCCACTTTAACAGAAGATGTAATCATCAGTATAAAAATAATTGATCAACAAAAGGAAAAAACCAAAAATAAGTTATGTATACTGAAGCTGAGATCCGAAGCAACAAAAATGGAACTTATGGGTAAAAAAAAACTACACAAACGTCTGTATTCCAGTGTATTGAACTTGGGAGGTGAAGGAAACCGCGAAATATTGTTTCGTCACCATCTGTCACCACTGCAATCAAAGCTCTACAGTCTACTACATTGCAAAGCAATTTAAAACATCACATAATTTTCAATACCTGTGGTTGAATAATAATCAAATACTACTGCGGCAGAATGCTACAAGTAAGGTGTACAATATTAACTCATATAACGATATTGAAAAAATTAAAAACACAATTAATATTAAGTAAAATTTTTTTATTAAATGAATTTCTAGTTTTTCTTAATAATTCAACTAACACATTAATATACACATATAAACATTTATTTTTAATCATATTACTTAGATTTTTTTACATATTTTATATTTTTTTCTTCGTTAAATTATTCAATTAATTCATATAACCTAAGTTATACTAAATGCAATTTTTTAATTTTAGCATTAATATACACATACAAAAATTTATTTTTACTCATATTAGTTAGAATTCTTAAATATTTTATATTTTTATTTTCGCTAAATTATTTACATAACCTTAATTATGTTAATCACATATATATTTTAATTTTAATCAACTACTACACCAAAAACTCTCTTTATAACCTTTTTATTTACATTCTACTTAAAATTTTTACATTTATTTTAAATAATTCGTATAACTTAGGTTATAAAGTTTCTAATTTTAGCATTAATACACACATACATAAATTTATTTTTATTCATATTACTTAAAGTTTTTACATATTTAATATCTTTTTCTTTGCAAAATTATCTACATAATCTTAATTACGTTAATTACATATATTTAATTTTAATCAACCACTACACAAAAGGCTTACTTTATAACCATTTTACTTACATTTTATACAAATGTTTTTTTTTATTTTAATTAATTTATATAACCTAAATTATACTAAATATTTATATCCCTTTAAATAACACAAAACCTAAAATATTAACTTTACATAAAATAATTAACAAAACAAACAATTTCTTTTTATACAAACAATTTCTAAACTTATGTTTTTACTTTCTAATTGAAAACAAGCTACATATCAAAAATGACATTTACTGTTTACAAAATGCAAAAAGATGATTTCATAAACGTCCAAGATGACATTAATGTTGTATACGTTATAGGGTTGAACAAAAAGAAGTGTGGTGAATATAAAAATAACTTAAATGTTTTGTACTTAAATATTCAAAGTTTAAGAAATAAGCTCAATAATTTGGAAATATTTTTCAATTCTTTTTCGTGTGAAATACATGTGATTGTATTAACTTAAATTTGGTTACAAAAATCTGAAAACAAATTTTTTAATTTAGAAGGTTTCACTCCATACTTTTTAAATCGAGAAAAATCGTATGGGGGTGTAGCAATCTATATAAGTGATAAAATTAGTAGCAGTATAAATTGTGAATTCGAGTTTGAGAAATCAAATGTTTTGTGTGTCAAACTATTAAAACATAATATTAACATTATAGGCATTTATAAATCTCATGAAATAAGTATCAACACTTTTCTTATAAAATTAGATGAAATACTTTCAACGTATAAAAGATCGTTAATATTAGGTAACTTCAATATTAATATACTCCACTCAAATAATTACGATACAAAATACTATATCAATACTATTAATACAAATGGTTTTCTGATTTATAACAATATATCACCTCAATTTGCAACAAGAATTGGTAGGTCGGCTAAAACTATAATCGATCACTTTCTAACCGACTTAGTTAAATATAAATATTTTTTTCATATAGCAAATACATACCTATCTGATCATAATAGTCTATTTTTAAGTATAGATCTCAAGCCTATAATTGAAAAAACAAATCATTTCAAGACAATTCTAGACTATGAAAGTATAAACAATGATAATACTTGGTCTAGAACTAACTCATCAGAAAACTTTGATGAAGTTGTCCATGAATTAAACAATCTTGTGGCAAGAAACATGAAGACCATTTCATATAAAAAAAAAAAAAAAATGATTGGATAACAAATGAAATCATAAATGGTATAAAAATACGAAATTCATTTTATAAATATAAAAGGATATATAACATACGATCCGTATGAAACTGAGTTATACAATTTTTATAAAAAGAAAGTAGAAAATTTAATAGTTGAAGCCAAAAAGAAATATTGTAATGACCAAATTGCTCGAGATCCAAGTAATTGCAAAAAATTATGGGAAAAAAATAATGTACAATAATGATCCCAAAGCCTCCTCCTGCCAACTAAAGGTTCTAAATATAGGTAACAAAAATCTGAAAAATGAAACCGACATAGCTGAAGCAACGAATAGTTTCTTTATCAATGTGACCAAAGAGATTAATGTCTGTCAACAACCTATAGACACCGTGTACATAAACAACTTCACACAAATACCGAATGTAAGCTTCATTTAACGCCCACAAACCAACTAGAAGTAGACTCCGTTATCGACAATCTTAAACTAACAGTTGCCACAGGTCATGATAACATTTCCGCCAAATTTGTTAAAAAATATAAAGAAAGGCTATCTCCAATCTTAGTTCACTTCATAAACATCTCTTTTTCTACATTTATCTTTCCAAATTCACTAAAGACAGCAATAGTTACGCCTATTTACAAGAATGGTGACTCAACTGGCTTAACTAACTATCGTCCAGTTTCTGTGCTAAGCTGTTTCTCGAAGATTTTTGAAACCGTAGTAAAAAACCGGTTAGATAACTTTATTGAAAAAAACCAAATTTTAAGTTGTAAGCAGTTTGGCTTCGAAAACAAATCAAATACTACAGCGGCGTGCCTAAGTCTCACCGACTTTATCTCCAAAAAAATGGATGATGATAGATTTGTTGGCTGCCTTTTCTTGGACCTGCAAAAAGCATTTGATTGCGTCGACCACAAAATACTGTTACTAAAACTTTCAAAGATTAATGTTAATACTAACGAACAAATGTACTTCGAATCTTATTTAACGAAACGTAGTCAAAAACTGCGTATAAATAACACGCTTAGTGAATCAAAAGAAATGATAAAAGATGTGCCTCAAGGTTCAATTCTGGGACCCCTTTTATTCAAACTCTACATAAACGATCTTGCAAATATAAATTTGAAAGGCACAATTCAACTATATGCGGATGATTCTGTAGTTAAATATGCAAAAGGTGACGAGAATGAATTAAGGAATGACATTAAATCAGACCTGAATTCTATTTAACAATAGCTTACAAAACACAAATTACTTTTAAATGTCAAAAAAACTAAAATTATATTGTTCGAAAACAGAAAATTTTCAGATATTAATTTTTATGTAAAGGGAAGTGGAATAATCGAAATTGTGAGAAATTTTAATTATTTAGGACTATTATTAGATAGCAAAATGAAGTGGAATGACCACATTGATCAGCTCATAAAAAAAATTATGCCATATGCTATTATCATAAAAAGACTTTGGAGGTATTTCTTTAAAGATGTACTAAAACAAATATACTTCTCTTATATTATATCAAACTTGATTTATTTAAATCCCATATGGAACAAAGCTTCAATGACTTTATTAAATAAAATAGATATCATTCATAAAAAAGTCATCAAAACTATCCACAATTACCCATTACTTTATCCTACTAGTAACTTGTACAATAATCAATACATCAGTTTTACGAATATATGCACAAAAGAAATGTATTTGATAGCATTTAAGATTACAAATAATGAAATTAAACAAAATTTCTTACTAAACAGAATGATCGATATACAAAACTACAATACCAGAAACAAAACCAATTTTTACTTATCACTCTTTAAAACAAGAAACCAACAGAATAACTGCTTATATAATTGTCTCAAACTGTACAACGAACTTTCTAATGAATTAAAGCTTATTGAAAACTTATATTCCTTCAAAACAAGTAAAAAAACAGTCAGTCGGTGCAACCGACTTAGAAATACCCTAAACCTATTTGGTTCAAATTTAATGACATATCCATAAGTCATTTTAGCGCCATAAAAGCTGTTATTAATTTGATTGTAAGAAATACCTAACCAAATTAACTTTATAATACTAAAAACATTTTCTAATTACTTTATCTATTCAAAAATATTACAAATTCTTACTTATTTATTTATTTAAAAATATTAAAAAACAAAAAAACTTGTTATAAATGAAAATATATTTATTCCAATTCAATTACAAATTCGATCAAAAAGTTCGAAGTGCCGAACCCATTGTTCAATCCTCACCGTACGCAATCGCCGCCTTAGTTTCATTACCAATAACCTACAGCACAAATTTCATGAAGATAGCTTCATTAGTTGTTGAGTTATCGTGATTATGTATATATGTTCGTTAGCCCTGAAACCGATTAAAAGGTTCAGAATCCGAACCCTTGGGCTGATTTCGCCCTTATTAACTTTAAGCACTAGTTAACGCTTATACACAATTTGAACGTTCTATCTTAATTTTAAGTTACTATTTTTAATAATTTCGATTATAAGCTTTTAAAACTTAAGAGGGTCTAAGAGGGATACTGAACTCCAATGGATCCCAAATTAGGGGGCACGCAAGGGATAGTAAAGAACACCCTTGCGCCAAATTTGAAGCTTCTACATTTTTTTAAGTTGTTATCTTTATTAATTTTAAAGATATGCTTTAAGGTCTTCGGAAATGTATGGCTTGTCCCCGACCCACTACTCCAATGGGGCCCAAATTTCAAAGACATTAAGGAAATAGGAAGGGACACCCTGATACAAAATTTGGAGTTTCTATCTTCTTTGGTTTCGGAATTATTCTTGTTTGGCCTAAATTCGATCAAAAAGTTCTAGGTTCCGAACCCATGGTCCAATCCCGAACTTACGCAATCCCCGAAGTAGTTTCAATACAAGTAACCTACAGCAGAAATTTGATGAAGAAAGCGCCATTAGTTGTTGAGTTATTGTGATTTTTTATATATGATCGTTAGCCCTTCGATCGATTAAAAGGTCCAGAATCCGAACCAATGGGCCGATTTCGCCGCCGTACTTTCAGTCCTTGTAACCTCCAGTTAAAATTTCATCAAGATAGCTCCATTCTTTTTTGAGTTATCGTGCCTACGGACGGACGGGCGGACGGACATGGCTATATCGACTCAGGAGGTCACGCTGATCACAAATATATATACTTTTCCATTATTTAGCTCGCTTCCTTTAGGTGCTTACAAACACCATACCAAAATTAATATACCCTTTTATCTATTCTATAGGTGTAGGGTATAAAAAGAGTTCGTCATTCGTCACTAATTTTACATTTAACGAGGAAGAGTGTAGTAGAGTAGACTGTGTCAACTCTGGGATACCCGTATTACCGTAACATATACATTATATCATCCGGTTAATTACTTTTGGCAAAATTTCAAACATACAGCTTTATTAGGTGTAGTGTAATGCTCATAAAAGGGAAGAAGTTGTATGGCAGCTACTCGAACGCACTGCAATAGACCAACCAAATTTTGCCGTATTTTTGGCCATTACACTAAACTATTTTTGCCAAAATTTCAGACACCCAGCTTTATTAGGTGTAGTGTAATGCTCATAAAAGGGAAGAAGTTGTATGGCAGCTACTCGAACCAACTGCAGTAGGCCAACCAGAACCTTTCCAGAAATTTTGGCCATGAAACTAAACTACTTTTGGCAAAATTTCAGACACCCAGCTGTAATAGGTACAGAGTAAAATTTCAAGATCCTAGGTTCTTTAGTTTTTGAGTTATCGTGCGGACGGACGGACGGACATACATCGCTAAATCGATTTATTTTTCGATTCTGATCCGATCCATACGCTTGAGTCTATATCTACCCCCCTTGATCTAAAAGAATCAAAACGTTTAAATTGAATTATGACTGTAAATAGTCCCACGGGCTGTCAACACCTATTTTTGTGTAAGACAAGAGTACAATTTTATTTAAATTTACTCACATTTGGTACGACTTTAGTCTTACACAATAAAAATAGATTATCATATAATTTATTAGTCTTTTATAAAACGTCAAATTTAGGAGCTGCTCTATATACATAAACAGTACAGTTGCGAATTAAAAATGATTTACTTTTTTATTATACCCGTATGACTATATAGTCATTATACCCGTATGACTATATAGTCAAAGGGTATAATAAATTTGCCATTACGTTTGTAACGCAGAGAAGGAGGGGGGGTAGATATAGACTCAAGTGTATGGATCGGATCAGAATCGAAAAATAAATCGATTTAGCGATGTATGTCCGTCCGTCCGTCCGTCCGTCTGTCCGTCCGTCCGTCCGTCTGTCCGTCCGTCCGTCCGTCCGTCCGCACGATAACTCAAAAACTAAAGGAGCTAGGATCTTGAAATTTTCGCAAATTCGTTTTTTTTCAATAGCCGTCATCGCTATTTTAATCCAGCCATTTTGGTCCATGGGTTCGGGTAGCTGCCATACAACTCCTCTTTTTATATGAGTATTTCTCTGTACCTATTACAGCTGCGTGTCTGAAATTTTGCCAAAAGTAGTTTTGTTTTATGGCCAAAGAGTCTACAAAATTTGGTTGATCTAGTGCAGTGGGTTCGAGTAGCTGCCATACAACTTCTTATTTTATATGAGCATTACTCTCCACCTAATTAAGCTGGGTGTCTGAAATTTTGCTAAAAATAGTTTAGTGTAATGGCCAAAATTTCTGCAAAATTTGGTTGGTCTACTGTAGAGGGTTCGAGTAGCTGCCATGCAACTCCTTATTTTATATGAGCATTACACTACACCTAATGAAGCTAGGTGTCTGAAATTTTGCCAAAAACAGTTTAGTGTAATGG
Organism: Dolichopus griseipennis; assembly: GCA_963082915.1. Taxonomy (NCBI): domain Eukaryota; kingdom Metazoa; phylum Arthropoda; class Insecta; order Diptera; family Dolichopodidae; genus Dolichopus; species Dolichopus griseipennis. Next base: position 107,862,523 of record OY720441.1, read on the forward strand.
CCAAAGTTACAGGAAAAATTGGTTGGTCTACTGCAGAGGGTTCGAATAGCTGCCATACAACTCCTTCTTTTATATGAGTATTCCACTACACTTAATAAAGTTGTATGTTTAAAATTTTGACAAAAGTAATTAATCGGATGATATAATGTATATGATACGGTCATACGGGTATCCCAGAGTTGACACAGTCTACTCTACTACACTCTTCCTCGTTTTTTAACTGAAATAAAGTCAACAAATGCTTTGATTGTTTAAATGTTTTAAAATACAAATAGAGCTGTTCCAAATTTTGACGTATTTTAAAATTAAAAATCAATTCTATGATATATTTTCGTTGTGTAAGACTAATAACGGGCTGCCAATATTTTTTTTTGTATACAACAAAAGTATAATTTTATTTGCGACTGAAATCGAGCCAAATATGAGGAAATTTAAATAAATTGTACTTTTCTCTTATACAGAAAAAATATATTAACTTCTAGCGCTAGAAGAAAAATGCAACGCACGATAAAATTTTCTACTGAACGAACTATATTGTGTAGCGATTTTCAATTGACGTTTGAGTGTTTACATTTTAATGTAAAGTGTTTGTTTGCAAGATTTTCTGATAATTTTTGAAAGTAAAGCATTTCTTATAAAATTATAAATATAAATTGATTAAAAAATAAAGAATATAAGTTTAAAAATAACATACGCATTTGGCTAATTTTAATTATTGAATTTTATTAATATTTCAAATAAAAGAATAATAGCGATAGTAACAGAGTTATAAAAATGATTTTGAGTACCATATAATAAGTCACCCAAAATCAAATGTCATTAAATTTTTCTGCAAGTTATTCTATTCAACAAATTAGCGAAGCGGTGTAGCGATTCAGTGTAGAGCTACTAAATTCTGAACGTATTGCTTAAATTTTTTGGAAATTTTTTACGTCAAAAAAAATTGTACAAAACAAAATATATTATCGGAGTAGGCTACATGCAAAAAAAATTAAACTAAAAAAAGACATTTTATCAGTGGTGTGGTGTTTTTCGTTGTTTATTTCAAATATTACAAAAAGATGAGTTATAAATTGAAATATTTAGAATTTGATATGATAAAAAATGAGTGAGTTTTTTTTACAAGTGCACGCGTTTGTTTTGGTTATATTAAAATAAAAAAATTAAAATATTTATTGACAATTAAAATTATCAAGTTTACAAAAAAAGATTAATTTAATAGTGTCTCTTTATTTAAAATAGAAAAAAGATATACTTGTAGTAAATTAATATATGCAAAATTTGCATTAGCATTTGGATGTGGTGGAGCGTCACATGTAAAATGTACCAAGCTCACCGCTAATGAATTACATATTATAAATGCAAATAATAACATAAAATACTCTTGTGACAATTGTAGTGAAAAAGGGTTTGAAAGTGTGAATAAAAAAATTGATGAACTAAAAGCAGCAATAGATGAGATGTGTAAAAATAAAAATCATTTGAGTAATAGTGAAGAAATAGAAAAAAACATAAACAATATAAATAAAAGTATAAAGGTATGTAAAAATGAAATTCTTGCTGAAATAAAAAAAGACAATAATAAAAAAATGCAAAAAGTAGAAACATATGCTGATGAATTAAAATTGCCTATAATTATTAAACCAAAAGAAAATAATCAGAACAGTGAAAAAACAATTCAAGATATAAAAAATAATATAAATCCATAAGCTCTTGCAGTTGAAGTAAATAGTATTCATGGCTTAAAAAATAATGGTGCGGTATCAATAAGTTGTTTGAATCAGTAATCAGTTGATAAAATTTGGCAAAAATTATGAAGTGAAAATACCTTCTTTACTTAATCCAAAAATATTAGTAGTTGGTATGAGTCAAAAACTAAGTGCAGAAGAAATTGTTAAAGCAATTAAAGCCCAAAATAATGTAGAGATAAAAAATATTAAATGTCTTAAAGTTTATAAATCAAAAAAGAAAAAAGTAGTATTTAATAATGAAATAATAACGCATAATGCAATAATAGATATAGATGGTAGTGCATTTAAAAAATTTATTGAAAAAGGACGAGGAAGAGTGTAGTAGAGTAGACTGTGTCAACTCTGGGATACCCGTATGACCGTAACATATACATTATATCATCCGGTTAATTACTTTTGGCTTTATTAAGTGTAGTGGAATACTCATATAAAATAAAGAGTTGTATGGCAGCTACTCGAACCCACTGCAGCAGACCAACCAAATTTTGCAGAAACTTTGGCCATTACACTAAACAATTGTTGGCAAAAATTCAGACACCCAGCTTTATTAGGTGGAGAGTAATACTCATATAAAATAAGAAGTTGTATGGCAGCTACCCGAACCCATGGACCAAAATGGCTGGATTTAAATAGCGATGGCGGCTATTGCAAAAAAACGAATTTGCGAAAATTTCAAGATCCTAGCTCCTTTAGTTTTTGAGCTATCGTGCGGACGGACAGACGGACGGACAGACAGACAGACGGACGGATATACATAGCTAAATCAATTTATTTTTAGATTCTGATCCGATCCATACACTTGAGTCTATATCTACCCCCCCTCCTTCTCTGCGTTACAAACGTAATGGCAAATTTATTATACCCTTTGACTATATAGTCATACGGGTATAAAAATTAATATTGAGTGGGATCGATGTAAAGTGTATGAGCTGTTAAGTGTACGCAGATGCTATAAGTGTTTGGGTTATAATCATAACGCAGATAAGTGTTCAATTGGATCGTGTTGTTATGGCAGTAAAGATAATTTAGCAGTAAAATGTACGGAAACTATAAATAAATGTTTAAATTGTGCTAGAGCTAAAATTGATTTAAATCTCGAAAACTTAAGTGTGGATCATGATACAAAATGTAGTGACTGTCCGATATATAAAAGAAAATTAAATATAGAAACAAGTAAAATAATATACTAGCAATTAAATAGCACCCAAGATTCAAGACAACATTTAAAAGCAATTTACCTGAATATTCAAGGTTTAATCAAAAATCTACCAGCATTAGAACACATAATAGTTTTATACAAGTCACCAACTAACTTCGGGTGCAATGAATTTTGTGAAATATTTGAACAATGGCTTGAAGATAATATTATACCATCCAACAAAAATATAATATTCGGTGACTTTAATGTAAATTGGTTTCTTGAAAACAATGACAAAAATAAACTTAAAGGAGTTATTGAACTATATAATTTAAATCAGATAGTTACGTTTCCAACAAGAATAACGCCAATCTCGAGAAGTCTGATTGATTATGTAGTGACAGGTTGTGCAGAAAGAAATAGAATAAAAGTAGAAGATAAAGTCGATTGTAAAATTGCAGATCATCAAGCAATAATAATTTGTATAAATGCAATGAAACACATTTAAATTCACAGAAATACAATAAAAATAAATACTGATCGATTTAAAAACCTTTTGATCTGAAAATTTAAGTAATATCTGTCAAATCCAAGAATTAAGTCTATCTGCAAAGATATTTTAGAGGACTATCGAAAAAGGTACTGAAGTATTCAGGAAAAAATTTTGTGTTGGTTTTAGAAAACAAGAATGGTTCACCAATGAATTGAGATTTCTTAATAATGACAGAACCACAGCATATAGAAGAGCTTCATTGGTAAATGATTCCGCAAGCTGGGAACAATATAGAATGGCAAGAAATAAATACAACAAAGTCGTAACAAAAACTAAAAATCAATTCATTGAAAATAAGCTAAAAAATTGCGAGGGTGATAATAAGTCAATGTGGAAATCACTTCAAAAGTATATAACAAAGCCATCAAAAAGCCAAGAAATAGAAAACATTTTAATAAACAACATTGAATTTAACGAACCACTTCAAATAGCAAATGAATTGAATAAATTTTTTATAAGCAGTATCGAAGATATAACTAGAAGCATTAATTTTGTCGAATCTATAAACATGATCGAAGAACATCAAAACAGATTTAAGTTTAAAGAAATAAACAAAAACGAATTGTTAGAAATAGTAAAACAAATGAACAAAAAAACTGATTTCTTGGGTATAAACAATAAGATAATTCTTGACTATTTCGATCTGTTGGGCGATATCTTGCTTCATATCATTAATATGTCTATGAGACAAGGTAAATTTCCTTTAACGTGGAAGGAAACAATAGTCAAGCCAATACCGAAAATATCTCATCCAAAGTCGCCAAATGAATTTAGACCTATCAACATGGTACCAATGTATGAAAAAATTTTAGAAAAAGTAATAAATTCGCAATTACAACAATACTTAGAGTAATACCTGTGTAATGAACAAAGTGGTTTTCGTGGCAAACACTCATGTGAAACAGCACTAAATTTGATTTTGTATGATTGGAAGCTTGCAAAAGAAAATAACCTTGTGGTGGCAGCAGTTTTTCTTGACTTTAAACGAGCATTTGAGACTGTAGATCGCAAGATTTTATTGATGAAGTTTAAAATATGGCATTGTTGGAAATCAATTAGAATGGTTTACCAGTTTCTTTGAAGGTAGAACACAAAGAACAAATGTAAATGGTGAGTTTTCTGATAGTCAATTAATTAATAATGGCGTGCCGCAAGGCACGATTTTAGGTGTTTTGAGCTTTCTAATCCACATCAATGATATAAAATCGTGTACTAAATTTTGTAAAATTATTTTATTTGCTGATGACGCTTTAATATACATAGTTGGTAGAGATTTAAAAGAATGCTGCAATAAAATTAACTCAGATCTTGAACATTTATTCAAATGGCTTTGTATAAACAAGCTAAAATTAAATTTAGATAAAACAAAGTACATGATTATAAACGACAGAACAAACGATACTACAAACATAAATATAGCAAATGAAAAAATAGATCGCGTAAACGTTATTAAATACCTTGAAGTTTTGATAGATGAAAATCTGTCATTTGATAATCATGCAGAGTACATTAGCAACAAAATTGCACAAAAGATTGGCTATTTTGGTCGAATCAGAAATAAATTAACACATAAGTGTGCAATAACTGTATATAACACAACGATTTTACCACACTTTGATTACTGTGCATCTTTATTGTTCTTATGCAATGAAAACATGAAAGACAGACTTCAAATCCTACAGAATAAAGTGATGCGCAATATATTAAAATGTAGTAGGTGAACAAATGTGCAATATATGCTGGGAAAATTGAAATGGATGTCTGTACGCAGAGACTGCATTTTAATGTATTTATCTTCGTTTTTAAAATGAAGCACAACATGTTACCTGAATATTTAACGAGATTTATTAGCTATGTCGGAGAAACAGTAAATTATAATTTAAGATCAGCAAGCATGTTCAGACTTCCACTTTTCAGAAGAAACAACATATAAAATAATTTATTTTACAAAGGCTTCATTTGTTCAACGCGTTACCAGCTGTAATTCGGGAAATAGACAATTTGGATAAATTTAAAAAAAATATTAATGCACTATTTAATACATAATGGATTTTAATCTTATATTTTAATTTTGTTATTTAATTATTTTTTATAATTTGTTATTGTTTTAAAGTATTTTATACTAATAAAGAAATAAAAAAAAAAAAAAAGATATACATGTATTAAGTTTTTTATAATATTTTTAATAAAGTACAATATCTTAGTTGCAATGGTTTTTAACACATTTTCAAAAAATTTTGTAATAGTTTCACTCTGTCCGTCCGTCCCTTTTTACCTACGGCCGACTAACAAATATTAGCAACGGGTAGGTATTGCTATAAAAATAATTTAATTTTACAACTTTTTTCTGAGCTACAGCTCATCTCATCAAAGTCGGAAAAAGCCCTATATTTAAATAGTTATAACAAAAGTTCTATAAGGTATATTTCCAACTTGAAAACGGGAAAAGACAAGCAAGACAATGGTAACCCTATACATTTGGCTTTTATAAGCTTTAAAGCTTTTAAAAGCCAAATGTATAGGGTTACCATACGGAATAAAAATTTACCGTCATCTAAAACTAAGTTTTGTAAAATTTTTGGCCCTTCATAACTTCTGAACGGCTTAAACTATAAACTTGAAATTTTGGGAGAAGTTAGATCGTCAGAAAAAAGTAGGATTCAGTTAAGAGTCAGTCAGTTTTTTTTTGTCACGCCCCCTGTTTAGGAGCTGTAAGGGGTCCAAAAACTAAAATTTTGCTACAAATTTTGCTTTTAAACCCCTAAAACTTGAATACTTGCTAAAAATTTTTTTTTTATTTATACACAAAATTGAAAGCTCTAAAACGAAAGTTTCAACAAGTGTCAAAGGTTATTCTTAATTTTGACTTGGTTCGTCCGTCTGTCTGTCCGTATGTTTACAAAAACTTTTACATCGTTTGAAATAGAGGAAAGAAATTTTAACCACGGATAGGTATTGCAAAAAAAAAAATAATTTCATAGAAGAACTGTTTTTTGTAGCCCCATCCGTTACGGAACTACCCCCAAAGTTGGAAAAAGTCCTATTTTTAAATTCTTATAACAAGAATTCTGTTAAGTGTATTTTTAATCTCAAACCGGCACAAAATAATTGATATACGCTTTACTTTTTCAATAAATTTATTAATTTTTGCTTTGAGATTGGAACCCTGCGGTAATTTTTTTGAAATTTTGCTTTGACATCGAACCTTGCGGCAATTTTTACCATTTATTGGTTTTTGTATTTGCTATTTTACTAATATTATTGTAGTAAATAAATATATAATAAATTATGAATGCAATACTGACTACTAAATTGTACTGATAATATGTAGCTGTGATATTAAAATTTATATAGAATGAGAGTTTGGACGAAATAAAATAGAAAAGTATGTATAGCAAATACAAGAAAAGCGTTGTTGTTGTTGTTGCTTTTTCTTTATTTTTTATACCCTACACCTATAGAATAGGTAAAGGGGTATATTAACTTTGGTATGGTGTTTGTAACCACCTAAAGGAAGCGAGCTAGATATGGAAAAGTATATATATTTGTGATCAGCGTGACCGCCTTAGTCGATATAGCCATGTCCGTCCGTCCGTCCGTCCGTCCGTCCGTAGGCACGATAACTCAAAAAATAATGGAGCTATCTTGATGAAATTTTAACTGTAGGTTACTAGGACTGAAAGTACGGCGGGGATTGCATATGGGCGAAATCGGCCCATGGGTTCGGATTCTGGACCTTTTAATCGGTTTCAGGGCTAATGAACAAATATAAAAAATCACGATAACGCAACAACTAATGACGCTATCTTCATCAAATTTGTGCTGTAGGTTACTAGTAATGAAACTACTTCGGGAATTGCGTAAGGTCGGGATTGGACCATGGGTTCGGAACCTAGAACTTTTTGATCGAATTTAGGCCAAACGAGCATAATTCCGAAACCAATGAAGATAGAACCTCTAAATTTAGTTTCAGGGTGTCCCTTCCTATTTCCTAAGTGTCTTGTGAATTTAGGTCCCATTGGAGTAGTGGGTCGGGGACCAGCCACACATTTCCGAGGACCTTAAAGCATATCTTTAAAATTAATAAAAATAACAACTTGAAAAAATGTAGAAGCTTCCAATTTGCCACAAGGGTGTTCTTTACTATTTCTTGCGTGTTCCCCTAATTTGGGATCAATGGGAGTGGTGGTTCTGTACCCCTCTCAGACCTCCCAAGTTTTAAAGGCTTATAATCGAAATTACTAAAAATAGTTACTTAAAATTAGGATAGACCGTTCAAATTGTGTACAAGGGTTAACTAGTACTATAAGTACAGCGCGGACTATATAAGGGCGAAATCAGCCCAACGGTTCGGATTCCGGACCTTTTAATCGATGTCAGGGCTAAGGAACATATATAAAAAATCACGATAACTCAACAACTAATGAGGCTATCTTCATGAAATTTGTGCTGTAGGTTATTGGCAGCGAAACTACGGCGGTGATTACGTACGGTGAGGATTGGACAATGGGTTCGGAACTTAGAACTTTTTGATCGAATTTAGGCCAAACGAGCATAATTCCGAAACCAATGAAGATAGAACCTCCAAATTTGGTATCAGGGTGTCCCTTCCTATTTCGTAAGTGTCTTTGAAATTTGGGCCCCATTGGAGTAGTGGATCGGGGACCAGCCACTCAGTTCTTAGAACCTTAAAGCATATTTTCGAAATTAATAAAGATAGTAACTTGAAACAAATGTAGAAGCTTCAAATTTGGTCCAGGGTGTTCTTTACTATTTCTTGCGTGCCCCCCTAATTTGGGATCAATTGGAGTGGTGTTTCAGAACCTCTCTTAGACCCCCCAATGTGTAAAAGCTTATCATCGAAATTAATAAAACTAGTAACTTAAAATTAAGATAGAGCGAACCAATTGTGTACAAGGGTTAACTAGTATTGAAAGTATGACGGGACTGCATATGGGCGAAATCGTACCATAATTTCGGGTTCTGGAACCCTTGAAAAGTTCAAGGACTAACAAACATATATCTTAAAAACACCATAACTCAAAAAATAATGCCGGTATTTTGATGAAATTTAACAGTAAGTTACTAGTAATGAAAGCACCATGGGAATTGGTTGTGGTCGAGTTTAATTTCGAAGCCAAAGAATATATTTCCTATGTCCTATGTGTCTCCGAAATCTAGACTTAATTGTAGTGGTTCAGCTATGTTCAAAGGTACTTGCTGCATTTATGTAAAATTTATTTTTATATTTAAATGAATTATATGAAAAGGTCTAAATTTGTAATTGTATTTTAGAAATACATTTATTGCATATTTTGCGTTTATAAGCTTTTCTATTAGGTATATAAACTAACCATTTAAAATAATTGCAATTTTTAAAAATTTGGATTATTAAATATATTATGCTTTGATTATCTTTTTATCACAAAATTTAATAATTAGAATTTTTTCATTTTGTAATTGAATTGGAATAAATATATTTTCATTTATTTCAAGTTTGTTTGTTTTTTAATATTTTTAAATAGATAAATTAGTAAGAATTTGTAGTATTTTTTAATAGATAGTGTAATTAGAAAATGTTTTTAGTATTATACAGTTAATTTGGTTAGCTATGTCTTACGATCAAATTAATAACAGCTTCTATGGTGTTAAAATGACTTATGGATATGTCCTTAAATTTGAACCAAATAGGTGTAGGGTATTTCTAAGTCGGTTGCACCGACTGACTGTTTCTTTACTTGTTTAAAGCTGATTTTAGTATTAAAAAAAATTTACACATATTAACCAGCTATTACTATATGTATATAGGTACATGAAATATATTAAACGATTTTTTTTTTTTTGTAAAGGCGGTTTTTTCAAAGATTTTTCTCTATAAAGATAATAATTGTATGGTCATGGAATTTGTTAAATCTATGCACAAAAGAAAAATTTTATGAAAATTTGTTTGTTTTTTTAAATCAAAAATAATCTTTTTTTATATAGGAATTTATGGGCTTAAACAGAATTGAGTTCGCTATTTTAATTGACTCAATTTTTTTATTCAAAATTTAAAAAGTAAAATGTAATTTAAAAAAATATTTAAATCTAACTGCTTTAGAATAGAAAAGCAAATGGTATTATATTTAATCAATACTGACATAAATTTTATAGGCTACTTATCACAAATATCATGCAAAATATCAGATAATATGTACACATCATACATATTCATATACAACCACAGATCATCTTTGTATTTAAAAAAAAAAAATATAGCTCCTACATATGTACCAAAAATAAATAATAAAAAATTAAATTTTATATTAGCCATAAATTTGCATACAATACATACATTATATTGTTAAGTATTGTTTATTTTTATTTTTTATCAGACTGTGTATGTATTTTAGTTCTAGTTTGAATTTGATAAAGTGAGAATTGTTTGATAAAGAGAAGTATTTTATAATAAAGTGAGAAGTATTTTAAAAGTTTAAGTGATTAAAAATTCTTATTGTTCAGCTCTACAAGCAAATAACAATATCTTGGATTATTTAGTTGAGATGATAGAATATTTCAAGAACATAGTTCCAACTACGTCACAAAAAATTTATTGCATCAATGGAATGGTTCTAAGTTTGTCTGCAATAATTCAACTAAGCAAAGATATTTTTTCCTATTACAACAATAACTCTAATTGTTTCTATTTTTTATTATCTAGACTTAATCAAGATGTTATAGAAAATTTGTTTGCTTCAATTCGTTACAGAAATAGCTGCAAAATTAATCCGTCAGTGATGGAATTAAATAAAATTTTAGCCAAAATAATTTCTGTCAAACTCATAACATGTAAAGATTTGCAAAGATTTTCAAAATATTATTCCTGAGGAAGACGATTTAAATTTAAATTCAAGTGATCCGTTTTATGAAATTTAAGTAAGTGTAACTGCTATAGTAATATATGAAGAAAATAAAAATAGTAATAATGATAAATCACAGGATAAATCTTCAACTAATAATATTTTATGTAATTCTGAAAGATGTATTTGTGGTTATGTTATTTTTAGGTTGTTAAAAAAACCTAAAAACATGTGATAATTTATTATTAAAAAAATCTAATGAAATTTTAACGTTTGAAGCTGAACAATTTATTTTTCAACAAAAACTACAATACAAATTCAGACATTTTTCATTTAACAGCTCCTACAGAGGAAATCTTTGAAGTAGCAAACGACTATTTCTCGGTAAATTATTATAAAAAAAATCTTTTCAAAAATATTATTTTTATTTGCTTAGAAGCTATAGAAAAGTCAACCAAACATTTTCAATGGTTTTCCAAAAGTGATGAATGCTATGAACATAAAATAAAATTTTTGGAGTTCATGATTCTTCTCTTATTAAAAAAAATGCTAAATGGTTGAAAGAAAAACTAATGTATGAAGAAAATCATAAAGAAAATAGACATCCAAAATAAAAAAAAACCAAAATAAATATGTAAACTTAAAAAAGCACAACTAGTTCTTTTAAATATTTTAATAGTAAACCTATTAAATTATTCCTATTAATTATTCTGAATTTTTAAGTTAACTATCTACATAAATTAAATTTTATTATCTTTCTTTTCATGCATCAATGGCTGCTGTGAAAGTGTGTGCAATATCTGTGTGAAATAATTTGAAATTTTATTATTTTTGTTATTTTTTTTTTTTTTTATTAAATTTAGCTATATATAATTTTATTTTATTATAAAATATATTTATTTTGTAAATATTTATTATAAGCATATTTATTTAAAAAAAATTGAAATATGAATTAATTTTTACAAAACAAGGGTTTTTTATGCCGAATTGAAGTTAAATTAGTTTATTTTGAAGTTTCAACTCGACTTTTTCCTTTTGCTAAAAATATTTAAAAAGGACGAATTATAATTTTTGAATTTTTAATTTATAAACTGGTGACATTGGACATACATATTATGTATGTATGTATTATTTACCAAAGCTATTTATTTTTAAATGACATACTCTGTGGAAACTTACACTACACATCCCCTTCTGTTCTTAGATGAATTTTATATTTTTTCATGAATAAATATTAAATGAAAAAAATTGTTAGGTACTAGAGATCTGCACAAATATATTCCTTTATTAAAATTATCGAATGTATTCAAATACGGTATTCTAATTCTATACATTTCGTTCTAAAAGCTCTAAATATGGTGTATACTCAAACTACAACTTAACTATATTTATTCCATTCTATTCGTAACTATATTTTTTCTAAGCTTTTTTTTCATAAATACTTTGATGTCTTGAAATCAAATTTGAATTCTTCTAAATCTTTTAAAATACACCAAGTAACTCTAAATATAATGAAAAAGAAAAAAAGATAACAAAAAGAAGATAAAAAAACAAACAAAGCAGTGACAAAGCAAACAAAGCAACATATTGATATAGTACATACTGGTTATACGTATTACATATTATAACAATTTTCTTTATTATATTTGGTGTACACGGTATATAAATACAAATACTATAAATATTCTATTTTCGTGTACACATAATAAATCAAACACATATTCATTCTATTCTACAATAATTTTGTATTTCATTTACTCTATTCTATAATAATTTTGTAATGAATGTATTTGGTTTGAAAGCTTTCAAAACAGAATATAAAACGTTTTACTTAAATTAGAATGTTTTGAAAGCGCTTTTGAATACATTTGTGCAGATGTCTAATAGGTACCTGCCAAAAATAAAAATACTAACAAGCACTTACTATTGTATTGTATTTTATTAGTAATAGGAGGTAATAGTATTAATTTTTTTTTTCTTCAAGAAAATAAAAATTTCAACCTAAATGCATATCACATCGTAAAGACAAGTACCACATTTATAATAAAATATTTATCGGTAAAAAAATTTACTGCAGGGTTCCAATGTTATTCTCTGATTGAAACATTTTTTTGTTCTATATGATTTATCTGTATATTATTTATCTGTGATTATACAAAACTCAATATTGGCAAAATTTTTCACCACACATATCTTCTAAACGGTTTGTCAAGCCCCCTGTATAGGAGCTATAAGGATTCGAAAATTGAAATTTTTCTATTTTTAAACACATGTAACTTGAATACCAGTTAAAATTTTTTTAAGTGATATACAAAATTGAAAGCTCTTAAATTATGTTTCAAAATGTGTCAGGGGTTTTTCTTAATTTTGAAGGGTGATGAATCTACAGCCCCCGAAAATTTCAAAAAAGCCCTATATTTAAATTAGTATAACAAGAGTTCCGTTAAACGTATTTTCAACCTAAAAACGCAAAAGAGAGCTACTTTTATAGGCTTCACAAAAACACCACGCTAAAAGTTATAGGGTTGCCATACGATACTAAAATTTACCATTACGCAAAACTCAAATTTTGCAAAATTTTTGGCCCCACATATCTTTTAAAAGGTTCAAACTAGGGTCTTGAAATTTTGGGAGAAGTTAGATCTTCAGAAATTAGTGTGAGTCGATCAACCAAATTTTTTGCCACGTCCCCTGTTTAGAAGCTATATGAGCTCGAAAATTGAAATTTCGCTATTTTTAAACACCTGTAACTTGAATACCTGCTCAAATATTATATATTACAAATATACAAAATTTGAAGCTTCAGCATTATATTTCCACATATGTTAAAGGTTTTTCTTAAATTGCAATATGTTTCTTTAAATTGAACAAATTGTCTCTTAGTTTTAACCATTTTTGCTTAGATAATAAGTTCATTAAGTTCACAATTGATTTCCTAGAACTTATAAAAATGGAAAGATGTGGACAGAAGATGAGTGGGCAGATTCATCATAAGTTTGCTAAGCAAAAATTTAGGAACCTTCCCCATTGATGGGCTACTAGGTATTCAAAATTAAAACTTTTATGTTTTTATAAAACAGAAACTTATTCAGCAGTGTATGTTTTTCCAAAATTAAACGTTAACATTGAAGCTCCAACATTATATTTCGCACGTGTTAACAGGTTTTCTTAACTGCATTGGGATTATATTCTAAATATTGATTTCACTATTAGTCATAATTAATAAATTAATGAAATAACTGAATTATAATATTATCATTTATTTTTATATAAGTATATTTTTATAAAAATAAATAATAAAATACTCAGTAAAAAACCCTAAATAATTTTGAATATATGGTTTTAAAAACCCTTGGTTCTTTTCATCACTTGTTTGTCTTGAGATAGCGCTGAAACTATAAGCCCGACTTCCATAACTCATACTTTGATTTAAAGGTTGCACAATGTTCGGGGAAATTATAACCGTTTCTGTGGGACCAATAGTTTTGGAGATATACCGATAAATAAATTTAGGATTACCATCAGCCAAAATTTAAATAGAGGAACAAAATATTTTAGTAAAATTTTAATTTGAAAATTAAATCATGCATATATATTAAAAATTTTGAAATCATTTTTTATTTAGAAAATTATTTATTGAAATTACTACTAAAATTGTTTGACATAGATTTCGATTTAAAATTTAAGTATGAATTAAGTAAAAATATGGATATTTATATCAATTAAATAAATTTTTACACACAAATTTAACAAATCAATATAAACTTAAATTTCAAATATAGAACAATGTTAAAATAATCTGAGTTTTATATACGCTTTTCTAGATATTTGAAATTGTATCACATATGGAAATTGTATCGGTATGAAAGCTGAGGTTTTTCTCACAATTTTTATATTCACATACATTAAATAAATTATTGAAAAAATATAATATAATGAAAATAACAAATAAATAAATCGCTTGTTGCTGTATTACTATTAAACAAAATAATTATAAGCATGTAAGTGAAATGATCTTGTTGTGATAGTATAGTAGTATAGATACTTGTAAATAAGAAAAAAAGCTTTTCACGTTCAATCCGTTATTGTAATTGCATTTGTTATTTCCGAGATAAATCAAATGCAAAAAACATTAAAAAAATTTAATATAAAACAAATTTTTTTAATATTTTTTTAAACTGCTTTCTATTAAACAAATTTGCAGTATGTAATTGTTAACTACTATGTATAATACAAACAATTTAATATAGAATATTAAAACTAAAAACAATAGTTAATTGTAATTAAAACGAGAAAGAGTGTAGTAGAGTAGACTGTGTCAACTATGTGATACCATATAACTGTAATATAAACATTATATCATCCACTTAAATACACAACTTATTAGGCTTTAAGTTATGAACAAAAGAAAATATAAGTTGAAAGGCAGCTCAACCTCCTCCATTACACCAACTTTATATTATTCAGACGTTGGCCATTAAAGTTAACATTCAGCTTTATTATGTATAAAGTAATGCTCATGTGAAATATGAAGTTATATGGCAACTACTCAAACCCACTGCAGAAGACCATCAAATTTTGCAGAAGCTTTGGCCGTAAAATTAAACTATTTTTGGTAAAATTTCAGACACCCAGCATTATAAAGTGTAGAGTAATGCTCATATAAAAGAAGGAGTTGTAGAACAATTACGAACCCTCTGTAGTAGACCAAGCTAAATTTTCAGAAACTGAAATAAAACTAAACTATTTTTGGCAAAATTTCAGACACCCAGATTCATTATGTGTAGAATAATGCTCATTTAAAAGAAGGAGTATTATGACAGCTACTCGAGTCCCACTGCAATAGAACAACCAAATTCTGCAAAAACTTTGGCCATAAAACAAAACTATTTTTGGCAAAATTTCAGACACCTAGCTTCAATAGGTATAGAGTTAAAAAAAAGATATAAAGAAATATAAAAAAACAATACGTATAAGTTATTTTTCATAAAAATAAACAAAACAGTAAATAAGATAATGGGTTGTGTGAATAAAATGAAGCTTATGCTTTTACTACACATTTTGAAGTAATTACTACTCTTTATGTGAATAAAATTAAAAACCTTTTACCGATTTACCGAATCTCTTCACACAATGATATTGCTGATATCCATAGAATTTTCAAGTAACTGTTTTTTTTTTATTATTAACTTAATTAACAGAAATTACTATAATAAATTATACAAAATTCTTTTAAATTATAACCTAAAAACTTTATGTACTTTTTTTTATGTACAAAGTGTTTTGTCAGTCAAATATTTTTCTAAACATTTTTTTAAACATTGTTTTATCAATCAATATCAATATTTTTTAATTAGGAACTTAGACTCAAAAACTTTATGCTCAATACTTTCTTTCTTCTTTTTTTTATATAAAACATTATTTGAAATAATACATAATTATTTTGTAAAATTTTACAACATAAAAACACTATTTATTTCGCCTGTCAAATGTTTCAAGAAAAATATTATCAAACAATATCAATATTTTGTAAATAACAAATTTCAATCAAAAAATTTTTTTTACACAAAAATTTCGTTCTTTATAATCTTGCAAAAAAACACGTGTTTAATTTTTATACCCTACACCTATAGAATAGGTAAAGGGGTATATTAACTTTGGTATGGTGTTTGTAACCACCTAAAGGAAGCGAGCTAGATATGGAAAAGTATATATATTTGTGATCAGCGTGACCGCATGAGTCGATATAGCCATGTCCGTCCGTCCGTCCGTCCGTCCGTCCGTAGGCACGATAACTCAAAAAATAATGGAGCTATCTTGATGAAATTTTAACTGTAGGTTACTAGGACTGAAAGTACGGCGGGGATTGCATATGGGCGAAATCGGCCCATGGGTTCGGATTCTGGACCTTTTAATCGATCGAAGGGCTAACGAACTTTTATAAAAAATCACGATAACTCAACAACTAATGACGCTATCTTCATCAAATTTGTGCTGTAGGTTACTTGTAATGAAACTACTTTGGGGATTGCGTAAGGTCGGGATTGGACCATGCGTTCGGAACATAGAACTTTTTAATCGAATTTAGGCCAAACGAGCATAATTCCGAAACCAATGAAGATAGAACCTCCAAATTTGGTATCAGGGTGTCCCTTCCTATTTCCTAAGTGTCTTTGGAATTTGGGTCCCATTGGAGTACTGGGTCGGGGACCAGCCACACATTTCCGAAGACCTTAAAGCATATCTTTAAAATTAATAAAGATAACAACTTGAAAAAATGTAGAAGCTTCCAATTTGCCACAGGGGTGTTCTTTACTATCTCTTGCGTGTTCCCCTAATTTGGGATCAATTGGAGAGGTGGTTCAGTACCTCTCTCAGACCTCCCAAGTTTTAAAAGCTTATAATCGAAATTACTAAAAATAGTTACTGAAAATTAAGATAGACCGTTCAAATTGTGTACAAGGGTTAACTAGTACTAGAAGTACAGCGCGGGCTGAATAAGGGCAAAATCAGCCCATGGGTTCGGATTCTGGCCCTTTTAGTCGGTGTCAGGGATAACGAACATATATTAAAAATCACGATTACTCAACAACTAATGACCCTATCTTCATGAAATTTGTGCTGTAGGTTATTGGTAATGAAACTACGGCGGTGATTACGTGCGGTGAGGATTGGACAATGGGTTCGGAACTGAGAACTTATTGATCGAATTTAGGCCAAACTAGCGTAATTCCGAAACCAATGAAGATATAACCTCCAAATTTGGTATCAGGCTGTCCCTTCGTATTTCGTAAGTGTCTTTGAAATTTGGGCCCCATTGGACTAGTGGGTCGGGGACCAGCCACTCAGTTCCGAGGACCTTAAAGCATATTTTCGAAATTAATAAAAATAGTAACTTGAAACAAATGTAGAAGCTTCAAATTTGGTCCGGGGTGTTCTTTTACTATTTCTTCCACGCGCCCCTAATTTGGGACCAATTGGAGTGGTGGTTCAGGACCTCTTTTAGACTTCCCAATGTGTAAAAGCTTATCATCGAAATTAATAAAACTAGTAACTTAAAATTAAGATAGAACGTTCCAATTGTATACAAGGGTTAACTAGTATTGAAAGTATGACGGGACTGCTAATGGGCGAAATTGTACCATGGTTTTGGGTTCTGGAACCCTTGACAAGTTCAAGGACTAACAAACATATATCTTAAAAACACCATAACTCAAAAAATAATGCCGGTATTTTGATGAAATTTAAACTCTAGGTTACTAGTAATGAAAGTACCATGGGAATTGGTTGTGGTCGAGTTCGGACAATGAGTTCGGATTCTAAAAGTTTTTGATCGATCTGAGGCCAAACGAGTATAATTTCGAAGCCAAAGAATATATTTCCTATGTCCTATGTGTCTCCGAAATCTAGACTTAATTGTAGTGGTTCAGCTATGTTCAAAGGTATTTGCTGCATTTATATAAAATTTATTTTAATATTTAAATGAATTATATGAAAAGGTCTAAATTTGTAATTGTATTTTAGAAATACATTTATTGCATATTTTGCGTTTATAAGCTTTTCTATTAAGTATATAAACTAACCATTTAAAATAATTGCAATTTTTAAAATCTGGATTATTAAATATATTATGCTTTGATTATCTTTTTATCACAAAATTTAATAATTAGAATTTTTTCATTTTGTAATTGAATTGGAATAAATATATTTTCATTTATTTCAAGTTTGTTTGTTTTTTAATATTTTTAAATAGATAAACTGGTAAGAATTTGTAATATTTTTTAGTAGATAGTGTAATTAGAAAATGTTTCTAGTATTATAAAGTTAATTTGGTTAGCTATGTCTTACGATCAAATTAATAACAGCTTTTATGGTGTTAAAATGACTTATGGATATGTCCTTAAATTTGAACCAAATAGGTGTAGGGTATTTCTAAGTCGGTTGCACCGACTGACTGTTTCTTTACTTGTTTTATTATTATTCTCAACTTTATTAGTAAAATTATTAATTTTTCCTATTACACATTTATTATTTTTTGGGAGAAGTTAGATCGTCAGAAAAAAGTAGGATTCAGTTAAGAGTCAGTCAGTTTTTTTTTGTCACGCCCCCTGTTTAGGAGCTGTAAGGGGTCCAAAAACTAAAATTTTGCTACAAATTTTGCTTTTAAACCCCTAAAACTTGAATACTTGCTAAAAATTTTTTTTTTATTTATACACAAAATTGAAAGCTCTAAAACGAAAGTTTCAACAAGTGTCAAAGGTTATTCTTAATTTTGACTTGGTTCGTCCGTCTGTCTGTCCGTATGTTTACAAAAACTTTTACATCGTTTGAAATAGAGGAAAGAAATTTTAACCACGGATAGGTATTGCAAAAAAAAAAATAATTTCATAGAAGAACTGTTTTTTGTAGCCCCATCCGTTACGGAACTACCCCCAAAGTTGGAAAAAGTCCTATTTTTAAATTCTTATAACAAGAATTCTGTTAAGTGTATTTTTAATCTCAAACCGGCACAAAATAATTGATATACGCTTTACTTTTTCAATAAATTTATTAATTTTTGCTTTGAGATTGGAACCCTGCGGTAATTTTTTTGAAATTTTGCTTTGACATCGAACCTTGCGGCAATTTTTACCATTTATTGGTTTTTGTATTTGCTATTTTACTAATATTATTGTAGTAAATAAATATATAATAAATTATGAATGCAATACTGACTACTAAATTGTACTGATAATATGTAGCTGTGATATTAAAATTTATATAGAATGAGAGTTTGGACGAAATAAAATAGAAAAGTATGTATAGCAAATACAAGAAAAGCGTTGTTGTTGTTGTTGCTTTTTCTTTATTTTTTTAAAGCTGATTTTAGTATTAAAAAAAATTTACACATATTAACCAGCTATTACTATATGTATATAGGTACATGAAATATATTAAACGATTTTTTTTTTTTTGTAAAGGCGGTTTTTTCAAAGATTTTTCTCTATAAAGATAATAATTGTATGGTCATGGAATTTGTTAAATCTATGCACAAAAGAAAAATTTTATGAAAATTTGTTTGTTTTTTTAAATCAAAAATAATCTTTTTTTATATAGGAATTTATGGGCTTAAACAGAATTGAGTTCGCTATTTTAATTGACTCAATTTTTTTATTCAAAATTTAAAAAGTAAAATGTAATTTAAAAAAATATTTAAATCTAACTGCTTTAGAATAGAAAAGCAAATGGTATTATATTTAATCAATACTGACATAAATTTTATAGGCTACTTATCACAAATATCATGCAAAATATCAGATAATATGTACACATCATACATATTCATATACAACCACAGATCATCTTTGTATTTAAAAAAAAAAAATATAGCTCCTACATATGTACCAAAAATAAATAATAAAAAATTAAATTTTATATTAGCCATAAATTTGCATACAATACATACATTATATTGTTAAGTATTGTTTATTTTTATTTTTTATCAGACTGTGTATGTATTTTAGTTCTAGTTTGAATTTGATAAAGTGAGAATTGTTTGATAAAGAGAAGTATTTTATAATAAAGTGAGAAGTATTTTAAAAGTTTAAGTGATTAAAAATTCTTATTGTTCAGCTCTACAAGCAAATAACAATATCTTGGATTATTTAGTTGAGATGATAGAATATTTCAAGAACATAGTTCCAACTACGTCACAAAAAATTTATTGCATCAATGGAATGGTTCTAAGTTTGTCTGCAATAATTCAACTAAGCAAAGATATTTTTTCCTATTACAACAATAACTCTAATTGTTTCTATTTTTTATTATCTAGACTTAATCAAGATGTTATAGAAAATTTGTTTGCTTCAATTCGTTACAGAAATAGCTGCAAAATTAATCCGTCAGTGATGGAATTAAATAAAATTTTAGCCAAAATAATTTCTGTCAAACTCATAACATGTAAAGATTTGCAAAGATTTTCAAAATATTATTCCTGAGGAAGACGATTTAAATTTAAATTCAAGTGATCCGTTTTATGAAATTTAAGTAAGTGTAACTGCTATAGTAATATATGAAGAAAATAAAAATAGTAATAATGATAAATCACAGGATAAATCTTCAACTAATAATATTTTATGTAATTCTGAAAGATGTATTTGTGGTTATGTTATTTTTAGGTTGTTAAAAAAACCTAAAAACATGTGATAATTTATTATTAAAAAAATCTAATGAAATTTTAACGTTTGAAGCTGAACAATTTATTTTTCAACAAAAACTACAATACAAATTCAGACATTTTTCATTTAACAGCTCCTACAGAGGAAATCTTTGAAGTAGCAAACGACTATTTCTCGGTAAATTATTATAAAAAAAATCTTTTCAAAAATATTATTTTTATTTGCTTAGAAGCTATAGAAAAGTCAACCAAACATTTTCAATGGTTTTCCAAAAGTGATGAATGCTATGAACATAAAATAAAATTTTTGGAGTTCATGATTCTTCTCTTATTAAAAAAAAATGCTAAATGGTTGAAAGAAAAACTAATGTATGAAGAAAATCATAAAGAAAATAGACATCCAAAATAAAAAAAAAACCAAAATAAATATGTAAACTTAAAAAAGCACAACTAGTTCTTTTAAATATTTTAATAGTAAACCTATTAAATTATTCCTATTAATTATTCTGAATTTTTAAGTTAACTATCTACATAAATTAAATTTTATTATCTTTCTTTTCATGCATCAATGGCTGCTGTGAAAGTGTGTGCAATATCTGTGTGAAATAATTTGAAATTTTATTATTTTTGTTATTTTTTTTTTTTTTTATTAAATTTAGCTATATATAATTTTATTTTATTATAAAATATATTTATTTTGTAAATATTTATTATAAGCATATTTATTTAAAAAAAATTGAAATATGAATTAATTTTTACAAAACAAGGGTTTTTTATGCCGAATTGAAGTTAAATTAGTTTATTTTGAAGTTTCAACTCGACTTTTTCCTTTTGCTAAAAATATTTAAAAAGGACGAATTATAATTTTTGAATTTTTAATTTATAAACTGGTGACATTGGACATACATATTATGTATGTATGTATTATTTACCAAAGCTATTTATTTTTAAATGACATACTCTGTGGAAACTTACACTACACATCCCCTTCTGTTCTTAGATGAATTTTATATTTTTTCATGAATAAATATTAAATGAAAAAAATTGTTAGGTACTAGAGATCTGCACAAATATATTCCTTTATTAAAATTATCGAATGTATTCAAATACGGTATTCTAATTCTATACATTTCGTTCTAAAAGCTCTAAATATGGTGTATACTCAAACTACAACTTAACTATATTTATTCCATTCTATTCGTAACTATATTTTTTCTAAGCTTTTTTTTCATAAATACTTTGATGTCTTGAAATCAAATTTGAATTCTTCTAAATCTTTTAAAATACACCAAGTAACTCTAAATATAATGAAAAAGAAAAAAAGATAACAAAAAGAAGATAAAAAAACAAACAAAGCAGTGACAAAGCAAACAAAGCAACATATTGATATAGTACATACTGGTTATACGTATTACATATTATAACAATTTTCTTTATTATATTTGGTGTACACGGTATATAAATACAAATACTATAAATATTCTATTTTCGTGTACACATAATAAATCAAACACATATTCATTCTATTCTACAATAATTTTGTATTTCATTTACTCTATTCTATAATAATTTTGTAATGAATGTATTTGGTTTGAAAGCTTTCAAAACAGAATATAAAACGTTTTACTTAAATTAGAATGTTTTGAAAGCGCTTTTGAATACATTTGTGCAGATGTCTAATAGGTACCTGCCAAAAATAAAAATACTAACAAGCACTTACTATTGTATTGTATTTTATTAGTAATAGGAGGTAATAGTATTAATTTTTTTTTTTCTTCAAGAAAATAAAAATTTCAACCTAAATGCATATCACATCGTAAAGACAAGTACCACATTTATAATAAAATATTTATCGGTAAAAAAATTTACTGCAGGGTTCCAATGTTATTCTCTGATTGAAACATTTTTTTGTTCTATATGATTTATCTGTATATTATTTATCTGTGATTATACAAAACTCAATATTGGCAAAATTTTTCACCACACATATCTTCTAAACGGTTTGTCAAGCCCCCTGTATAGGAGCTATAAGGATTCGAAAATTGAAATTTTTCTATTTTTAAACACATGTAACTTGAATACCAGTTAAAATTTTTTTAAGTGATATACAAAATTGAAAGCTCTTAAATTATGTTTCAAAATGTGTCAGGGGTTTTTCTTAATTTTGAAGGGTGATGAATCTACAGCCCCCGAAAATTTCAAAAAAGCCCTATATTTAAATTAGTATAACAAGAGTTCCGTTAAACGTATTTTCAACCTAAAAACGCAAAAGAGAGCTACTTTTATAGGCTTCACAAAAACACCACGCTAAAAGTTATAGGGTTGCCATACGATACTAAAATTTACCATTACGCAAAACTCAAATTTTGCAAAATTTTTGGCCCCACATATCTTTTAAAAGGTTCAAACTAGGGTCTTGAAATTTTGGGAGAAGTTAGATCTTCAGAAATTAGTGTGAGTCGATCAACCAAATTTTTTGCCACGTCCCCTGTTTAGAAGCTATATGAGCTCGAAAATTGAAATTTCGCTATTTTTAAACACCTGTAACTTGAATACCTGCTCAAATATTATATATTACAAATATACAAAATTTGAAGCTTCAGCATTATATTTCCACATATGTTAAAGGTTTTTCTTAAATTGCAATATGTTTCTTCAAATTGAACAAATTGTCTCTTAGTTTTAACCATTTTTGCTTAGATAATAAGTTCATTAAGTTCACAATTGATTTCCTAGAACTTATAAAAATGGAAAGATGTGGACAGAAGATGAGTGGGCAGATTCATCATAAGTTTGCTAAGCAAAAATTTAGGAACCTTCCCCATTGATGGGCTACTAGGTATTCAAAATTAAAACTTTTATGTTTTTATAAAACAGAAACTTATTCAGCAGTGTATGTTTTTCCAAAATTAAACGTTAACATTGAAGCTCCAACATTATATTTCGCACGTGTTAACAGGTTTTCTTAACTGCATTGGGATTATATTCTAAATATTGATTTCACTATTAGTCATAATTAATAAATTAATGAAATAACTGAATTATAATATTATCATTTATTTTTATATAAGTATATTTTTATAAAAATAAATAATAAAATACTCAGTAAAAAACCCTAAATAATTTTGAATATATGGTTTTAAAAACCCTTGGTTCTTTTCATCACTTGTTTGTCTTGAGATAGCGCTAAAACTATAAGCCCGACTTCCATAACTCATACTTTGATTTAAAGGTTGCACAATGTTCGGGGAAATTATAACCGTTTCTGTGGGACCAATAGTTTTGGAGATATACCGATAAATAAATTTAGGATTACCATCAGCCAAAATTTAAATAGAGGAACAAAATATTTTAGTAAAATTTTAATTTGAAAATTAAATCATGCATATATATTAAAAATTTTGAAATCATTTTTTATTTAGAAAATTATTTATTGAAATTACTACTAAAATTGTTTGACATAGATTTCGATTTAAAATTTAAGTATGAATTAAGTAAAAATATGGATATTTATATCAATTAAATAAATTTTTACACACAAATTTAACAAATCAATATAAACTTAAATTTCAAATATAGAACAATGTTAAAATAATCTGAGTTTTATATACGCTTTTCTAGATATTTGAAATTGTATCACATATGGAAATTGTATCGGTATGAAAGCTGAGGTTTTTCTCACAATTTTTATATTCACATACATTAAATAAATTATTGAAAAAATATAATATAATGAAAATAACAAATAAATAAATCGCTTGTTGCTGTATTACTATTAAACAAAATAATTATAAGCATGTAAGTGAAATGATCTTGTTGTGATAGTATAGTAGTATAGATACTTGTAAATAAGAAAAAAAGCTTTTCACGTTCAATCCGTTATTGTAATTGCATTTGTTATTTCCGAGATAAATCAAATGCAAAAAACATTAAAAAAATTTAATATAAAACAAATTTTTTTAATATTTTTTTAAACTGCTTTCTATTAAACAAATTTGCAGTATGTAATTGTTAACTACTATGTATAATACAAACAATTTAATATAGAATATTAAAACTAAAAACAATAGTTAATTGTAATTAAAACGAGAAAGAGTGTAGTAGAGTAGACTGTGTCAACTATGTGATACCATATAACTGTAATATAAACATTATATCATCCACTTAAATACACAACTTATTAGGCTTTAAGTTATGAACAAAAGAAAATATAAGTTGAAAGGCAGCTCAACCTCCTCCATTACACCAACTTTATATTATTCAGACGTTGGCCATTAAAGTTAACATTCAGCTTTATTATGTATAAAGTAATGCTCATGTGAAATATGAAGTTATATGGCAACTACTCAAACCCACTGCAGTAGACCATCAAATTTTGCAGAAGCTTTGGCCGTAAAATTAAACTATTTTTGGTAAAATTTCAGACACCCAGCATTATAAAGTGTAGAGTAATGCTCATATAAAAGAAGGAGTTGTAGAACAATTACGAACCCTCTGTAGTAGACCAAGCTAAATTTTCAGAAACTGAAATAAAACTAAACTATTTTTGGCAAAATTTCAGACACCCAGATTCATTATGTGTAGAATAATGCTCATTTAAAAGAAGGAGTATTATGACAGCTACTCGAATCCCACTGCAATAGAACAACCAAATTCTGCAAAAACTTTGGCCATAAAACAAAACTATTTTTGGCAAAATTTCAGACACCTAGCTTCAATAGGTATAGAGTTAAAAAAAAGATATAAAGAAATATAAAAAAACAATACGTATAAGTTATTTTTCATAAAAATAAACAAAACAGTAAATAAGATAATGGGTTGTGTGAATAAAATGAAGCTTATGCTTTTACTACACATTTTGAAGTAATTACTACTCTTTATGTGAATAAAATTAAAAACCTTTTACCGATTTACCGAATCTCTTCACACAATGATATTGCTGATATCCATAGAATTTTCAAGTAACTGTTTTTTTTTTATTATTAACTTAATTAACAGAAATTACTATAATAAATTATACAAAATTCTTTTAAATTATAACCTAAAAACTTTATGTACTTTTCTTTATGTACAAAGTGTTTTGTCAGTCAAATATTTTTCTAAACATTTTTTTAAACATTGTTTTATCAATCAATATCAATATTTTTTAATTAGGAACTTAGACTCAAAAACTTTATGCTCAATACTTTCTTTCTTCTTTTTTTTATATAAAACATTATTTGAAATAATACATAATTATTTTGTAAAATTTTACAACATAAAAACACTATTTATTTCGCCTGTCAAATGTTTCAAGAAAAATATTATCAAACAATATCAATATTTTGTAAATAACAAATTTCAATCAAAAAATTTTTTTTACACAAAAATTTCGTTCTTTATAATCTTGCAAAAAAACACGTGTTTAATTTTTTTATTATTATTCTCAACTTTATTAGTAAAATTATTAATTTTTCCTATTACACATTTATTATTTAATATTATATACTTAGGTTTATTTACAAAATTTTACAATGAATGAGATTAATCTTGATTGTGGTATGAAAATAAAAAATTTTACAGGGTCATTCGAAAATGTATTGCATAGGTATAAGAAAAAATTTAATATAGTTTATCTTAACATACAGAGTTTAAGAAATAAATTGTTTGAAATTGAATCTTTAATAGCCTCATATGAATGCGATGTGCATATTATTGTATTGTCCGAAATATGGTTGAAAGAGGAAGAGAATAAATTTTTTAATTTGCAGGGATATACTGCATATTTTTCTAATAGAAAAGATTCTTACGAAGGCGTTGCAATATTTGTACAGAATTCTATTAGTTGTACATTAGTAACTGAATCAGAGTATTATCAGTCGAGTTTTTTGATTGTTAAGCTGTTGAAGCTCAACATTAATATTATTGCGTGCTACTTCATAGGCGCCCGCAAGATTTTTTCCAGGAGAGGGCAAAACAAAAATTTCTTAATAACCAATAAAAAAAATTTAATAAAAGAATTTCATTTATTCATTTTCCTTCTCATAAAATATAAAAATATAAAAACATTAATCATATTAATTTTAATCATAAAAAAAGAAATTGCAACCTCCTCTTCTCTAACCCAAAACGAATTAAAACGTTTATAAAATATCCACCTTGCATTTCGTCTATTATATGACGATGGACACTCATCATGCAAAGGCCATCCAGTCTATTCTCTCCCATAGTTGATCGCAACCAGGTTTTAACCCTGCGTAGAGTACTAAATTACCTCTCTACTGTGCAAGACGTCGTTGGAAGTGTTAGTGCAAGAGTAATTGCCAAAAAAACCGAAGGATAAAATACCGATGAATGCTGTAATAAATCTAAGAAGCTAAGATTTTAAATTTCTTTTATTGGTTTATCTTTCCAATAAGCAAACCAAACTGTAGCATCTGCTGTAAAATTTTCCAAAAAACAACCATACTTATTCTGAATGTTTATTATTGTGTCTTCATATTCCGCTTTTGCTAATTGACGCATATTATTAGGATGTAGCTGAAAAAGTAAATAAGCCGAATCATTCTCTTCAGAAAATCTTGCATTTAAAGATATTATTAACGAATCCAGGTATGGAATGAAAACAGATCTTCAATAATACGATTCAGGTGAATCACAAGGTACATTTGACCGATTTTTTTAATTATTTGCAAGACGAGGTAACTTTATTTTAATATTAATTTGTTGAACGTTTTTCTCAACATTTTGCATGACAGAATGAAATTGTTGTTCGGCATTTTCTCGGTAATCCCGAAAAATTTTTTTTAATTGTGTTAATTTGGTTTTTAACAGAGAATAAGTTTTGCTCAGGTCCTTGAAGAATATTAACAACAGGTTCGAGTAAAGCTGAGTACTGTGCTATAACATGCAAACAGATTATGAAATTTGAAGAACTGCAAACGTGATATAATTGAAAAGCATGTTGTCGAGTGTTAACATTATTTCCTTCTTCTGTCAACCGTTGTAGTCCTTCTATGATGGGGCAAAAATGTTCGTGAAAAATTCTAATACTTTTATATTTTGCTGTCCAACGTGTTTCGCAAAAAGGTGGTATACGCGGTATGTACTTTTTTCTCAAAGGACTTTCACGGAAAAAATTAATTACCTCTTTAATAGATGCGTCTGTATTTCGTATTTCTTGAACATTATTAAAATCATTTACAACCAGATTCAGTTTATGCGAAGCACAGTGAAAGAAGTTTGCCATAGGATATTGTTCTTGAATAAGTTTTTGTACAGCATTTATTTTTCCTGCCACCACAGAATAGCCACATACCCTTGACCTACCATTTATATCTCCACAAATACTAATAATTTCATTTTGTGTTCTGTGCGATATGTATTTTGCATTGTTGGCAGATGTTTCCAGATGATTTTTTAGAATCGAGTCACCTGCATCAATTCGAAAATCTAATAAATTTTGGAATACGCTGTGATTATCATCTTTACCTCTTACAGGAAGGCTATGTGTTCCACAAAAAACCAAAGTTTTTATGATTGGCAATAATTTTTGCCTATTAGATTCAATAACTTTATGTACAGATGAATCAATTTGTTCAACAACATTCACTTGTTGCCGTTGAATTATTTGAACAAAATTACTTGCACTCGCAGTGCCATTTCGTTGTTATATGTTTTTTAATACTGGCATGGAAATCTTTGTATTTTGTAAATTCTTTTACAATAAAGCTGTTTTGAAATCCTCTATCAACATGCGGTTTAAATAACACACATTATGCCGGTCCTTTTTTTATCTCTGAATATGAAATGCAAGGATACTCACTTAGCCATTGATGACGAAAAGTTCGAGGACCAGAAGAGTCATTCTTAAAATCGTAATCTTTATTTGGTACCCAAGGCTGAGTTAATGCCTTGAATCGAGTTTCGCTTGATAAAACAATATCTGTTTCCAAGAAATTTCCTATATCAAAAATATGGGAAGTATTTGCCCAATCTTCAAGAAGTGATTCAAAAATATTCACCGAAGAATATTAAATTACAATTAAAAATAAACCATTGAGGTAATTCCATATTTTCATATAATAAAATTTAAACGATAATAATATAAAATATATTTTTCACTATTAATATCAAATAATAATTGGAAAAACTACTTATACAAATGAAATTATGTTTCTTGCTTTATCTTATGCATGAAAAAAAACATGGTTTTTTCTATGCATTTTAAAATATAATTGAAATATTTTTAATATATAATTGAAATATTATATAATAATATTAAAATAGAAATATATTTATTTACCTGGTTTTTCAGTATTATTTAAATAGTATCAAGAATTTTCACTGAGTTTATTAAATTTTTAGATTTTAATAATAAAATGGATTTATATTACCAGCTAATAAACTAATATGTTACATATGATATATTCGAAAAATATTATTAAAATAATTTAACATTTAAATAAGTAATTATAAAATTAAAAGCAATAATATAATGTATTTTTCAAACTGCATCAACTGAGTTCACAATCACAATGAAAAACCGCAACCCCACCACTCCAAAATCATATTCAGATATTTAGAATAGTTTTTCCAAAGCCTACTATGCTAAAATTTGAATATTGGCTATAAGAACTAAAACTAGAACAAAAACATTTTTTTTTTAAATGCATTGGGAGTAATCTCTTCCTTTTGTTTTGAAGAAATTTTTGCAGTTTTTATGGATATGAAAAAGCGTGTGAAAAAGAGTTTGAAAAATAGAAAAAAAGCGTTTGAAAAAATATTGTATATAGTGGTTTATATATAGTGGTTATTGGTCTTCTGAAAAGTATTACTAAGGTTTTTTTTTAATTAAATGTTTTGATATTGTTTTGCTATTCCTCTATTTTTATTTTTTAAATTTAATAATTAATTTTTTTTTTTTTTAATAGCCAGGGGGAGGCAAGTGACCCACCTTGCCCATACCCGTGGGCGCCTATACAGATCTCATTATACAAAAACAGACGACTTTATAAATAAATTTGATGAAATTACTCTTGCAAACAAAAATTCAATAATAGTGGGTGATTTTAACATTAATTTGTTAAATGAAAGTGATAGGGACGTAATATTCTATTGTAATACGCTTTTGAGTAATGGTTTTTCGATTTGTAACCAGACAAAGCCAGATTTTTCAACAAGATTTGGAATCATGTCAAAGACGATCATTGATCATTTAATTACAGATTTGTTAAAATTCGAATATACTTTCATATTGGGGATATTGCCTTGTCTGACCATCAAATGTTTTTTATTAGTGTTAATCTAAATCCTATTAAAGAAACCTCAATCAGCACAAAAACTGTATTAAATTACGAGGAGTTAGCGAAAGATCAAATATGGAGTAGTCTGAGCTCATATGAAACTTTTGATGAAGTTGTTGAAATCTTAACTCATCTAGTCAAGAAATACACGCGTATTCTTCCGGTGAAGAATTTCAAAAGGAAACATGAGTGGATTACTGAGGAAATATTTCAAATGATGAAAGTTCGTGATTCATTTGGTAAATATAAAAAAAAATATCCTCATAATCCACGTATTGTTGATTTATACAATATTTCGAAAGCAAAAGTGAAGAAACTTATTGTAGCCGTTAAAACACTGTTTTGCTCTGAACAAATCAGGAAAGACCCTGGAAACCCAAAAAAATTGTGGGCAATATATAAATCAGTAATGTTGAATACAAGCTACAAAAATCCAAATAATTCGGTCAAAGTTATTACTCATGAAAACCGTAATGTATCATCGTCGGACGAAATAGCCGAAATAATGAACAAAACGTTTACAACAATAACCGATGGTCTTAATATACCAATTGATAACATAGATTACCATTATCTAAATTTGTTTCGTCGAAATCTGAATACCAATTTTGAACTTAATCCAACAAATGTAGAAGAAATCAATGCGATCATGCATTCCTTGAAATCGTGTGCTGCAACGGGGTACGATAGCATTTCGACGAAATTTATTAAGACTTTTGCAGGAATATTGGCACCTATTTTGGTAAGATTTATTAACAAAAGTTTCAAAACATACAACTTTCCCGACTGCCTTAAGAAAGCAATTGTTACGCCAATTTATAAGGGTGGTGATGCCACCAACACATTAAATTATAGGCCTATTTCTGTTTTAAGTTCATTTTCGAAGATTTTCGAAAAAATTACGAAAAACAGACTGACGCCCTTTATGCATCTTAACAATATACTGCACCCGGAGCAATATGGATTTGAAGAGGGCTCCAGCACGACGTCTGCTTGTCTAGCGTTAAATGAATTTGTCACTAGGAGTACCGATAATGGCAAGTTCACTGCCTGTATCTTTATTGATATGCAAAAGGCATTCGACTGTGTTGATCACGACATTCTGCTACATAAGTTGTCTTGTATGAATTTTTCTCCACAACAATTAAATTACTTTAAATCATATTTAAAACAAAGATCGCAATGTGTCCGCATAAGTAATTCTACAAGTCAAAGTAGAACAATAAAAAAGGGAGTGCCACAGGGTTCAGTATTGGGACCTGATCTATTTAAGATATACATTGATGACCTGGCGCGTCTTAATCTAAATGGAGTTGCATCACTATTTGCGGATGACGCGGTCTTCAAGTATTCAAGTGATAGTGAATTTGATTTGAAAAATGCAATATTGGAGGATCTCGTAATAATTGAAGAGTTTCTCCACAAAAATAAGCTGTTACTAAATGTAAAAAAGACCAAGATTTTGCTCTTTGAGAACAAAGTATTTCATAAACCTATCTTCCAATATAGAAATTTAAAAATAGATGTGGTAAGGAGTCATAATTACTTGGGTCTTGTGGTTGACTCAAGAATCAAGTGGGAAGAACATGTTAAATATGTTTGTAAAAAAATTTCTCCTTATGTGTTTATCTTAAGAAGATTAAGTAAATTTTTTGATAAGAAAACACTTTTTGTAATATATTCTTCATATATTTTGTCGAATATAATTTATATTAACCCAATTTGGAGTCGAGCGCCACAAATTCACCTAAAAAGAATTGAAATATTAGTAAAAAAATCACTTAAAATAATTCATAGGTATCCCATATTGTATCCCACTAGTATGGTCTATTCTGAGAAATATCTGAGCTTTGAGAATATTTGTAAGCGCGAAACTTATATTTTGGCTTTTAAAATAATAAATAACAAAATCAAACATAATTTTATACTGCAAAGATATGTGGATATCCATAACTACAATACCCGCAATAAGTGCAATTATTACTTATCATTATTTAGAACTGATAAACAAAAAACAAATTGTCTCTATAATAGTTTAAAAAGATTCAATGAGTTACCAAATGTTATCAAATCGATTGAAAACCTCTGTTTATATAAAAAGTAAATTGCTGAAATCGTAGATTCTCTCTAAATTTTATATTACTGCACTGTATGTATGTAGCTATTAAAAATTTAATATCATTCAATATCATTTAGCTTGTAATCTTGTATATTGGAATGAGCAATACTGAAATTACTCTTTCTCTTACAATTTCTCTTACAATTCGTTACAATTTGTTACTATAATTTTGTACGACCCTATACTACACTCAACTCTTATCTCATTTTATATACTAATCGTACTCATTATGAATTATAAAAAATTTTTAATGATAAAAAAAAAAAATCTTATGTACCAAAGTACAAAAATCAAACATGTGGTTTTATATATGAATTTAAAAAGTATGAGTATGAATTTTGTTATACTATACTATGATAATACAGACATGGTAAAAATAATACGCTGTTTCATGATGAATGTAATTTGTAATGTATCAATATTGTAAATGAAAGATTATTAATAGGTATAAAAAATTTTTTGGGCGAAAATTAAAAATTAAAAATTAAAACAAAAACTTAAATATTAAAATGTTGAGCGAAAATTAAAAATTAAAAATTAAAAACTAAAACCAAAATTAAAATGTTATAAATTATTTTTGAAGTACTTTTAACTAGTTAAAACCTGACGGCTTCGGCTTGGGTTAAATAAAAAAAAAAAATTTAAATTGTTTATACTTAACTTTATATTTAAATGTTTTATAATTAAATTAAATGAAAATGAAATTAAATGGAATTAAAATTTAAATAGTAAGTAAGTAAGTAGTTATGTAAGATATAAAATTAGAACTAAATAAAGAAAAAAAAAAAAAAAAAACCTTTTGCTTCTACTTAACTATTTACTTTTCGATTTAGCATTTGCTATTTCTTTTTCGAAATTATAGTAAATGCTACAATTTAGTTGAATAAAAAAGCAATCACTTTTTTGTGTAGTATTTACTTTGAAATACTGTAATCTGCTTTTAATAAAACTTCAGAACGCAAACATTCTTTATACCCGTATGACTATATAGTCAAAGGGTATAATAAATTTTCCATTACGTTTGTGACGCAGAGAAGGAGGGGGGGTAGATATAGACTCAAGTGTATGGATCGGATCAGAATCGAAAAAAAAATCGATTTAGCTATGTATGTCCGTCCGTCCGCACGATAACTCAAAAACTAAAGGAGCTAGGATCTTGAAATTTTCGCAAATTCGTTTTTTTGCAATAGCCGTCATCGCTATTTAAATCGCTATTTAAATTTTGGTAAAAGTAGTTTAGTTTTATGGCCAAAGTTTCTGCAAAATTTGGTTGGTCTACTGCAAAGGGTTCGAGTAGCTGCCATACAACTTTTTATTTTATATGAGCATTACTCTATACCTATTGAAGTTGGGTGTCTGAAATTTTGCCAAAAATAGTTTAGTGTAATGGCCAAAGTTACTGCAAAATTTGGTTGCTCTACTGCCACGAGTTCGAGTAGCTGCCATACAACTCCTTCTTTTATAAGAGCATTACACTACACCTAATAAATTTGATATGTTTGAAATTTTGCCAAAAGTAATTAATGTTTATAATAATAATGATATAATGTTTATATAACGGTCATACGGGTATCCCAGAGTTGACACAGTTTACTCTACTACACTCTTCCTCGTTTTTTAATCATTTAAAAAAAGAATACCTTAACATGGCAGAGTACTTGAGAATAAGGAAAGATAAACATTATGGACCAAGGAAAAACTGTGTCAATGATTATAAATTGTTGATTATATTGACGAAAATCTATGTTGTTAGATTGTCAGAATATTTTTCACCCGAAAACCAAGAAACTCGAGGTGGTGCATTGGCCCCCAAACAGATGATGGAAATATTCTTGTGATTTCCAAGTGACCCTGGTTTCCAGATAGGAGTTGCAGAAGACATGGGTGTACATCGTTCAACTGTTTGTAAAATAATCAAATTTGTAATGGAAAAAATAATTGATAAACAAAATGAGTAGATCAGGTTCCCAGACTCAGTGGCAGAGATTATTACCGTAAAACAACAATGGTCACCCACAAATTTGGTTTTCCAAGTGTAATAGGTGCTATAGACTGTACACATATTCCAATTATGAAACCAAAACATTTCGGTGATGAATATGTAAATAGAAAAGTATATTGTTCTATAAACGTCTGAATTGGCCTGATGCCAATTACATGTTTACTAGTGTGGAAGTTCGCTGGCCTGGTTCCGAACATGATAGTCGAATTCTAAAACAATCCTCTCTTTATAAGTACGACTCTGGTTATGGTATATTACCGTGGCTTATGACTCCTTATAAAAACCCATCGTCACCAAAAGAGAAGCTATTTAATAAGATTCATACAAAGGAAAGAGTTGTGATAGAGGATAGCTTTGGCCAACTAAAACGTCGTTTCCCAGTGGTAGGATATAAATTACGTACATCTTTGGACAAATTGCCAAAGTTCATTCTTTGTGCGTTCATTTTGCATAATATTGCAAAAAAATAGTGTGACCTAAACGATTTTGAACAAATACAGGAAGAAACTTTTTCGGAAGACGAAGAAGTAATAGAAGATAACGAACGTGAAAGACGTAGTGCTGGCTTGTTTAGAAGAACCGAAATTACAAATTTGTTGCTTGATTCAAATATGTAAAAATTTAAAACAGAAATCAATTAAAATTATTTTCTTTTATTTAATTATTTTTCTTTTATGAACTTAAGAATAAAAAGATTTAATTTAAATCACTAAATATATTTTCATTTGCAACATCTTCTTCAATTTCAATTACTTTTTTCTTTATTTTCTTTAGTTTCATATTTTCCCTTTCTATTTGTAAATTTATGAGTTCCAATTTTTTCACTAAAACCAATCTTTGGAGTTGTGCAGTGGTAAGGTTTCGACAATTGCCCTGGGGTTTCGACAATTGCCCTATTTCTTTGCGATTCAGCCAAACAAATTGATTTTTTTCTTGTTGCGGTTTCCGATGGAGAAGTTAATTTTGAAGGTGGCGATGACGCACCTAAGTCTTTAAAACCGGTAGTTACAGCACCAGGAACACATCAGAAAATTGGATTTTCAACTGCATTGAGCATTTCAAACATTTTCTTTTGCCCCAATGATAATGAAATTTTTTTATTTCCAGTCTGCTTAAGATATGTTTTTAACTTTTGTCTTCATATTATTTATTTTCTTATTAATTTGTTTAGCTGTTACGATTTTTGCAAAGTAACACTTTTTAAAGCTTCATCCTTTTTTTTTTAAATATGACTTTTGTTGAAACTTCCAGCAACTTTAAAAACTGTAGTTGAAAACATTCAGATTTTACTTCTTCAGGTTCTTCTTCAGAGCTCATAATAGCTAAATTAATTCCATATATAAATCGTATACTGTCAAAATTGTGAATTATTTTATTTAAAAGTACAATAAAAAAAAAAACAGCGAAACTTTTTTAATTTTTATTTTCGAAATTGAAGCATTTCCTTTAAAATATATGGTATATACTCCAAAGTAAAA
This sequence comes from Dolichopus griseipennis, assembly GCA_963082915.1. NCBI lineage: Eukaryota > Metazoa > Arthropoda > Insecta > Diptera > Dolichopodidae > Dolichopus > Dolichopus griseipennis. The sequence continues at coordinate 107,897,843 of OY720441.1, forward strand.
GCAAAATTTTGTTCGTTTGAAATATAAAAAATGCTTTTACTATTAGCTTTTACTTGGACCAAATGCTTTTACTCTTGCTAAAAACTTTGTAGCATTTCCTTCGTTTTATTCACACTACCCAATGTTTAAAATAACATAATCGACACCAATTAAGTGCACGACATTATGACAAATTTATTTTCGAATAAAATAAAACCAACTTAATATCACTATCGCACAAAATATAAACTTAAACATTCATATAAAATAAATTTTAAAAAAATATTAAATATACATGAAGATTTGCTACATATTAAGTAGATCTCTATGCAACATTATTTTTTTTTTAATCACAAGTTTTAAAATATTGTTTAGATTTACTAGGGAAATACATAAAAAGTTTGGTTTACCGGTTTCAATATCAGGTACTTAAGTTTCTTCTAGAAAAGTGAGTTCTAAAAAGAAAAATGTACTTCGTCAAGTAAATCTTATTTTAATTTATGAGGCTCCATTGATTCATGCATAAGCAATTAATTGTATCGAACGTTTGTTGAAAGATATAACTCAATTTAATGAACCTATGAGTGGAAAGTATTTGTGTTTTTGACAAATCCTTCCAAAAAAGAATATAACAAAAAATCCAAATGAGATAAACTTTTCAAAATGGCTTTTGCTATTAGGTAATTAAATTAGGTAATTATAATGTAATTAGGTAATTCTTAAAATACCCAATAAATTTATTTGTGCTGGTTTAATAATAAATCATGTTTTTGAAACAGTTGTGATTTGTGGAAACAATTGAAGATTTTCAAAATAATGCTTCAAAAGTTATTATGTGCCCTTTAAATGAGAGTTGTTTTAAAATAAGGGAACTGCTTTTAAAATTAATTGACGGACCTTAAAATTTTATTATAGTATAGTTTCAGTCATATCAGATTCAACAGATAAAATTATTTTGCCGACAGAACACTTTAATTCTTGACACTCCCAGGATTACCCCTTCATTGATTAAAAATAAAAAAAAGGGTGTGAAGTCATTCTAATTAGGAATATGAATATAAGTTATGAGGTAGTGAATGGAACTCGGTTAATTGTTAGAGATAAGTTAGAAAATTCTTTAGAATCTTGCCAAAGTAGTTTTTCTTCCTCGATTAGAGTTAATTTGCACTGACGTAAATATGCCATTCACTTTAAAAAGAAAGCAGACAATAAATAAAGTACAAGGGCAAACTTTTGATAAAATCGGGATTAATTTACCTCAATCTGCATTCACCCATGGAACACAACTATACGTAGCATTTATTAGAGCCAAATCTGCAAATGATGTGAGAGTTCAAATTAAACAAACCAATTTGCAAGGTTCAAGCAGCATGTGGGATTTTATACAAAAGATGTAGTTTATTGCGAAATTTTATGTTCATTAAACTTATTTTACACACATATAAATATTACTAAAATTTTTCAAAAAAAAATTAACAAATTTTTTGTACAGTTATATGCCTACAGAGTGAACCAGCATGAAATAGTTTAGGAATTAAAAATGCAATATAAATAATTGTATCATTTTCTTATAAAACAATGGAATATGTATTGATTAATGAATAATGAAATTGAAATGATTTCATTACCAAAATTGGAAATGCTCTTTCGATCAGTGGTATTTTTAACTACCGAAAACGACATTATAAAGATTTTTAAACTGAAATTTTCCTTAGACCAAGTTTTACAGACGGTTTTCTAGGTATTTTCCTTTAAATTTTAGAAAATAAACAAATCCTTATACCTATAAAAATTATTTTTCTTATATAAATTTTAGTATTTATTAATTTTTATCAATACCAAAGACAAATATTTATAAGGTAAAAGAAATTTTTGAAAAGCGTTAAGATTTTGGATGTAACATCGTCATATACAAGTTAGAAAATAGTTTGAAAACAGTATCACATAATGTGAGACAATCGGTGTTGGATCTGATTTTTTTCTCAAAAATTTTATATTCACGTAAGTAATAAATTATTGAAAAAATAAAAAATAATAGAGTTTTGAAATTCCCACAAAGTCATTTTTAGACTATTTCTAGGTTCAATGTTGTTTTTTGTTAAAATTGGACCAAGGCTCCGAGGAGCTGCCATACAACTTTTTTCCACCAATATGGATTTATTCAAAACTAATTATACTACGTGGATGAAAATTACACACGGTTAGTTATATAATGAATCGAGCACTTATATGAAGTTTCAAAATGTTACGGCCCCATTTTCGGAGGGCTGCCATACAACTTCTTTGCACCAATATGAATTTCTTCAAAACTAATTAAACTAGGAGAATGAAAATTACACACGGTTAGTTATATAATGAATCGAGTACTTATATGAAGTGTTAAAATGTTACGGCCTCATTTTCGGGCAGCTTCCATACAAAGATTTAAATTCATTAACTGTGAAGCTAATGAAGCTACGAGGTTAAAAATAAAATTGGGCAGATAAAGTAAAACGGCAAGTACTTGGAAAAGTGGGACATCACTCGGACCAACTTTAAGGGTGAGCCAATTTTTTTTGTTTTTTATATTTTTAATGATTTTTTTTTTTATTTAAGCAAAAATTTTGGGATAATGAATTAAATTTTTTTTGTTTTTTTTTATTTTTTTTATGGTTTTTTTTTTGTTTGTATTTGTTTTAAGAAAAAATTATGGGATAATGAGTTTAATTTTTTTTAAGTATTGTACTGTTTTAAATTTCTTTTTAATATATATAATAGCATAAGGGAAATAGATAACGGTTTATTTTATTGTATACATCATAGTGGATGTTTATATGAGCATTACTCTATTCTTATAAAAGCTGAGTGTCCGTGCCAAAAGTAGTTCCATTTTATGGCCAGAGTTTCCGCAAAATTTAGTTGGGGTAGTCCAGTGGGCTCGAGTAACTGCCATACAACGTCTTCTTTTATATGAGTATTACTCTATACCTATTGAAACTTGGTGTCTCTAATTTTACCAAAAATAATTTAGTTTAATTGGCAAAAATTGCGCAAAATTTGGTTGGTTTACTGCTGTGCGTTCGAGTAGCTGCTATACAACATCTTCTGTAATATGAGCATTATACTACGCCAAATAAAGCTGTATTTTTGAAAATTTGCCACTCTTCCTCGTTTTATAATAGAAAACTATTTTTAACCTTTACCTTGATATAACGAACGAGTTTTATATAATGCATGTTGTTTCCTTTTACCAATGAATAAGAGTAGATAGGAGTAGTTTGTAAATGGAACGCTAAGTTTTGTTTCAGTAGTATATAATTGTTAGATTAATTGTCATACATACTTTTGACTTTTTAAAACTACCTGTCATTTGAGAAGCTAATTACATTTAATATATTTAGATATTGAAAATAAAGTGAAAAAATCAAGGTTTATTGCTGATATATATAAAGAATATTTTTTAAAATGGAAGAGGTAAGTGCTTATTGGTTATCAAATAAAAAATATGATTTTACATAACCTATTCAAGTGAAAATCGATCTGTTATAAAAAAATTTAATTAAATCAATCTGTCGAATATTACTTAATTATCTACTCCTCCTTTTACAAGAGCTGGTGTAGCTGATACTAATTGTGAGTAGAAAAAAGCTTACTCCTAATTAAAGAACGCAGCAATTACATTTGTTTGTTTTAAGAAACTTATGAGTCGTGACTCATGACTATACGTAGAAATAAATTTTTGTCAATAAAAAACTTAGGAAAAATTAAATAAATAAACTAGACTAAAAGATATAGAATAAACTCAAGAATTTGGAACCATTTTTTCCATGCTTTTTAGAACATTATATAGGCATACATTTGTAGTAAAAATTTCAGATTTTATTATTGAAATGTAAATAGTTTCTACGAACCTATGTAGCTATTTAAAAATGGAATAAGGGGAGAAAATATAATATCAATAGTTAAAACTTATTCTTAGATTTATTGAAAAACATTTTTATATTGTAGTCTTTTTTATATCTATAGAATATCTATAGGTATTAAATAAATCTTAAAATTAAGATTTAAAAAAAAAATCGCGACTTCTGTCAATTTGACTATTATTTTGTCCTTCTGGCTTCAATAAAATATAATACTAAGTACTAAAACTATAAATTATGATATGTTAAATTTTGTTGTACATATTATGTATTCATAAAGCTTTTTAATTAGGATTCAAAATACATACAACATAGTTTAAATCGTACTAAAATGTTTAGAAAAAATGTACAGTAATCATTGTAATCATTTCGCGAACAGGAATTACTCCTTCCTTTAAAATGTAAAAAATCATTAACAAAAACTTCGCGATAAACTATATTTTTTGTATAATATCCCACATGCTGTTAGAACTGACCCTGTTAATTGCATTGATCAATTTGAATTCTCGCATCATTTGCAGATTTGGCTCTACCAAATGCTACGTATATTTGTCCATGGTTGAATACAGATTGAGGGAAATAAAACCTGATTTTGTCAAAAGTTTTTCCTAAATAAAATAAAGAATCATGAGTAGTATATCGTTATATGTTAATGCGTTCTCGTCGTTTTTAATCGTTTTTAAGCAATTGCTTACAAGATTACACTATTTTGTTATTACACTATTATCAATCGCTTCAAATTCATTATAGTTTCTAATTAAGTCTTTAATCAATATTTCTACTTTTATTTAAAAGGGTAGAAATTTTGGCATGAGGTTCTATTAGGAAGGGAATAAGTGATTATTTTAAGATATATTTAAGCCTTAAGGAATAATAAGGATATATTTGGATTAAAAATTTATAACAAAAAAAAGTACGTATTGAAATTATTTGAAATTTTGTACCAACTTAATTACACTAACTTAAAAAATTGTTTTTGATAAATTATTAAAATAATATTTTTATAAAAGTTTATTCAAAAATTTAAATTTTTTAAACACAGTCAAAAAAGTGACAGGCATTAATTTACTTGGTATTTTTAGTATTTACTCATGTTTATTCTCAAAACTTAAGCAGCAGAACGCAACCCATCAATGAAAAAAAAATATTTCAAACTAACCTTGAACATTTCAAGCAAGGTTGAAAATAATCGTTTTTTTTTTAGTTTAAAAATGTTTTATAACATGTTTCTCCATTATATTTCAAAGAATGGCAAACTTGACGTTACGCTTGCCAGCAACATTGCGCGAAAATCATCGCTTGATCGTAATATTAATTAGAATGGACATTTTTAGAACTAAGTAACAAAAATAAATTTTGATTCACTTCCTTCTCAAATTTTCAAATCTAAAATTGTTCTTAAACAAGTGATGAAAAAAACCGAGGGTTTTTACAAAACACATTTTCAAGCTTATATAGGGTTTCCAACTGACTATTTGATCATTTATTTTTATAAAAATATATTTAAAATTAAACGATATTATAATTTAGTTATTTCTTCAATTTATTAATTATGAATAATAGTGAAATCAATAGATAGGTACTTAGAATATGATCCCAATGCTCTTAAGAAAACCTGTTAACAAGTGCGAAACATAATATTAGAGCTTCAATGTTAACCTTTAATTTTGGAAAAACATAACACTGGTGAATAAGTTACTGTTTTATAAAAACATAAAAGTTTTAATTTTAAAGTCCTAATAGCCTTGCAATAGGGAAAGTTCCCAAATTTTTGCAAAGCAAACTTATGATAATTCTCGAGGATCTGTCTATCCTCCTCTTGTCTCCACCCTTCCATTTTTTTAGTTATAGGAAATCAATTGTGAACTTCAACAAAATTTGGAGTTTTACGTAGACTTTTATTATTCTTCAACATATGTTGAAACATAATGCTGAAGCTTCAAACTTTGTATATAATTGTAAAAAAAAATTTAAACAGGTTTTCAAGTTACAGGTGTTTAAAAATAGCTAAATTTCAATTTTCGAGCCCTTATAGCTCCTAAACAAGAGGCTTGACAAAAAAATTTGGTTAACCGACTCCTACTAATTTCTGAAGGTCTAACTTCTCCCAAATTTTAAGACCCTAGCTTGAACCGTTTAGAAGATATGGTTGGCCAAAGATTAAGTAAAAATCGAGTTTTGCATAGTGGTAAGTTTTAGTACCGTGTGGTAGCCCTAAACATTTTCCGTTTAAAAATTCATAAAACCAGCTATCTTCTGTCGTTTTCAGATTGAAAATACACCTGCCAGAAATTTTGTTATAACAATTTAAATATAGGGCTTTTTCCAACTTTGGGGGCAGCAGCTCCGCAACGAGCGGGGCTAGAGAAAAAATTCTTTTACGAAATTATTTTTTTGCAATACCTACCCATAGTCAAAATTTCTTTTCTCTATTTAAAACGGTGTAAACGTTTTTGTAAACATACGGACGGACGGACAGACGGACGAACAGAGTGAAGCTATATAGGCACATTTTTATAAAATTTTTTGAAAATGTGCTAAAAACTAAAATCATAATTCAATTCAAAACTATTTTTATCAGACAAAGTAGGTATTTAATATAACATTTAGACAGAAGCAAAAATGGACAGCAATACTAAATACAAATATTATGTACTACAGCTTTAAGGTTGTAAAAATATTGTTTGTGCTTATATAAGTTACCGATTTTGCACCAATCTCCATTATTATTAAATATTATTTTTACTAAATTTGCTTATTCGTCAAATTTTATTCATTCAACTTTGTATTACTTTCTATTTCATTCAACTTTGTATTACTTTTGTTATGAAATTTTAAATTAATGAAATCGATTGGCTTGCAGTTTTATGTTTACAGAATTGTAAACAACGAAACGAAATAATGAAATAAAAAATATGCTGGGTATGCAATTGGGGAACGATTTATTGATTATTGTATTTTTATTGATTCATTCCAATTTCAGAACTCATTGTAAATAGTCTAAAATCTTGAAATAAATTACTTGTTAAATTTAAAAATAAAAAAAAAACATTCTTTCATTTTAAATAATTAACTGGCGCCCGAGCAGGGACCGGCCAAGTGATCGTGTAGTGTCAGTAGAGGATATAAAAAACTTGAATTAAAAAATTAATAAAAAAAACATTGAACCAGCAAATAAAAATAAAAACTAAAAATAAAATTAAAACCTAAATTACAAATTAGAACTAAAACCACAAATAAATAATATACAGATGTCTCAATTCGTAAAAAAAATGACCCCAAGTAATTTTAGCACATAGATGTCGCTACTATGACCGTTTGGAACTAAAAATTAGATCTACGGTGAAATAAGAAATTGATTAAAAAAATCCAAAATATACCATGCACAAAAAAAAATCTTCTGTGGTAAAAAATTTTACTCACCACTCACTCCATTAGAAATTAAGCGTTGTTATTGTTTTCGAGTCGATCACATTTTTATCTATGTGGTAGTTCTACTGAACTTATATAATGTATACATAAATAAATAGAATATCGCTGTGTACTTAGATTAGATTATAATAATTTATATATGGATATGTGGTATAATATTATTATATGAATTATAATATACATACATACAAATATATTAATTGTGTATTCATTTATTATAATATAAGAATAAAATAATAGAAGTTGAAAATTCAAATTCAAAAGTTGAAGGAAATTTTTTTTAAAGGTAAGTAATTTTTTAAGTATATTTTTTTACTACATTATATTATAAGAAGTATATAATTTTAATAATTTTTTATTTTTTATCAGCAATAATTTAAAATGGCTTCGCAAAAACGAATTTGCCATATTTTGAGTTGCAAAGCGGACTCAAACACATTTCCTGACCGGCAATTTTTTAAGTTCCCTAAAGAAAATTCAAGGATGTATAGGGAATGGAAGGCTGCAGTAGGAGAATTTAACATGAGAAGAGTTAAAAAATCTCTTATATGCAACAAACATTTTCAAAGTAGTGATATAGGTACGCTATTATTTTTAAATTTTTTAAATTAATTATTAAAGTAGGTAGCATCTGTAGTATTTACGAATGTAGTATTTCGTTTTTCTTACCTAAATATGTACACAAATTATCATAAAAGTAACTATATTCATGGAATATTGATGTATAATTAAATATTTAGCCAGTTTTTTTAATTTAGTAAAAATTAGTTTTTCACGGTTATCATATTTTGGCGAACATTATATAATTAATATACTAGTATCGCCCTGTGCTCGAAATTCGAGCTATTTTTGCTTTTAAGTTAACATATAAAATTCGTTTTGTGTAAATTATATTAGACTATACATAATAAAAATTATGCCAACAGTGTTGTCAACAATTCTTGCACTTGAAATTTGCTTAAAAAAAATTTATAATTTTTCTTAATTATTAAAACATTGTTAAGTACTGATTTTTGAGTTTTATTTCTATAGCTTAAGCCGGTTGAAAGAGAGGATAAATTGGTACAGTTAAATTAAATTAAAATTCTAAATACATATAAATAGTATTCTAATAAATACATATTTCTAAACATATACATATATTTATTGAAATCAAGAATCCAAAATTCGAGTTAATGCTGTCCTTCATATAGCAAACCGTACTTTTTTTAAAAAATTTTAGTACGATTTGAACTATGTTGTACGTATTCTGTATTAAATTGTACTAATTAAAAAACTCTATGAATACATAATATGTACAACAAAATTAAACATATCATAATTTATAAGTTTAGTATTTAGTATTATATAATATTGAATCTGCCAGAAGTACAAATAATAGTCAAGTTGACCGAAGTCTTTTTTTAAATCTCAATCTTAAGATTTATAGCAAAAAAAAAGTTTTCAATAAATCAAAGAATAAATTTTTCCTACCCTTTTTTCATTTTTAAATTTAAAAGCTACATAGGTAAATTTTTACTACTATATAATATATGCCTATTTAAAGTTCTGAAAACATGCGAAAAATGATTCTGAATTCCTTAGTTTACTTTATACCTTTTTGTCTAGTTTGTTTATTTAATTTTTCCTAAGTTTTTTATTGACAAAAATATTTTCTCTATAAATATTATTGCTTTTATTCCTTTATGAGGAGTAAACTTTTTTCTACTCTCAACTATTGCCAGCTACTCCAGCCTTTGTAAAAAAGTATATAACAGAGTAGATAAATAATTTCCTGCAGATGGCTTTAATTAAAATTCTCTTGAATTATGTTAAATCATATTTTTTATTTGATAACCAATAAGCACTTACCCCCTTCCATTTTAAAAAATATTCTTTATATTTATATCAGCAATAAACCTTAATTTTTTCACTTTATTAATATTTAAATACTATTAAATATAATTAACTTCTCAAATTACAGGTAGTTTTAAAATGTCAAATATATATATATATATATATATATATAAGACAATTAATCTGACAACTATGTCTCTCCTGAAACAAAAATTAAATTCCATTTTCAAACTACGCCTATCTAATCTTCATGTACACTTTTTGATATATAAAATTCGTTCGTTTTGTCAAAGTAAAACTAAAAATAGTTTTTTTATTATAAAAAAACATTATTCGATGTTGAAAGTGTGAAATAAACTTTTCAATTATTAGAATGAAATCAAAACATACGACGTACAATTTTTATACGGCAGTACGTCAATACGTCTATATATCTCTACATATCCATTATCGGTAAATCGATACGCGCGTACAATATTTAATTTATCAAAAATATTTATTTGAATGTTTTAATTTAGTACCTACAAAAATATTTTTAATTTCATATTATAGGTATTTTGAATATAAGATATTTTTTAATAAAAATTATTGTAAAAAAATATTATTTTTTAAAACATAATATTAGAAATATAAGAAAATCCAATAATAATATTTTTATACATTTTGTCAATATTTGTAAATTTTAAAAATCCGAGATACTGTACATTGCGTTACGCGTATTTTCGCTGCTCTTATGTAAATTTATGTACCTATTTATTTCTCAATTTTTTGACAGAAATTATACGCTGTACGCTTTTATTTAGGTTAGGACCTAAGGAATAAATAACTTTTTTTGATAAAGATAAATTTTTTAGTTTTGCAAACATATTGTCTTGTAGGTATTTTCAATTTATTTGAATATTTGTATGTTTTAAACTAAATTATTTAAAAAAAAATGTTATTTTAAAATATTTTATTTTTAAAATTTAATCGCAGCAGCATAAGAAGAAACAATGTCAATATGTATTCTTATACACTTTGTCAATTTTTAAATATTAACACTCTGAGGTACAGTACGTCGCGTATGCTTTCATGTAAATTTTTTTACATAACTAATTATTTCAAAATTTTTTGACAGAAACTGAATGCCGTACATGCTGATTTTGGCTGATCCATAAGAAACAAATCATTTTTCTTAAGAAATATTATTTTTTTTTAAGTTTCTGCAAACATATTATAGGTATTTTTTAATAAACAAATATTTTACAAAGATATTATTTTAAAGTTTCTATTTTTATTTTTCGCTTTGTCATTTTGTAAATCCGATTGTCATTTTGTACGTTGCGTATTTCGATTGCTCACATGTAAATTCATGTACCTAACTATTTATTTCAAAATTTTCTAGAAATTTCCAGAAATTATACACCGTACGCGTTGGTTAGGTCCTAAGTAACAAATCATTTAAAATAGGTACAAATTATTTTTTTAAGAAAGATTATTTGTTTAACTGTTTTGCAAATATTTATATATTTTAATATCATAACTCTCAAACGTAGAATATATTTCAGAAGTCGGTTTTTTATTGTACATAAAACTTAACAAAAAGCAACAAAGCAACAATTTACGATTTACAAAAAATTTTTTTTTTTATAACTGTATTATAATAAGTTACAAACAAAAACAAAATACAGTACTTTTCGGTTATAACGACCATGATGGGACGGAAAATAATTGTCGTAATAAACGAATGTCGTTTTAAAAGAATGCTGTGAATTTTGAAAAATTAGTATAAGACTTGAACATTGTAGAATGTGATGATTCTAGAATGAACACTTCGAACTCATTTGCTAGAATTTTATTTGATGTGTCAGTCTCAAGCCTATGTATAGTGCTTTTTCTTCTATTGAAATTTTTTTTTGTATTTTTGATGCGTTATTATGATTTTTTTTATATTCAAAACTAAATAAAAAAGACTTAATTAATCGCCAAGCAACATATTCAATTTAAAGCAACATATTCCAAGCAATACTTCATTCTATTTAAAGTTTAAATAAATGAAATATCAATGTAGTATAATGTAAGTTTTTTACATTTTTAGGTAAAATTTAATTTTTTAGTAAAAAGTGTAAAGTTTATTATAATTAAAATTGAACCGAGTTCGTTATAAATAAAAACTACTGTATAAACCAAATGTATTGCTTTTCGAAAAGAACTCATTTTTTTCGTTCACTTTTTAAGATAAAGAAAAAAAAAAAACAAAAAAAAAAATTTAAAAAAATTTAAATCTCCTTGTTCATTGAATATTTGAAGTAAACAAAAAAAAAAAAAGAAAGACATAAGTCGGCGCCTATAATATATAGTTTAATTGAGCTGCGAATACAACCGAAAATGCATTACTTTTACCCACAAAGTCGGCGCATAATATTAGAGTCATAAGCCTTAATTTTTAACAGCGTGACCGTTAAATTCAAATTTACGTTAAATTAAAGACGGGTTTTCACCTAAAAAAACGCAATATTCTAAAAAAAAAATATCATTGTCCTATGAAAACAAAAAAAACCTTTCTTTTGGTTGTTGTTTCATTAAAATTGGTTAAATAGTTTGTCCTAAAAAAGGATGTTTATATTTGTATGGGAAAAAATAAGCCGATTAAATATTATGATATAATTTGGCGAAAATTATATAAATATATTAGTCAACTATGATTCTAACTTCTTTTTGTTTTGGTTTTTGTTCATATTATATTAGTCGCTGTATGTAAAAATATTCTCGATTGCATTGTATTGTAATAGGAAAAGATTTATGGAAGAGTTTATTTTTTTCTTTCCTAGTATTTTACTTGCATATTCTTCTTATCTCTGAATATTTTTTCAAATTATGTAAAAAAATTTTATATAATTAATCCTGTTAAGTTTCCTTTTTAATTGAATTTTTTTTCTACATGAATAGGTACTCTATGTATATAATTACTGTATGATACGAAATTTAATTCTTTTAAATTAATATTAAATTTATTAAAATGCAGGTATACGACGTTTAAAAAAAACTGCTGTGCCAAAATTTGCGCTAGAGAAATATGAAAATTCATATTTCGAAAATGATGATGCCCTTAATGTTAATCATTTTGATCGAACTTATGCACGAGTTAACTATTTAAAGCCGACACTTCTGAATGATTTGGACGAAAGTGTTGATATTGAAGAATTAAATAGAGCTGCAAGAGTTATAGATTCAAATAAATTCCAAAATGAATTTTTAAAGTGTGAAAATTGCTGCAAACAACAGCACTTTTACATTAATTCATTAAGAAAATTGAAAAAAGAAAAGAAAGTTTTGACAACAAAGTTGAATAACTTTAAAAAAACGAAAAAGGTGCTTTTAAGAAAAATTAGTAGATTGAAGCAGATCAATCAAAATTTAGAAAAAGAAAACCGTTTTCCGTTAGAAAATTTAATTGACCGATTACCCGTAAGTAAAAATTCTAAAATATTTTCTAAATTAATTCTTTCTGACAAAAATAAAAATTTCATGGAGGACGAAAAATGGATTTCTCAAGTTATCTTTTTTCGTTCTTCAGCAGGTTACAACTTTTTAAGGGATCAGCTTGGTTTCATTTACCACATCCCTCCTCTTTGCACAGATGGATAAAAATCAAAAGTTTGTTACCTGGAATGGACATTAATGTCTATCAGGAATTAAAGAATTACGTTAATTCAAATTTAAATGAAATTGAAAAGGAAGTAGTTCTTATTTTCGACGAAATGAGTATACAAATGAATTTATCATATAATAAACATAAGGATATAATAGAGGGTTTTGTAGACTACGGGAAAAATACAAGATTAAATGAATGTGCAAAGTCGGTTTGTGTATTCATGGTTAGGAGTATTTGTGGGAAATTTAAGCAACCATTATACTATGTTGCTTGTCCAGGTAGTATACCAAAATGTCAACTCGAGTTAGAGTTATATAAATGTCTGGAGATTTGCAAAAATCTTCAATTAAATGTCAGAGCTATTTGTTGCGACCAAGGTCCAACTAACCGTAGTCTTTTTGCTAGTTTGAATATTTCACAAAATAATTCCAGTTTCTTATATAAAGACTAAATAATTTATTTTATGTACGACATTCCTCATCTTTTTAAGAGTGTTAGAACCAATTTAAATAAACATAATTTATTTACTAGTGATGGGGAAATAAGCTGGAAAGTTGTTGAGTATCTATACAACTTAGAAAAAACAAATACTACCAAAATGTGCCCTAAATTAACTAATGCACATATTAATCCTACAAATTTTCAAAAAATGAATGTCAAACTAGCTACACAAGTTTTAAGCAGAAGTGTTGCTTGTGGAATCGAAGCTCTTATAGCATTAAATAAATTTCCACTTAATATCAAAAAGTTTGCAAAACCAACAGCGGAATTCATTAAAAAGATGAATAAACTTTTTGATGTGTTGAATGGGAACCCACCACTTCAGCGAAATGAATATAATTTTAGTTTTCTTAGAGAAATGAGAGAATATATTTTAAATATTAAACCAATGGGTCCTGCAAGAGAACCTTTTTGTTTTAAAGGTCTGGTAATCACAATTGACAGCGTTCTCAAACTAACTTCAACATTATTTTCGTCTAATGACAATATTTTTTATATTTATGCCAATAAGTTGAACCAAGATCCACTCGAAAATTTATTTGGTAAGTTGAGGGCTAGAAATGTTAATAAAAACAATCCGAGTGTTGCCGAGTTTAGCTCCTCGTTTGCCAAAATAATTTCTTTAAACATTCTGTTTAAATCAAAATTTTCAAATTGTGAGGAAGACGATTGTGATTTCCTTCGCCTAGATTGGGATATAGTTTTGCAAAATACTGAAGAAACTTCTTTCAATTTATCCAATGGGAATGAACTATCTGAACAAAGCGATGATATTCAAATTGACGACATTGAAAATAATATGAACGTAGGTAATAACACAATAGCAGTAGAGGTACCTAATATAACCGATGTTGCAACAAGGTACTTTGCGGGGTACTGCATTTTCAAAATATTCAAAAAAATAGGTAAAAATTGTGAAAATTGTTCTAACGAAATGTTAAAAAACAAAAATAATTATAATTTAACAGAAATTCTTATAAAATTAAAAGAATATGAAACTTCAACCAATTATCCAATTTTATCATGGCCTTCAGAAAAGTTCTTTCAAATATGCCGCTTGCACGTAAGTGTCTTTTCTCAATATTTTCAAAAAACACCGTTCGTACGAAACTTAAAACAAAATATCGTCAAACAATGCGAACAAAAAATAAATTTTCATTTTCCCGATTGGTTTCAGAAAGATAATAGTTGCTATGAACATAGAGTCTTATGTACTGATTTCTTAATTCTAGTTTTACTTTGGAAAAATAGCAAGTGGGTTTTGGACAAGAAACAAAATCAAGTTCAAAATAAAAAATTAAGAAATACAATGCATATTTAATTGTCTGTCCGTATTTTTAGCATCTGTATTCGTCAGTTTGTCTGTCTGTTTAAAAAAAAATAAAGAATATCAATTAATTTTTGTCTGTCTGTCTTTCCGTCAATCTTCATTCCCATGTGTTTTTTGGTCTGCCTAAGAAAACTAAAAGGAATTTTTAAACTATAATAAAAAAATAAATTCATTTTTAATTGTCTGTCCGTCTGTTTATCTATCTGTACATCAGTCTGTTTGTGTGTCTGTCTAACAAATAATAAAAAACAACTGCTCTTCTGTTTTTCAGTTTAAAAGTACATACATACACATATATATATATATATATATAATGTATTATTATATGATTTTTTCATTTGAATTCATTTGTTTTTTATCTGTCTATCTGTCTATTGTCATTTATCCTTCAGTGTGTTTGTCTGTCTGATATTTACGAATGATTAACAGCTAAGAGCTATTTTTTTTTGTTTCCCTTATATTAAGTACATAGCTAAATTTCTTTAATAAATAATTTCCATAAAACATTAAGGCACAGCAATTTTTTTTAAGGTCGTAACTCGTAAGTATATTTATCTATTGGTTTAAATTAATTATGTTTTAAATTTTGTTTTATTTTTTATTATTTATTTTGTATATATAATTGTGAAATAATTATTTTTAAATTTATTTTTACATTTTTTTTTTTACTTTTTTATTTGTGAATAATTATGATGGCTGTTTTTATTTTTATTTTGAATTGTTTTTTAAATTTTTTTGTTTGCATATTTTATTTAATTTATAATAATAATAAGGGTTTTTTATGCCAAATGGAATTTTATTACATACATTATGTATTTTGAATTATTAATCATTAATCAATAATTTCCACTTGGCTTTTTCCCTTTATAAATAAAATTTAAATTAAAAGGAATAACAATGTAGTTTTTTTATGAAATTTTATAGGTACTTTATTAGGTGCTGAGTGCTGACTACATTTAGAATTTACGCATAATAATTTTACTTAATCGTAGATTATGTATCATTATTTATAGGTGAAGTTTACACTGAATTAAATTCTGAACTTTATTATAATTTTGACTTTTAAAAGAAAAAAATATACCTACACAGTTGTTTCGGCTTTTTTCGTTTTATTAAAAAAAATAAAATAGAAATTGAATTTTTGAGTTGATTGGGTTTTTTTTATTTAGAGAAAAGTAAATTAATTTATGGAAAAATTGAAAAAAATTTTTTTCAGATAGGTATCAATTTACTTTTCTCTTAAGTATGTACGCACTCACATATTTATTTTTATTTCTCAACAAAAATCTATTCAGTTTACCTATTAACAATTAACAAACATCTATACCCGGTGTACGGGATTTGAATTTTTCACACTAAATAATCTATTTTGCTCTTATAAAAACTTATAAATTTAGACTATTCTTCAGTTACATTTGCTAGACAAAATTAAAATTTCGTTGTTTGTCCTTCGCTATAACTCTATATATATTACGGCAAAGAGATATGCACATACATACATATATCAAAATCAATAATATATCAAAAATTTTAAAACTCTTATTTTTTTTAAAACAAAGCAAAAAATTTTTATATATTTCATAGTAAAAAAAATAACACAAAAAAAACAAAAACAAAAGCAATAAAAACTATACAACATCCATATAAAAATGGCTTATTAAAAAAAACATATTCATTCAAAAGTAATATTTTTATCTATTTGTGTTTTTTAATTTATAAACACATGCAAATACTTATACCACCTTATACGATGAGTGGTGAAAGTAAAAGGTATTTTTGCCTATGGTGTAATTTAAATAAATTATTTCAATTTTATTTTATTCTAAAACCAATTTTGTCAATTGGTTTCGATCTTAACTAATTTTAATAAAATGTCTTAGATCAATGTCTATTAAAAATTAATGGACCTTAAGAAATGGAACACTTTTTTTGTATGGAATGAGACATCTGTATGTTATTTATTTGTGCTAAAACTTTTAAAATTTAAAAACTTAAAATTAAAACTTAACTTATTTAATAGACATTTTGCTTATAAAATTAAAATAAAAAAAAAAATAAAAAATAAAGACTAAATATAAATAAAAGTAAAAAAAAAAGAAAAATCATTTTATTGAAAAAAGTGAAAAAGTTTTTGCCACTACGCGTGTCTGGAACCTGAGCTAATTGGGAGAGGAAACGAGGCCCCGGAGTAGCTGTAGCAAAACGGAGTTACGTGTCATAAACATTAAGGCACGTAACAGCCGCCTGTTCCCGCTTAAGAAGGGCAACTAATTTAAAAGGTACCAAAAAAAAGAAAATCGATATCGAAAGTGAAATTTAAATTATAAAAAAAAGTATTCAAAAAGTATAAAAACAATTTTTTTTGAATTTCACATAAATATTTAATTAATGCATTTATAAAAAAAAAAAAGGTAAAAAGAAGAATTTTATAAAGAAAGAAATATTATACTGGCCAGAAAAAGAAAAAATTTTTTTTTTTAAATTTTATATAAGTTTGTATAAAATAAATCCAATTGTTTGCAAATTTAAATAAATTAAGAAAAACAATTATAGCTATTATTCAAAAAAAAAAAAAATTGATCAATTAAATAGAATTTAAGTTTTTGAAAAGTAATATGTAAATGCTACATATGATTAATAATGTTATTATAATTCATAAATTTTTTTTATTATAATTCGTAATCAAAACCAACAGCACATGAAATAAGCAGGGTGCATATCCGTGTATAAAAATTAACTATAGAATTTAAATTGTTTTTCATAATTAATTATCTTTTCTCTTTATTACCTTAAATATTTAAATAAATATTATTTTTTTGATAAATATTTTTCTTTTTAGCTTTTCCTCAACGTAAAGGAGAAATGAAGAAAAATTATATAAAATAATCTATTTGGTTTAAATTAAATAAATTTTTATTTTACTTATTTTACTTATATTATATTTTCTTTTTTTTTTTTTTTTAGGTTTTTTTAATTAATTATTAGTATTTTTTAAAAATTAGTATTTGTTTAATTAATCTGTGTTTTATATGTAATTCATAAATAAGTGAATTTGTAAGATTTTTCATATTTTTATCTTTGAATATTTTTTTGAATTCTTTTTAGTCATTATGACTCCACCCATACTTAGACCCTCTTTGTTGGATCAAAATGAATCCAACTCAAATCCAGGAACTAATCCTAATAACGATTCAAATTTAAATATATCAAATGAAACGTTAAGGAAAACTATTTCAGATATTTTTCAATCTGAAATAGCCAATTTTTTTAGATCTCAAAATTCCGGAGTGAATCAGGAATTTGCTGATATAGATCAAACTATTACTACAGAAAGCAATGATGCTTTACCAGGTATAGATAAGATACCCGATGCTATAAAGAGCTTAAGGGAGTTTTCAGGGGAAAAAGGGGAATTCGGTTCATGGAAAAAAAGTGTTGAGAGAATTCTTAAGATTTATGAAAATTTAAAAGGTACTGTAAGATATTATAATATTCTTTCAGTAATTCGAAATAAAATAATTGGTAATGCAGATACTGCATTAGAATCATTTAATACTCCCTTAAATTGGGATAAAATTGTTAAATGTTTGAATATGCACTATTCTGATAAACGGGATTTAGGTACTTTAGAGTACCAAATGACTACTATGATACAAAGAAATAATACAATCGAAGAATTTTATCAAGAAGTATATCAACATCTTTCACAAATTTTAAATAAACTTTCCTCAATGGATTTTAATAAGGATCAATTAGATGCTATGGTACAATCATATAAGGATAAAGCCCTAGATACTTTTGTTAGAGGTCTTAAAGGGGATCTTCCAAGTTTACTAAGTATGCGTGAACCTCAAGATTTACCCGAAGCACTATATCTGTGCCTAAAACTTGAGAATATGAACTATAGAATTAGTCATAGTCACAATCATTCAAACAATAAGAATTTTAATAATCAGTCCCCATCAATTCCTCGAAAACAAAATCCAATACAACAGAATCAAAGCTTCGGATACCATAAGAATTTTAATCAAAGACCAAATTTTAATTCATATCGGTATTCAAAACTAAATTTTCAGAATGGCCCACAGCAAAACTTTCATAATAATTTTAACAAGAACTTCAATAATCCATTTAATAAAACCCCAAATAACTATAACCAATTTAAACCCGTACATACAAACCAACCCAAATCGCATTATTCAAGAGCGGTAAATTATCAGAATAGAGCTCAAACAACACCAAATTTTACTAATAGGAAAAATATTTCATTACATTCACATCAACCAAATAAATCTCAAAGAATTTATCATACAGAAATTAATCAAAATAAACCTAATGAAATTAAAACCGAATTCTTCACTGCCATATATTGAACATCAAGTGAAGAACGGTAAAACTTTAAAATTTTTAATAGACACTGGGTCAAATAAAAATTATATTCGGCCTTATTTAATAGAAACCCCCATTGTTAATGCGCAAAAGTTTAATGCAAATTCAATAAATGGAAATACAGTTATCACCCATCATGCTCACATAAATCTTTTTGGTCCAAAAATACCAGAATTAATATTTTATATTTTACCTGAATTAACTTCATTTGATGGTATCATAGGAAACGATAGCTTAAAGAATCTAAACGCAGTAATTCATTCAAATGAAAATTTACTTTTAATAAAACCCAACATAGAAATTCCTCTCAAACAATATATTGCGAATTCAGTTCACAATATTTGTATAAGAACCTTTTATTCTAATATTGAATTAAAAGAAGAATTAAAAAATATCATAAGAAAATATCCAAATTTGTTCTCTGGTCCAAAGGAAAGTCTTACTTTTACTACAGTAGTCAAGGCTGAAATTAGAACTTCTACCCAAGATCCTGTGTATTCTAAAACATACCCATACCCGATGTGTTTAAAACAAGAAATTGATAAGCAAATAAATGAACTCCTTCAAGATGGTATAATTCGACCATCTAGATCGCCCTATAATTCACCAGTATGGATCGTTCCTAAAAAGGAAGATTCATCTGGAGAAAGAAAATATAGAATGGTAATAGATTACAGAAAATTGAATTCAATTACAATAGCGGATAAATATCCTATTCCCGAAATTAATGAAGTAATTTCTAACCTTGGTCAAAACAAATTATTCTCCGTAATTGATTTGAAAAGTGGCTTTCATCAAATTCCTTTAAGAGAATGTGATATAGAAAAAACTGCTTTTTCGGTGAACAACGGGAAGTATGAGTTTACTCGCTTTCTTTTTGGACTGAAGAATGCACCTGCAATTTTTCAAAGAACACTCGATGATATATTAAGAGTACACATAGGGAAAAGATGTTACGTTTATATAGACGATATAGTAATTTATGGAAAAAATGAGGTTGAACATTTAAAAAATCTTGAAATAATTTTTAAAACAATAGGGGATGCCAACCTTAAAGTTCAGTTAGATAAATGTGAATTCCTACAAAACGAAATGGAATTTTTAGGATTCATAATAAATTCAGGAGGTGTCAAAGCAAACCCTAAAAAAATTCAAGCAATTTGTGATTTACCTATTCCAAGGACATTAAAGGATTTAAGGTCGTTCCTTGGCATGTCAGGGTATTATAGGCGTTTTATTCTCGATTATGCGAAAATTGCCAAACCCTTGACATCCCTTTTAAGAGGGGAAGGAGGACGAGTGTCCAAAAATAAATCAAAAAATGTTGCTATGACTCTAAGTGATGAAGCAAAAAAATCATTTCAAATATTAAAAAATATGTTAACATCAGAGGAAGTTCTTTTGTCTTATCCTGATTTTAACAAAAACTTCGAGCTAACTACTGACGCGTCCAATTATGCTATTGGAGGTGTTTTGTCGCAAGACGGTAAGCCAATTACATTTTTATCTAGAACTTTAACAAAAACTGAGGAGTCATACGCTGCTAATGAAAAAGAGATGTTAGCAATTGTATGGGCTCTAACTTCACTCAGAAATTTCCTTTACGGATCAAAAAAAGTTCTTATTTATACAGACCGCCAACCTCCTACGTATGCTCTGAGCAATAAGAACAGTAACAGTAAGATGAAGAGGTGGAAGGCCATAATTGAAGAGTACAATTATGAGCTCAAATATAAGCCAGGCCATACCAATGTGGTGGCTGATGCTTTATCAAGGATTGTTCCTATAACAAAGTTGAACACATTGACTATAACTCAACATAGTGATGATAGTTCATCCCAGAATTATATTCAACTTGTCGAAGCGCCTTTAAATGGTTTTCGTAATCAAATAATGCTAAAAATAGGTAATAATATTAGTTATGAACTGGATCACCCATTTCAGAATATTACTAGGCATATCGTAACACAATCAGAATTTTCTGAGAACAACTTAATTGAAATTTTGAAAAAATATCTAAGCCCTCACATCTTAAACGGTATAATGACCGAAGAAAACATTATGGGAAAAATTCAAGAGATTTATCGCCATCATTTTAAAAGTTATAAAATTCGTTTTACAAGAATCCTGTTAGAAGATGTCAAAAACGAATTTGATCAAGATGAAATAATTATCTCAACGCATCGGCGTGCTCATAGAAGTTCGGAAGAGAATAGATTGCAAATTATACAAAAATACTATTTCCCTAAAATGGCTAGGAGAGTTAGAGATTTAGTTAAAAATTGCTCAATCTGTCAAGAAAATAAGTACGACAGACATCCCACTAATCCTCAAATACAGGAAACACCTATACCAAATTACTCATACCTTACATATCGACATATTTTCCACCGAGTCAAAGTTTGTACTCACCGCAATAGATAAGTTGACTAAATTTGCTCAAGCTAGAATAATTACCAGCAGAGCAATAGAACACGTGAGGTTGTCTTTAAGAGACATTTTGTTTTATTACGGTGTTCCGGAGTGGGTAATAATTGATAATGAAAAGTCATTAAATTCGGCTTCCATTAAAGCAATGATGGAAGATGAATTGAAGATTAAAATATTTACCACTCCGCCATATAAAAGTGAAGTTAATGGACAGATTGAGAGATTTCACTCAACTCTGTCTTAAATAATGAGATGTCTGAAAGCCGAGAGAACAAACCGATCTTTTAAAGAACTTCTCGAAAGAGCGGTAAATGAGTACAACTATACCATACATTCAACTACGGGAAAAAAACCGATAGAATTATTTCTGGGGAGAACACCTAACACGACCCCAGAAGAGTTTGAAAAAACCGGATTATCTAATATAGAAAAAATTAAAGAAAAACAATTTAAAGATTTAAAACTTCATAATAAAAGTAGGAAACCCTTAAGACAATACGAGATAGGCCAGGTCATTTATGTAAAACATAACAAAAGGCTAGGATCCAAGTTAACTCATCGTTATAAAAAGGAAATTGTGAAACAAAATAATAATACCACAGTTATCACTAATTCAAATAGGAGAATTCATAAATCAAATATTAAAAATTAAGTATATTAAATTAATCATTTTAGGTTTTTCATACAGGCGGTATTAGGAGAGATACAAATTTTGGACTATACAAACTCACATTTGGTAACCATAAATGTTGGAAAAGGAAAGATGCAGGAAGGGAAGTTTAAGTTAATTCATGTTACGGATCTCAGCATATTACAACAAAAAGTGGAAGAAATTGGAACAGTAATGGTAACACATATAAATGAATCACATCCACTACAACCGTACATGACTTATGAAGTATCACAAATAAAAGATTTCTTAAAGGAATTTAATCAAGGTAGACACAAAAGAGCAATCAATTTTTTGGGAACAACTTGGAAGTTTATCGCTGGAACTCCAGATCATGATGATTTTGTATTAATAAAGAAAAAACTTAATAACATTTTAGATAATAGTAACAAACAGGTAATAATTAATAGTATTTATAATGATAGATTAAATAATTTAACTCAACGTACTAATCAAATTTTAAGAGAAATTAGGCAAAATAATATTGTAACTAATCAACCTATATTGGAGTTGCAATATAAATTAAAACTTATTAAGGAAGAGATAATTAATTTGAAATATGCTATTCATTGGGCTAGAGTAGGAGTTATAAATTCAATATTGCTTTCAAAATCTGAAATTGAAACTTTAACAAATATTTTAGATAAAGAAAACTACCTTACTCTACTCCAGAGGAAGCTTTAGACTTTGCTAATTTAAAAATAATGTCAAACGGCACCTGCTTTTTTTATATTATTGAAATACCGTTAACTAGTTTAGAAATTTATGATCAATTATTGTTAGAACCAATAAAAGTAAAAAATATTGTAAATGAAATAAATTTCTCAAAAATTTTAACTAATGATAATGTAATATATGGTATAAAAAATAATAATAATTGTAAAACGGTAAATTCAATATTAATTTGTAAAAGGAATGATCTTGTAAATTTAGGGAACTCCAGTTGCATACCAAATCTTCTGAAAAGTAAAAATTCAAACTGCAGTATTACAAATAGTCAACATATTCCTACAATTGAGCAAATAGATGAAGGCGTAATCTTATTAAATCAATATAATGGGACCATTTTTATAAATCATGAGCAGCACAACCTTACAGGTACTTATGTCATCAAATTTGATAATGTAAATGTCACAATTATGAATCAAATTTTTGTATCAAAAGAAATTACAACATTCAAACTACTACCAGCTATTCTTCAACCAAAATCTATTGGTAACCAATTTCGCGAGCATTTATCTTTGGAGTTGTTAAAAGAAATTCATAAAAATAATACTAATCACATCAGTAAATTACAAGAAGAAAAATATATCGACAACTTTATCAATTACAGTATTTCTACTATTGCAATAGTTTCAACCTTGGGAGTAGCCTGCATTTTACTAATTAGAAGAAGGGGTAAAATTATAATTAATAACGAATAACATTCAAAACCTAATACAAAAGGTGACTTGGAAATTAATGAACAACATTCAAAACCTATTACAAATGATGACTTGGAAATTAATGAACAAACTAAAAGTAACTTGAAACCTGAAAATCCATTGCCAGAATCAGTAGCACGATTGAAACCTGAAGTTCGAAGGAAGAAATTTTATGATACACCGTTTTTTTAATTAATTCGTCAAATGTGGACATTTGAATCTGAAGGGGGAAGAGTTTCCGATTTTGCACCAATCTCCATTATTATTAAATATTATTTTTACTAAATTTGCTTATTCGTCAAATTTTATTCATTCAACTTTGTATTACTTTCTATTTCATTCAACTTTGTATTACTTTTGTTATGAAATTTTAAATTAATGAAATCGATTGGCTTGCAGTTTTATGTTTACAGAATTGTAAACAACGAAACGAAAAAATGAAATAAAGAATATGCTGGGTATGCAATTGGGGAACGATTTATTGATTATTGTATTTTTATTGATTCATTCCAATTTCAGAACTCATTGTAAATAGTCTAAAATCTTGAAATAAATTACTTGTTAAATTTAAAAATAAAAAAAAAACATTCTTTCATTTTAAATAATTAACTTATACACGTATTTTTTTGCAGCTTACTTCTAGTTAGCAAAGAGACAGCAATACTAAATAAAAATATTATTTATTAACTACAGTCTTAAAGTTCCAAGCAGAAACTTCCAATTTGTTTTTTTTTTTTATGTATATTTGTATATCATATTTTTTCAATAATTTTTTTAAGCGTACGTGAATATAAAATTTTTGAGAAAAAACTCAGCTTGCACACCGAGTGTCTCACATATTTGATACTATTTTCAAAAAATCGACTTATGGATATTACTAATTTGTATATGTCGATGTTACGTCCAAAAATTTAACGCTTTTCAAGAATGTCTATTACCTACCTTATAAATATTTTTTACTTTTCTTTTCTTTGATAAAAATCAAAAAATCTTAAAAAAACAATAAATAATGTTGTAAACAACAAATGGTTTCCAATTTTTTTAATATATATGTATGATTTAATTTTCAAATGGAAATTCACTAAAATATTTTGTACTTCTATTTAAAACTTGAATCTTCTAAAACTTGCTATCTCAAAATAAACAAGTGCAGAAACAATCAGTCGGTGCAACCGACTTAGAAATATCCTACACCTATTTGTTTCAAATTAAATGGGAAGTCTATAAGTTATTTTAAAACCATAAAAACTTTTATTAGTTTGAGCCATATCTTAGGCTAACCAAATTTACTCTAAAGATTTACTAATTATTTTATCAATTCAAAAATATTAACAACTCTTACCAATTTATCTATTTAAAAATATTAAACAACAAATAAACTTGGAGATAAATGGATTCGTAAAATGCAATTACAAAATTACAAATTTAAAACTTTTATCCAATTCAATAAAATTTTACACACATGCAGCAATTACTTCTATTCAGGATTTTTAGCTGTAGTGCATTAACTGTTGAATAATTTAGTACTCTTGATTAATTATTTCAATTTTAAATAATTTTTAAATTTATTCTCTTAATCTATCTTTTGACTGCATATAAATGAGCATGTGTACAAGGTTAACTAGTATTATAAGTATGACGGGAACTGCATGTGGGTGAAATCGAGTAGCATGGTTTCGGGTTCTGGAAACTTTGGAAAGTTCAAGTGCTAACAAACATATACCTTAAAAACACTCAGAAACTAGTTACGCTATTTTGATGAAATTTTAATTTCCTAGTTACTAGTAATAAAAGTGGAATTGGTTCTAGTCAAGTTCGGATTCTAGAAGCTTTTGATCGAATTGAGGTCAAACTAGTATAATATCGAAACTAAAGAAGATAGAAATTTATATTTGGGGTGTTTCTTCTTATTTGTATTATGTACGTGAAATTTTGGATGAATTGGAATAGCGGTTGGCGTACCCCAAGACCTTAAAGCCTAATATATTCGAAACTAATAAAGATAAAAAAATCAAATTTGATACAATATTTCCTATTTCCATTCTTATTTAACACTTTTATATTTTAAAAGGCTAAGAGTTTTGCTATAAAATATGATATTATATATTATATTTTATAAATTAAAAACAAAATATGTTTTTAATAACCGACGAAATTTTTTTTTTAATTTTTATTATATCATATCTATATTTTATTGAATTATTACCATAGGTAATACATAATTAGGAAATTGTGTACTATACTTAAGTTGTAAATTTATTGTTATATTTAAATTAATTATATGAAAAATTTTAAAGTTGCCATTGTATTTTAAAAATACATTTATTGAATATTTTGATTACTAAATTTTGTGATAAAAACCTAAAGAAAACATTAATGGTTTTAACTAACATTAAAAACGATGAAATTATATAAACTTTTATATTTATATTATTAAAAATTATTATTTCTTTCGAATAACTTTGAGTTTATTTATATAAAACATTAAAAAATAAGTAAATTAAGAAAATAAATTAAAAAATTATTGAAAATTGAAATAATTAATCAAGGGTATTAAATCATTCAACAGTAAATGCACTACAGCTATAAAATCCTGAAGAGAAGTAATTTCTGCATTTTGGGTCTAAATTTTGTCCGATTTTACGAAATACTGCTTTGTCTAAAAAGAAAGCCGGAAAAAAATTATTGTTGGTGTTTGGTAACAAATGTCGGTCCTACAATTGGTCAAAAAAATATTTTGTAAGTAAATTCCGTCCAATTTTGGAAAGTAGTTAGTACTTCTTTGAATTACAACAAGTAAAGAAACGGTCAGTCAACCGACTTAGAAATACCCTTCACCAATTTGATTCAAATTTAATGAGATTTCCATAAGTCATTTTAACACCATAAAAGCTGTTATTAATTTGATCGTAAGACATAGCTAACCAAATTAACTTTATAATACTAAAACCATTTTCTAATTACACTATCTATTAAAAAATATTACAAATTCTTTCTAATTTATCTATTTAAAAATATTAAAAAACAAACAAACTTGAAATAAATGAAAATACAAAATTACAAAATGAAAAAATTCTAATCATTAAATTTTGTGATAAAAAGATAATCAAAGCATAATATATTTAATAATCCAAATTTTTCAAAATTGCAATTATTTTAAATGGTTAGTTTATATAGCTAATAGAAAAGCTTATAAACGCAAAATATGCAATAAATGTATTTCTAAAATACAATTACAAATTTACACCTTTTCATATAATTCATTTAAATATTCAAAGAAATTTTACATAAATGCAGCAAGTACCTTTGAACATAGCTGAACCACTACAATTAAGTCTAGATTTCGGAGACACAAAGGACATAGGAAATATATTCTTTGGCTTTGAAGTTAAACTCGACCAGAACCAATTCCCATGGTACTTTCATTACTAGTAACCTAGAGTTTAAATTTCATCATAATACCGGCATTATATTTTGAGTTATGGTGTTTTTAAGATATATGTTTTTTAGTCCTTGAACTTGTCAAGGGTTCCAGAACCCGAAACCATGGTACGATTTCGCCCATATGCAGTCCCGTCATACTTTCAATACTAGTTAACGCTTGTATACAATTGGAACGTTCTGTCTTAGTTTTAAGTTACTAGTTTTATTAATTTCGATGATAAGCTTTTACACATTTGGGGGGTCTAAGAGAGGTCCTGAACCACCAGTCCAAATGATCCAAAATTAGATGGACACGGAAGAAATAGTAAAGAACACCCTGGACCAAATTTGAAGCTTCTACATTTGTTTCAAGTTACTATTTTTATTAATTTCGAAAATATGCTTTAAGGTCCTCGGAACTGAGTGGCTGGTCCCCGACCCACTAGTCCAATGGGGCCCAAATTTCAAAAACACTTACGCAATAGGAAGGGACACCCTGATACCAAATTTGGAGGTTATATCTTCATTGGTTTCGGAATTATGCTAGTTTGGCCTAAATTCGATCAAAAAGTTCTAAGTTCCGAACCCATTGTCCAATCCTCACCGTACGTAATCACCGCCGTAGTTTCAGTACCAATAACCTACAGAACCAAATTTCATGAAGATAGCGTCATTAGTTGTTAAGTTATCGTGATTTTTAATATATGTTCGTTATCCCTGACACCGACTAAAAGGTCCAGAATCCGAACCCATGGGCCGATTTCGCCCATATGCAATCCCCGCCGTACTTTCAGTCCTAGTAATCTACAGTTAAAATTTCATCAAGATAGCTCCATTATTTTTTGAGTTATCGTGCCTACGGACGGACGGACGGACATGGCTATATCGACTCAGGCGGTCACGCTGATCACAAATAGTTATACTTTTCCATATCTAGCTCGCTTCCTTTAGGTGGTTACAAACACCATACCAAAGTTAATATACCCCTTTACCTATTCTATAGGTGTAGGGTATAAAAACATTAAAAAACAAAAAAACTTGAAATAAATGAAAATATATTTATTCCAATTTAATTACAAAAGTGAAAAAATTTGAATTATTACAATTTGTGATAAGAAGCTAATCAAAGCATAATATAATTTTAATAATTAAAATTTTTCAAAATTGCAATTATTTTAAATGGGTAGTTTATGTACCTATTAGAAAAGCTTATAAACGCAAAATATGCAATAAATATATATCCAAAATACAATTACAAATTTAGAACTTTTCATATAATTCCTTTCAATATAAAAATAAATTTTTCATAAATGCAGCACTTTGAATATAGCTTAAGTAACATACGCAATGTGTTAATTATATATCACCTATGATAATAATTCAATAAAATATATGATATAATAAAAAATTAAAAAACAGGAATGTAATCGTTTATTAAAAAAAATAATTTGTTTTTCATTTATAAGATATTATACATAATATGTTTTCTGGTAAAATTCTTAGCCTTTTAAAAACATAAAAGTGTTAAAAAAAACGGGAATAGGAAAGAACCCTCGTGTATCGATTTTAAAGTTTCTATCTTTATCAATTTCGAAGATAGGCTTTTTAACGTTGGGATTTCATAGGAGGCTCCTGAACCATCTACTACAATTAAGTCTAAATTTCGGGGACACATAAGAAATAGGGAATATCTTTGTTGGCTTCGAAATTATACTCGTTCAGCCTCAAATCGATCAAAAGATTCTAGAATCCGAACACATTGTCCGAACTCGACCAGAATCAATTCCCATGGTACTTTCATTACTAGTAACTTAGAGTTTAAATTTCATTTAAATAGCGGAATTATTTTTTCAGTTATGGTGTTTTGATACCCTACACCTATAGAATAGGTAAAAGGGTATATTAACTTTGGTATGGTGTTTGTAACCGCCTAATGGAAGCGAGCTAGATATCGAAAAGTATATATATTTGTGATCAGTGTGACCTCCTGAGTCGATATAGCCATGTCCGTCCGTAGGCACGATAACTCAAAAAATAATGGAGCTATCTTAATGAAATTTTAACTGTAGGTTACTAGGACTGAACGTACGGCGGGGATTGCATATGGGCGAAATCGGCCATTGGTTCGGATTCTGGACCTTTTAATCGATCGAAAGGCTAACGAACGTATATAAAAAATCACGATAACTCAACAACTAATGACTCTATCTTCATCAAATTTGCGCTGTAGGTTACTGGTAATGAAACTACTTCGGGGATTGCGTAAGGTCGGGATTGGACCATGGGTTCGGAACCTAGAACTTTTTGATCGAATTTAGGCCAAACGAGCATAATTCCGAAACCCAAAAAGATAGAACCTCCAAATTTGGTATGAGGGTGTCCCTTCCTATTTCCTTAATGTCTTTGAAATTTGGGCCCCATTGGAGTAGTGGGTCGGGGACCAGCCATACATTTCCGAAGACCTTAAAGCATATCTTTAAAATTAATAAAGATAACAACTTAAAAATATGTAGAAGCTTCAAATTTGACACAAGGGTGTTCTTTACTATCCCTTGCGTGTCCCCCTAATGTGGGATCAATTAGAGTGGTGGTTCATTATCCCTCTTCCTCCTCCTCCTCCTCCTCCTTGGCACTACGGCCCATAGTGAGCCTTCGCCTCCCTAATTATCTGCTTCCAATTATTTCTGTCTACGGCATTCGTTCTCCAATTGTGTATTTGTAGCTCGTTTACAATTTCATGAAAATTATCTTTCCATCTAACTCTTGGTCTGCCAACTGGTCTTTTTCCAACTGGATTACCATAGAAGATTCTGGATACGGACCTGTCGTTTGGCATTCTGGAAATATGACCTGCCCATCTTAATTTTTGTATTTTAATATACGAACTTAATTGTAAATCTTTAAAGTGTTGTATGCATTCTTCATTCGTTCGAAGTCGAAGCGATCCTTCTGACGTTCTGACAGGACCCAGAATTCTTCGGAGAATCTTGCGCTCAAAAATATCTAATTTTTCTTCTTCATTTTTTCTAAGGCTCCAAGTTTCACATCCATACGATACCACTGGTCTTATCAAAGTTTTATATAGTTTTATTTTTGTTTTCCTTGTGATATAGTTTGATTTAAAGAGGTTTAGCATGGAGAAATAACATTTATTTCCAGATTTCAGTCTTTCGTCTATTTCTGCATTATTTGAGCCTTCTATGTCATTATCCCTCTTAGACCTCTTAAATTTTAAAAGCTTATAATCGAAATTAATAAAAATAGTAACTTAAAATTAAGATAGAACGTTGAAATTGTGTACAAGGGTTAACTAGTGCTTAAAGTTAAGCGTGGACTGCATAAGGGCAAAATCAGCCCAAGGGTTCGGATTCTGGACTTTTGAATCGGTTTCAGGGCTAACGAACATATATAAATAATCATGATAACTCAACAACTAATGACGCTATCTTCATGAAATTTGTGCTGTAGGTTATTGGTAATGAAACTACGGCGGCGATTGCGTACGGTGAGGAATGGACAATGAGTTCGGAACTTAGAACTTTTTGATCGAATTTAGGCCAAACGAGCATAATTCCGAAACCAATGAAGATAGAACCTCCAAATTTGGTTTCAGGATGTCGCTTTAGATTTCCTTAGTGCCTTTGAAATTTGAGCACAATTGGAGTAGTGGGTGTGGACCAGCCACTCAATTCCAAGGACCTTAAAGCATATTTTCGAAATTAATAAAGATAGTAACTTGAAACAAATGTAGAAGCTTCAAATTTGGCACATGGGTGTTCTTTACTATTTCCTGCGTGTCCCTCTAATTTTGGATCAATTGAAGTGGTGGATCAGTACCTCTCCTAGACCCCCAATGTTTAAAAGCTTATCATCGAAATTAATAAAACTAGTAACTTAAATTTAAAATAGAACGTTCCAATTGTGTACAAGGTTTAACTAGTATTGAAAGTATGACGGGGAATGCATATGGGCGAAATCGTACCATAATTTCGGGTTCTGGAACCCTTGAAAAGTTCAAAGGCTAACAAACATATATCTTAAAAACACCATAACTTAAAAAATAATGCCGCTATTTTGATAAAATTTAAACTCTAGGTTACTAGTATTGAAAGTACCATTGGAATTGGTTCTGGTCGAGTTTGCCCAAGTAACAAAATATATCTCATAAGACTCTAGAAGAATTCTTTAAGAGTTAATTCTGAGAGTATTGCTCTCATAGTTTACTCTTGAAGAATTCTTCTAGAGTCTTATGAGATCATTATAAGAGTTAGAGGGCGGAGTTATGAGAGTCAATTAACACTCATAACAAGAGTTAAGCTTTTATTGTAAGAGTTCTTTAAGTATAAAACGCTCATAAGAACACTACTATGAGAGTATTAAAAAACATACAGGTTTATTTTTGGTGACGATTAAATAAAGTAAATTTTTAATTATATGTATGTGTGTAATATCTTAAAGAAGTATATTATATTTAATATGAACATATAATTATAGGAAACTAAAATAACTTTTTCGTCGATAATATAAGTCAAAATACTACGGGCATTGAAATTTTATTAATAAAAGTAGGTATTTTACCTTGAAAAAAAACAATGCGTGCCAAAAATAATTAAAATTTAAAAAATTATTCTATTTCTACTTATGTTTATGTGAAAATTCGAGTAAATTTCTGTAAAACTGAATATAAAATACAATAAATAATTTCTTAAATTGAATTGAAGCTATAATTTTATGTTGTAAATTATTTAAATTTAATAATTTTTACAAGAAATATTTTTTCATATTTTTTAATTCAAAAAAAATACTTAGTGATATAAGGGTTAAGATTGAGAACAATAAAGAAAGTCTGAATAATATGGCCGCTGTTTGATAAGATTAGTAATTCATTTCCTTATAAGAGTAAAACTCTTCATATGAGAATAGTTCACTGAAAAAAATTGTTAACAATATCAAATAAAGTACAAAATTTTTCACATTTATGATTTGTCCGTTTATTAAAATTCTACACATAATTTAATAATATTATAAATATGTAACATTATTATTGGGCAAAACTTCCGGAAAGGGGTTGTGAGCTATCAAGATGACGTCATCACATAACGGTACTAAATATCTCAAAGTTTCTGAATATATATACCATTATTGGCGATGGCGCCATCTAGAAAAAAAATGCATTACAAAATGGTCGAAAAATGCATTACAAAATGTTTCTAAGATTTTGTAGCATTTTTATTAAAATGTTATATTTTTCCTGTAAGACAATAAACTGGAACCAACATCTTACAATATTGTAGGGCATGATATTGTCTTTCATAAACATCTGGTTTCATCTGGATCGGTGCTACCATTTTTGAGATATTGCAATTTAAAGTGAAAATTTAAAAAAAATAAAAAAAAAATCAAACTTTCAAAAAAACTACTATAACTGTGAAATTTTCAAAAACACCCTGTATTATTATTATACCATTAGAAAGGTCTCTTAAAACTCTTTCCAACGATATATAATAAGTATGGCATATGTTGACAAATTGCCACACCAGAGAACATAAATGCAAAAATAACACAACAATTTTATTAAAAAATACATTTTCATACTTTTTTTGTCACAATTTTATTTTGCCTTTTTGTTTTCCATTTGAAATATTTATTTTAAAATTTAAGAATGTACTTTATAGTTTGATACAATATTGAGTTGGGTTTTGGTAATTTGTTTTGAGGGATTTTGGAGGTGATAACCTCATAGTTTTAAATTTTTTTTTATTTAAATATGTATGTTAAAATATAATTAGAAAGGACCTTAGAGTTAGCTACAAAATCAGAATTATTCGCTTTTTCCAGAATATTTAAAAACATATATATACACAAGAACCTGAATCAGGAGGGATTTTAGAGTTGAATTATAAATCAGGATAACCGCTTTTTCCAAAATATTTATATGTGTGTTTGTATATACAATGTTAGAAGAGATTTTTAAGTTTGATTCTTAACCAGGAGATCCGCTTTTTCCAGAATATTTATAATATATATGTATATGTATATCCAATATTAGAAGAGATTTTAGAGTTGGATTCTAAATCAGGATTGCTGATTTTTCCAGAATATTTAAAAATATAAATGAATATGTCAGATTCTGAATTAGAAAAGATTTTAGAGTTTGATTCAACTATTAGAGCTGGACTAATATATTCATTATTTATTTATTTGTTTCATTATTTTTAATTCTTTGATGCATCTTTATATATTAATATACAAACGCATTTTATTATATATAAATAGGTATATATTTTAATTATATACTGAATAATGCTTACACATTTATGTGCATAATCTATACTTATATTTTAGTAGTTTTTTTTTTCAGACACTACGTATTAGGACATTCTGCTAAGTTTTGAATACAAGTACATGCTTTTAATCTTTAATTAAAATAATGAAATAAAAATATAATCCTTATCTGCTATCACAAATTTTAAACTAACTATAAAATCTGGAAAAAGCGGCAATCTGGAATAAATATTCTGGAAAAAGCGGCAATCCTGAATTTAAATGCAACTCTAAAATCCTCCTAATTCAGATTTTTATAATCTGATAAAGCGCATAATTCTGATTTTGTAGCCTAAGGGCCTTTCTAATTATATTTTTACATACATATTTAAATAAAAAAAATTTTAAAACTTTGAGGTTGTCACCTCCAAAATCCCTCAAAACAAATTGCCAGAACCAAACTTAATATTGTATCCAAACCTAAAATGCATTCTAACATTTTTAAATTTGCCAAAAAGGCAAAATAAATTTATGACAAAAAAAGTATGAAAATGTATTTTTTAATAAAATTGTTGTGTCATTTTTGCATTTATGTTCTCTGGTGGGGTTATTTGTCAACATATTCCATACTTATTATATACCGTTGGAAAGAGTTTTAAGAGACCTTTCTAATGGTATAATAATAATACAGGGTGTTTTTGAAAATTTCACCGTTATAGCACAAATAAATAATATACAGATGTCTCAATTCGTAAAAAAAATGACCCCAAGTAATTTTAGCACATAGATGTCGCTACTATGACCGTTTGGAACTAAAAATTAGATCTACGGTGAAATAAGAAATTGATTAAAAAAATCCAAAATATACCATGCACAAAAAAAAATCTTCTGTGGTAAAAAATTTTACTCACCACTCACTCCATTAGAAATTAAGCGTTGTTATTGTTTTCGAGTCGATCACATTTTTATCTATGTGGTAGTTCTACTGAACTTATATAATGTATACATAAATAAATAGAATATCGCTGTGTACTTAGATTAGATTATAATAATTTATATATGGATATGCGGTATAATATTATTATATGAATTATAATATACATACATACAAATATATTAATTGTGTATTCATTTATTATAATATAAGAATAAAATAATAGAAGTTGAAAATTCAAATTCAAAAGTTGAAGTAAATTTTTTTTAAAGGTAAGTAATTTTTTAAGTATATTTTTTTACTACATTATATTATAAGAAGTATATAATTTTAATAATTTTTTATTTTTTATCAGCAATAATTTAAAATGGCTTCGCAAAAACGAATTTGCCATATTTTGAGTTGCAAAGCGGACTCAAACACATTTCCTGACCGGCAATTTTTTAAGTTCCCTAAAGAAAATTCAAGGATGTATAGGGAATGGAAGGCTGCAGTAGGAGAATTTAACATGAGAAGAGTTAAAAAATCTCTTATATGCAACAAACATTTTCAAAGTAGTGATATAGGTACGCTATTATTTTTAAATTTTTTAAATTAATTATTAAAGTAGGTAGCATCTGTAGTATTTACGAATGTAGTATTTCGTTTTTCTTACCTAAATATGTACACAAATTATCATAAAAGTAACTATATTCATGGAATATTGATGTATAATTAAATATTTAGCCAGTTTTTTTAATTTAGTAAAAATTAGTTTTTCACGGTTATCATATTTTGGCGAACATTATATAATTAATATATATAATTTGGCGAAAATTATATAAATATATTAGTCAACTATGATTCTAACTTCTTTTTGTTTTGGTTTTTGTTCATATTATATTAGTCGCTGTATGTAAAAATATTCTCGATTGCATTGTATTGTAATAGGAAAAGATTTATGGAAGAGTTTATTTTTTTCTTTCCTAGTATTTTACTTGCATATTCTTCTTATCTCTGAATATTTTTTCAAATTATGTAAAAAAATTTTATATAATTAATCCTGTTAAGTTTCCTTTTTAATTGAATTTTTTTTCTACATGAATAGGTACTCTATGTATATAATTACTGTATGATACGAAATTTAATTCTTTTAAATTAATATTAAATTTATTAAAATGCAGGTATACGACGTTTAAAAAAAACTGCTGTGCCAAAATTTGCGCTAGAGAAATATGAAAATTCATATTTCGAAAATGATGATGCCCTTAATGTTAATCATTTTGATCGAACTTATGCACGAGTTAACTATTTAAAGCCGACACTTCTGAATGATTTGGACGAAAGTGTTGATATTGAAGAATTAAATAGAGCTGCAAGAGTTATAGATTCAAATAAATTCCAAAATGAATTTTTAAAGTGTGAAAATTGCTGCAAACAACAGCACTTTTACATTAATTCATTAAGAAAATTGAAAAAAGAAAAGAAAGTTTTGACAACAAAGTTGAATAACTTTAAAAAAACGAAAAAGGTGCTTTTAAGAAAAATTAGTAGATTGAAGCAGATCAATCAAAATTTAGAAAAAGAAAACCGTTTTCCGTTAGAAAATTTAATTGACCGATTACCCGTAAGTAAAAATTCTAAAATATTTTCTAAATTAATTCTTTCTGACAAAAATAAAAATTTCATGGAGGACGAAAAATGGATTTTTCAAGTTATCTTTTTTCGTTCTTCAGCAGGTTACAACTTTTTAAGGGATCAGCTTGGTTTCATTTACCACATCCCTCCTCTTTGCACAGATGGATAAAAATCAAAAGTTTGTTACCTGGAATGGACATTAATGTCTATCAGGAATTAAAGAATTACGTTAATTCAAATTTAAATGAAATTGAAAAGGAAGTAGTTCTTATTTTCGACGAAATGAGTATACAAATGAATTTATCATATAATAAACATAAGGATATAATAGAGGGTTTTGTAGACTACGGGAAAAATACAAGATTAAATGAATGTGCAAAGTCGGTTTGTGTATTCATGGTTAGGAGTATTTGTGGGAAATTTAAGCAACCATTATACTATGTTGCTTGTCCAGGTAGTATACCAAAATGTCAACTCGAGTTAGAGTTATATAAATGTCTGGAGATTTGCAAAAATCTTCAATTAAATGTCAGAGCTATTTGTTGCGACCAAGGTCCAACTAACCGTAGTCTTTTTGCTAGTTTGAATATTTCACAAAATAATTCCAGTTTCTTATATAAAGACTAAATAATTTATTTTATGTACGACATTCCTCATCTTTTTAAGAGTGTTAGAACCAATTTAAATAAACATAATTTATTTACTAGTGATGGGGAAATAAGCTGGAAAGTTGTTGAGTATCTATACAACTTAGAAAAAACAAATACTACCAAAATGTGCCCTAAATTAACTAATGCACATATTAATCCTACAAATTTTCAAAAAATGAATGTCAAACTAGCTACACAAGTTTTAAGCAGAAGTGTTGCTTGTGGAATCGAAGCTCTTATAGCATTAAATAAATTTCCACTTAATATCAAAAAGTTTGCAAAACCAACAGCGGAATTCATTAAAAAGATGAATAAACTTTTTGATGTGTTGAATGGGAACCCACCACTTCAGCGAAATGAATATAATTTTAGTTTTCTTAGAGAAATGAGAGAATATATTTTAAATATTAAACCAATGGGTCCTGCAAGAGAACCTTTTTGTTTTAAAGGTCTGGTAATCACAATTGACAGCGTTCTCAAACTAACTTCAACATTATTTTCGTCTAATGACAATATTTTTTATATTTATGCCAATAAGTTGAACCAAGATCCACTCGAAAATTTATTTGGTAAGTTGAGGGCTAGAAATGTTAATAAAAACAATCCGAGTGTTGCCGAGTTTAGCTCCTCGTTTGCCAAAATAATTTCTTTAAACATTCTGTTTAAATCAAAATTTTCAAATTGTGAGGAAGACGATTGTGATTTCCTTCGCCTAGATTGGGATATAGTTTTGCAAAATACTGAAGAAACTTCTTTCAATTTATCCAATGGGAATGAACTATCTGAACAAAGCGATGATATTCAAATTGACGACATTGAAAATAATATGAACGTAGGTAATAACACAATAGCAGTAGAGGTACCTAATATAACCGATGTTGCAACAAGGTACTTTGCGGGGTACTGCATTTTCAAAATGTTCAAAAAAATAGGTAAAAATTGTGAAAATTGTTCTAACGAAATGTTAAAAAACAAAAATAATTATAATTTAACAGAAATTCTTATAAAATTAAAAGAATATGAAACTTCAACCAATTATCCAATTTTATCATGGCCTTCAGAAAAGTTCTTTCAAATATGCCGCTTGCACGTAAGTGTCTTTTCTCAATATTTTCAAAAAACACCGTTCGTACGAAACTTAAAACAAAATATCGTCAAACAATGCGAACAAAAAATAAATTTTCATTTTCCCGATTGGTTTCAGAAAGATAATAGTTGCTATGAACATAGAGTCTTATGTACTGATTTCTTAATTCTAGTTTTACTTTGGAAAAATAGCAAGTGGGTTTTGGACAAGAAACAAAATCAAGTTCAAAATAAAAAATTAAGAAATACAATGCATATTTAATTGTCTGTCCGTATTTTTAGCAATCTGTATTCGTCAGTTTGTCTGTCTGTTTAAAAAAAAATAAAGAATATCAATTAATTTTTGTCTGTCTGTCTTTCCGTCAATCTTCATTCCCATGTGTTTTTTGGTCTGCCTAAGAAAACTAAAAGGAATTTTTAAACTATAATAAAAAAATAAATTCATTTTTAATTGTCTGTCCGTCTGTTTATCTATCTGTACATCAGTCTGTTTGTGTGTCTGTCTAACAAATAATAAAAAACAACTGCTCTTCTGTTTTTCAGTTTAAAAGTACATACATACACATATATATATATATATATATAATGTATTATTATATGATTTTTTCATTTGAATTCATTTGTTTTTTATCTGTCTATCTGTCTATTGTCATTTATCCTTCAGTGTGTTTGTCTGTCTGATATTTACGAATGATTAACAGCTAAGAGCTATTTTTTTTTGTTTCCCTTATATTAAGTACATAGCTAAATTTCTTTAATAAATAATTTCCATAAAACATTAAGGCACAGCAATTTTTTTTAAGGTCGTAACTCGTAAGTATATTTATCTATTGGTTTAAATTAATTATGTTTTAAATTTTGTTTTATTTTTTATTATTTATTTTGTATATATAATTGTGAAATAATTATTTTTAAATTTATTTTTACATTTTTTTTTTTACTTTTTTATTTGTGAATAATTATGATGGCTGTTTTTATTTTTATTTTGAATTGTTTTTTAAATTTTTTTGTTTGCATATTTTATTTAATTTATAATAATAATAAGGGTTTTTTATGCCAAATGGAATTTTATTACATACATTATGTATTTTGAATTATTAATCATTAATCAATAATTTCCACTTGGCTTTTTCCCTTTATAAATAAAATTTAAATTAAAAGGAATAACAATGTAGTTTTTTTATGAAATTTTATAGGTACTTTATTAGGTGCTGAGTGCTGACTACATTTAGAATTTACGCATAATAATTTTACTTAATCGTAGATTATGTATCATTATTTATAGGTGAAGTTTACACTGAATTAAATTCTGAACTTTATTATAATTTTGACTTTTAAAAGAAAAAAATATACCTACACAGTTGTTTCGGCTTTTTTCGTTTTATTAAAAAAAATAAAATAGAAATTGAATTTTTGAGTTGATTGGGTTTTTTTTATTTAGAGAAAAGTAAATTAATTTATGGAAAAATTGAAAAAAATTTTTTTCAGATAGGTATCAATTTACTTTTCTCTTAAGTATGTACGCACTCACATATTTATTTTTATTTCTCAACAAAAATCTATTCAGTTTACCTATTAACAATTAACAAACATCTATACCCGGTGTACGGGATTTGAATTTTTCACACTAAATAATCTATTTTGCTCTTATAAAAACTTATAAATTTAGACTATTCTTCAGTTACATTTGCTAGACAAAATTAAAATTTCGTTGTTTGTCCTTCGCTATAACTCTATATATATTACGGCAAAGAGATATGCACATACATACATATATCAAAATCAATAATATATCAAAAATTTTAAAACTCTTATTTTTTTTAAAACAAAGCAAAAAATTTTTATATATTTCATAGTAAAAAAAATAACACAAAAAAAACAAAAACAAAAGCAATAAAAACTATACAACATCCATATAAAAATGGCTTATTAAAAAAAACATATTCATTCAAAAGTAATATTTTTATCTATTTGTGTTTTTTAATTTATAAACACATGCAAATACTTATACCACCTTATACGATGAGTGGTGAAAGTAAAAGGTATTTTTGCCTATGGTGTAATTTAAATAAATTATTTCAATTTTATTTTATTCTAAAACCAATTTTGTCAATTGGTTTCGATCTTAACTAATTTTAATAAAATGTCTTAGATCAATGTCTATTAAAAATTAATGGACCTTAAGAAATGGAACACTTTTTTTGTATGGAATGAGACATCTGTATGTTATTTATTTGTGGTTATAGTAGTATTTTTGAAAGTTTGATTTTTTTTTTTTTTTTTTAAATTTTCACTTTAAATTGCAATATCTCAAAACTGGTAGCATCGATCCAGATGAAACTAGATGTTTATGAAAGAAAATATCATGCCCTACAATATTGTAAGATGTTGGTTCCAGTTTATTGTCTTACAGGAAAAATATAACATTTTAATATAAATGCTACAAAATCTTAGGAACATTTTGTAATGCATTTTTCGACCACTAGATGGCGCCATCGCCACTAATGGTATATATATTCGGAAACTTTGGGATATTTAGTACCGTTTTGTGATGACGTCATCTTGATAGCTCACAACCCCTTTCCGGAAGTTTCACCTTCAAAAGTCTGCATGTCACTTTAGAATTTAGATAACACCATATCTATATAATATAATTAATTATCTATTAAAAAGTTAATTGAAATAAAAATATCATTAAAAATATTTTTTACTGACATTACCTAACAGTGTCTTATAGCCTACATATTATACTTCTTTATATTTGCAAGAAATTAAATAAACTAATATGAAATTTCTTCTCTAAATTTCAACTCTTTAAATAATTTTTATTAAAAATACTTATTTTATAAATGTATGAAGTATCAACAATGAAATATATTAAAAAAAAATAATATTGTTGAATTTTTATTTGTTCTAATTTCCAAGTATTTCGACAAAACGTATTGTTTGATAATTTTTGTCAAAATATATTTTTTTTTTCTCAGAAAATTCTAATTTTTTTTTTATATCTAAACAAACAAGTTTCAGGTATGCCAAAATTTATACTACGTTTGTACCATATGAAACTTATTAAATTAGTATAACATATAGCTGTTCAATATTTATTTATTTACCCAATGCTATTATAAATATTACAAAAAAAATATAAGAAAGTAAAATAGTTGAAAAAAAATTTAACTTATTATCCCATAATTTTTGATTAACTTATTATCCATTAAAAAAAAAAAATAGCCCACCGTAAAAGTTGGTCCGAGTGATGTCCAAATCTGCCCAGTTTTGATTTTAACCTCGTAGCTTCATTAGATTCACAGTTATCGAATTGACAACTTTGTATGGCAGCTGCCCGAAAACGGGCCGTAACATTTTGAAACTTCATATAAGTGCTCGATTCATTATATAACTAACAGTGTGTAATTTTTATCCTCGTAGTATAATCAGTTTCCAAGAAATTCATATTGGTGCAAAGAAGTTGTATGGCAGCCCTCCGAAAATGAAGTCGTAACATTTTGAAACTTCATATAAGTTCTTGATTCATTGTAAAACTAACCCCTATCCATACATGAGTGGTGATAAACAGTTGCATTGACGTAATCTTCCAACGTAAGTGAATATTGCTCAATGCCACACGAGAGTGTTGTAAGTTGTAGTTTCAACTGTTGTCAGTTATCATCAATTTATGAACTTATGAATGTATGTGTAAAATTTAGTTCATTCGAAGATAGTTATCGTCGGAGAATGTTTATAGTCAACTGATTTTTCAAAAGCGGAAAGTTTTTGTAATTTTTTTATTCATATACAAAAAAAAGGTTTGTATCTACCTAAATAAAAAAATGGATTTGTAGATAATATAAGAAATTTAATTTTTTCTTTACATTGAGTAAGTAGGTAATTTTATTTTACTTATATCATATCTAGGTCATTTAAAAATGGATTATTATTTTAATTAACATCTGTGGGACTGAGCAAACATTCATAATTATACAATTTTAAAATTAGGTTCTAAATCTGTTCCTTAAACTAATTGTCTTTTATATCATTAATTATTTTTCGCTATTATTTATTTTAACAAAATTTTATATTTTATCTATCAAAATATATTTATATTGTATTTAATATAATACAAATACATATATTTGTTCATTTTTGTTTTTTTTTTAGTATGTAGTTTAAAAGATAAAAAATAACAAATAGAAATAAAACCTAATATGGTAATCTTATATTGATTTTTATCAATTTCCAATACCAGAAATATTTTATATTTTGTCCGGTCTCAATTTTTTTTTGTTTAAGATACGCACAGTTCAAAAATTTTTAAATAATGAAAAAAAAAGAAAAACAACAAAAAAATTAAAGAAAAAAAAAATCATTTTTTTGTTTGTGTTGGTTAGTACATCGAGCCTTACAAGTAAAATTTGGTTGCAATGAAACCGGTTTTTTTTTACAACAATATTTACGAAAACCGGTTTGGTGCATAAAGGATTTTAACCGATTACGTCAGTATGACGTCAATGCAACGTCTGCAAATTGCCATGTGGCTTGACTGAACCGTGTGTAATTTTCATCTTCCTGGTATAATTACTTTTGAAGTTTATTATATCTATCAATATCAAAATATACAAAGCATGCAAAATATTACACAGATACATTTTATATGAAGCCATTTACTTAAAAAACATCTTAGTGTTCTTTTTTGCTTATCTTAAATAAACTACGCATCATTTAAATCATACGAAATCGTAACTCGAAATCGTTATCTACAAAAAACAAAAAAAAAACAACAAAAAAAAACAAAATTCATATAATTTCATGTTTTGCAGTAAAGTTGATATTTAGAGTTGGCAGAACAACTCTTTCTTTGTAGTTTTACATATAAACAAAAAAAATGCATGTTATATGAAATCAGTCTTTTTACTCAAATGAGAATATAGATCTTGTTACAAGTATAAATCAGCCTTTTTTCTCTTTGTGAGAATATTGATCTTGTTACAAGAGTATTGATCTTCTTATGAGATTAATTTGAAATTTAATTCATATTTCATAAACTAAATTAATGTTTTTACTCTTATTAGAAATTTTCTTACTTTTAATGGAGATATATGAAAATAGTTTTACTATGAGAGTAAAAGAATTTTTAACACTAGAAGTGTTGATATCTCTTAACAAGAATACTTTGAGAGTTAATTTAACTCTTGTAATAAGAAATATGTTATGAGAGCATTCAAGTGTATTATGAGAGCCTTATGAGATTTTTTCCAAATTTTCGAGAGTATTACTCTTGGCAAATGTTACTTGGGTGGTAAATGAGTTCAGATTCTAGAAGCTTTTGATCGATTTGAGGCCGAACGAGTTTAATTTAGAAGCCAAAGAATATATTTCCTATTTCCTATGTGTCCCCAAAATTTAGACTTAATTGTAGTGGTTCAGCTATGTTCAAAGTAATTTGCTGCATTTATGTAAAATTTATTTTTATATTTAAATGAATTATATGAAAAGGTGTAAATTTGTAAAACTCCGCCGTAGCCGGTCCCAAGCCCGGTTGAGAAAGGAGGAGGGAAGAATAGTTGCAACCTGAATGGCCACATACATTGGCGTCTCAGGAAGTAGGAAAACGCTATATAATGCAGTTGAACTTGTAACATAGTTATGAGAACTTCAACCCATTATATGGCAAATTCTGAAGCAACTCTTCAAACCCAACGGCCCTCCAGTCTGGGGGTTGGCGTAAGGCTAACTACCTTACCCATAAAAACCAACAAATAGTTATGAATGACGAAAATGCCTCGGATATGAGAACGAATAGATTACACGGAAAACGACCATGGAACAACTATAAGGACAAAGATTTAAGAATTTGCTCCTGGAATGTAAGAACACTCTACACCCCAGGAGCATCTAACAATTTGGAAAAGGTTCTCGCGCAGTATAAAGCCGATATTACTGCGATACAGGAAATACGTTGGAAAGGAACCGGTACACTAAAAAAGCGAAAATGCGACATTTACTACAGCTGCCAGGAAAAGCACCACATATTAGGATGCGGTTTTGTAGTGGGAGAAAGGTTGAGGTCGTTGGTCATTGACTTTACACCTGTCAATGAACGACTTGCAACCATCCGCATCAAAGGCAGATTTTACAACATCTCCATAATATGTGCCCATGCTCCTACCGACGAAGCAGAGGATGCAGACAAGGAAGAATATTACGATACCCTTGAGCTACCAGTCACAATGATCAACGATGACGAAACACTACCACCGAGCCTA
The DNA here is from genome assembly GCA_963082915.1 of Dolichopus griseipennis. Classification (NCBI taxonomy): domain Eukaryota; kingdom Metazoa; phylum Arthropoda; class Insecta; order Diptera; family Dolichopodidae; genus Dolichopus; species Dolichopus griseipennis. The sequence continues at coordinate 107,941,604 of OY720441.1, forward strand.
ATGGAAGTTGATCAAGCCATTCAGAAACTGAAAAATAACAGAGCTGCTAGTTCAGATGGAATCCCAGCTGAGTTATTTAAGGTAGCAGGAGAAGATTTGGTTAGAAGCATGCACCAGATCATCACCAAAGTCTGGATGGAAGAATGCATGCCCGATGACTGGAACATTAGCACCATATGCCCCATCCACAAAAAGGGCGATGCCATGTCATGTGCCAACTATAGAGGAATATCTCTATTGAATGTCGCGTACAAGATCCTTTCCAACGTAATATGCGGACGACTGAAACCACATTGCAATAACATCATAGGCAACTACCAATGTGGTTTCCGTCCTGGTAAGTCTACCATCGACCAAATCTTCGCATTGAGGTAAATCCTGGAGAAGACCCATGAATTTCAAATCGATACACACCATCTTTTTATCGACTTTAAGGCAGCCTACGACAGTATCTATCGCCGGGAACTGTACATTGGAATGTCGGAATATAGCATACCATCCAAGCTTATCCGACTTTGCCAAGTAACATTGGAGAACACTAAATGTGCAGTTGCTATTGGAGGAAATATGTCGGAGCTCTTTCGCACATGCACCGGCTTCCGTCAAGGTGATGCACTGTCGTGCGACTTCTTCAATTTAGTGCTCGAACAGATTATACGCCGCTCTGGTGTCAACACCGAAGCAACAATCTTCAGAAAATCTGTTCAGCTTTTGGCTTTGCGGACGACGTCGACATAATAACAACATCACAACGAGCCGTCATTGAAGCCTTCGTCCGTATTGAAGAAGAAGCAAAGAAAATGGGTCTTCTAGTGAACCAGAACAAAACGAAGTATATGTTATCAACAAATAAAGAGGCCAGAATACATCGAGCAGGTCCAAACATCACTGTTGGTACATATAACTTTGAGGTAGAAAAGGAGTTTGTCTACCGAGGTACAAATGTAAACTCCGCAAATGACATCAATGTGGAGATCCGACGAAGAATAAACCTAGCAAACCGCTGCTACTTCGGTTTGTCAAAACAACTGGGTTCAAAACTCCTCTCGCGCAGTTCCAAAGTGCAACTGTACAAAACGCTCATACTTCCGGTGCTACTATATGGAGCAGAATGCTGGACATTGCCCAGAGCAAGTGAGCAAGCACTTGGAAATTTCGAGCGAAAGATTCTTCGTCGAGTGTTCGGTCCTTACTGCGACGATGGGACCTGGAGAAGAAGATACAATGCCGAGATCTATCAGCTGTACGGTGACGTAGACCTAGTTCAAAAAATTAAGATCAAAAGGCTGCAACGGCTAGGTCACGTTGAGCGAATGGACAACAATGCTCCAGCTAAAAAGATACTCGAAGCCAGGCCTGAGGGAACACGCCGCAGAGGCCGCCCAAACCTTCGTTGGAGAGACGAGATTTCGACAGACATCAGAAGGCTCCAAATCTCCAACTGGAGAGAGAGGAACGCTACGTCAGGCCCAGGACCTTCATGGTCTGTAGCGGCACCTAAGTAAGTAAGTATGTAAATTTGTAATTGTATTTTAGAAATACATTTATTGCATATTTTGCGTATAAGCATTTCTATTAGGTATATTAACTAGCCATTTAAAATAATTGCAATTTTGAAAAATATGGATTATGAAATATATTATGCTTTGATTATCTTTTTATTACAAAATTTAATAACTAGAATTTTTTCATTTTGCAATTGAATTGGAATAAATATATTTTCATTTATAACAAGTTTTTTGTTTTTTAATATTTTTAAATAAATAAATTAGTAAGAATTTGTAATATTTTTTAAGAGATAGTGTAATTAGAAAATGTTTTAGTATTATAAAGTTAATTTGGTTAGCTATGTCTTACAATCAAATTAATAACAGCTTTTATGGCGTTAAAATGATTTATGGATATGTCATTAAATTTGAACCAAATAGGTGTAGGGTATTTTCGGTTGCACCGACTGACTTAATAAAGATAGTAACTTGAAACAAAACAAATCTTTACTTGTTAAGATATATGTTTGTTAGCCCTCGAATTTTTCAGGGTTCCAGAACCTGAAACCATGGTACGATTTCGCCCATATGCAGTCCCCGTCATACTTTCAATACTAGTTAACCCTTGTCTACAATTGGAACGTTCTTAATTTTAAGTTACTATTTTTAATAATTTCGATGATAAGCTTTTAAACCTTGGGGGGTCTAAGAGAGGTATTAAACCACCACTCTTAGACCCAAAATTACATTAAAAATTGGAGCCAAACCAATTGATCTAAAATTACACTGGCTTCTAAATTTGTTTCAAATTACTATCTTTATTAATTTCGAAAATATTCTTTAAGGTCTGCGGAACTGAGTGGCTGGTCGCCGATCCACTACTCCAATTGGGCCCAAATTTCAAGGACGTTAAGGAAATCGAAGGAGACACCCTGATACCAAATTTGGAGGTTCTATCTTCAATGGTTTCGTTTTAAAGAATTGTTAAACTTAGACTAAATTATAAAAGAAAGCTTATATATAAATTTTAAAATTAATTTCTTTTTAAAATTACAAAACAAAATTATTATTATATTATCTTTTTTTATTTTTCATTATTTATCCTAAAAAAAAATACAAATTACTTAATACAAAAAAATATACTAATAATCAGTAATATACTTAACATCGGTTTCCGATGTTGCAACACAGAAGAAGAAAAAGAATTTATTTTGTTGTAATTTGACACTTAAATAAATGTCAAATGTTTGGTTCCAAAACGAAATTACAACATATTTAGAATGAAAAAAAAAACTAAGTCATATAACAACGTTCATTAACATTTCAGTTTTTTTTTTTTAATGAAATATGATCTAGTATAAAATCGTTCAACTTAGTTTAATATTTGAGTACTTGAATAATAAAAAACGAGGAAGATTATAGTTGCCCTTGTCAACTTTTAGATACCCGTGCATACCCACTAACCGTTATTTATTTCCCTTAGGCTATTATAAATATTACAAAAAAAAAATATAATTAATTAATATATATAATTTTTAATTCATACCATAATTACCATAGGTACCATAATTATTGCTTAAAAACAAAAAAAAACCATAAAAGTTGGTCTGGATGATGTCCAATTTTGCCATTTAACTTGCCCTATTACTTTACCTACCCAGTTTTAATTTTAACTTTGTAGCTTCATTAGATTCACAGTTATCGAATTGATAACTTGGCATGGCAGCTCCCCGAAAATGGGGCCTTAACATTATGAAATTCCATATAAGTGCTCGATTCATTAAATAACAAATCGTGTATAATTTTCATACTCGTAGTGTAATTAGTTTTAAAGAAATTCATATTGGTGCAAAGAAGTTGTATGGCAGCCCCCCGAAAATGGGACCGTGACATTTTGAAACTTCATATAAGTGCTCGATTCATTATATAACTAACAGTGTGTAATTTTCATCCTCGTAGTATAATCAGTTTCCAAGAAATTCATATTGATGCAAAGAAGTTGTATGGCAGCCCCCGAAAATGGAGCCGTAACATTTTGAAACTTCATATAAGTGCTTGATTCACTATAAAACTAACCGTGTGTAATTTTTGTCTTCCTGGTATAACTACTTTTGAAAAAATTCATATTGGTTTAAAAAAGTTGTGTGGCAGCTCCCCGAAACCTTGGTCTGGCCTTAACCAAAAAGAATAGGGAACCTCAAAAATGTCCAAAAAATGTTTTGTGTGAATTTCAAAACTCTAGCTCTAATTTTTCAATTCTATATCTTTTAATTAATTTTTAATTCACGAATATATTCAACTTAAGCAAAATAAGCTTCATATGATCATATTCATATAATAATCATCATGATAGATATTAATCATCATATTCATAATCATTATATCTATCAATATCAATAAGCCATTTACTTAAAAAAAATCTTTGTGTTCTTTTTTGCTTATCTTAAATAAACTACGCATCATTTAAATCATATGAAATTCTAACTCGAAATCGTTATCTTTAAAAAAAACAAAAAACAAAAAAAGAAAAAAAAACAAAATTCATATAATTTCATGTTAATGCATAGCAAAATTTCAAATTTTTGTATGAAAATGTTGGAGTTAAAAAAGTTAGCTGTTCGAGAGCTACCCGAAGTTTTGGTCCGATCTTAACCAAAAAAAAATAGGGAACCTAGAAATTGATTGAAAAAATTTGATTGAAAATTTCAAAACTGTAGCTCTTTTAGTTTTTGAGTTATCGTGCTGACACACAGACGGACGGACAGACACACATAGCTAGATCGACTCATTTTCGATTCTGAGCCGATACGTACTCTTGACAATATATCTAGCTCGTCTAGATCGATGCGTTACAAACGGAGGAGCAAATCTAATATACCCGATGTCATATGTACGGGTATAAAAATTGTATTTGTTGCGTTAGGTCAGGAGACCTATAATTGTTATTTATTACGTAATGAAGATAATTAAAATATATTTGTTTGGAAATTTATATTAAGGAAAATTTCGTATTAAGTATTTTAAAAATAGAAATGATGTTTTGATAACGAAATTTATGAATTCTGGTTCTGAGAATTTGCTTGAATGATCTTGTTCAAGATTTCGATAGATGGATATATGACTCCCCCATCCTTAGGATTTTTGTACTCCTGAACAAAAAATTTAGTTTTATTTATATTTAGATCACTTATTTGATTTCTTTTTCTTGATTTTATTTGATAGTATATTATGATGATAATTATTACAAAAAGAGAATTAATTTGGATTACAATTTTATTAATTTTTCTTTCAAAATTTATTTCTTTTATTTCATTATTGTTTTCAATTTGTTTGTTATGTAAGCTTTGTAATTTAATAGTATGATTTATATTTTCAACTGTAATGTAATTCGGTATTACAATGTTATGTTTGAATTCTTTATTATACCCTACACCTATAGAATAGGTAAAGGGGTATATTAACTTTGGTATGGTGTTTGTAACCACCTAAAGGAAGCGAGCTAGATATGGAAAAGTATATATATTTGTGATCAGCGTAACCTCCTGGGTCGATATAGACATGTCCGTCCGTCCGTCCGTGCATCAAAAAATAATGGAGCTATCTTGATGAAATTTTAACTGTAGGTTACTAGGACTGAAAGTACGGCGGGGATTGCATATGGGCGAAATCGGCCCATGGGTTCGGATTCTGAACCTTTTAATCGGTTTCAAGGCTAACGAACAAATATAAAAAATCACGATAACTCAACAACTAATGACGCTATCTTCATCAAATTTGTGCTGTAGGTTACTAGTAATGAAAATACTTCGGGAATTGCGTAAGGTCGTGATTGGACCATGGATTCGGAACCTAGAACTTTTTGATCGAATTTAGGCCAAACGAGCATAATTCCGAAACCAATGAAGATAGAACCTCCAAATTTAGTATCAGGATGTCCCTTCGTATTTCCTAAGTGTCTTGTGAATTTGGGTCCCATTGGAGTAGTGGGTCGGTCACCAGCCACACATTTCCGAAGACCTTAAAGCATATCTTTAAAATTAAGAAAGATAACAACTTGAAAAAATGTAGAAGCTTCCAATTTGCCACAAGGGTGTTCTTTACTATCTCTTGCGTGTTCCCCTAATTTGGGATCAATTGGAGTGGTGGTTCTGTACCCCTCTCTGACCTACCAAGTTTTAAAGGCTTATAATCGAAATTACTAAAAACAGTTACTTAAAATTAGGATAGACCGTTCAAATTGTGTACAAGGGTTAACTAGTACTAAAGGTACAGCGCGGACTATATAAGGGCGAAATAAGCCCAACGGTTCGGATTCCGGACCTTTTAATCGGTGTCAGGGCTAACGAACATATATAAAAAATCAAATCAACAACTAATGAGGCTATCTTCATGAAATTTGTGCTGTAGGTTATTGGTAATGAAACTACGGCGGTGATTACGTTCGGTGAAGATTGGACAATGGGTTCGGAACATAGAACTTTTTGATCGAATTTAGGCCGATCGAATTTAAGATAGAACCTCCAAATTTGGTATCAGGGTGTCCCTTCCTATTTCGTAAGTGTCTTTGAAATTTGGGCCCCATTGGGGTAGTGGGTCGGGGATCAGCCACTCAGTTCCGAGGACCTTAAAGCATATTTTCGAAATTAATAAAGATAGTAACTTGAAACAAATGTAGAAGCTTCAAATTTGGCCCAGGGTGTTCTTTACTATTTCTTGCGGGCCCCCCTAATTTGGGATCAATTGGAGTGGTGGTTCAGAACCTCTCTTAGACCCCCCAATGTGTAAAAGCTTATCATCGAAATTAATAAAACTAGTAACTTAAAATTAAGATAGAACGTTCCAATTGTGTACAAGGGTTAACTAGTATTGAAAGTATGACGGGACTGCATATGGGCGAAATCGTGCCATAATTTCGGGTTCTGGAACCTTTGAAATGTTCAAAAACTAACAAACATATATCTTAAAAACCCCATAACTCAAAAAATAATGTCGGTATTTTGATGAAATTTAACACTAGGTTACTAGTAATGAAAGTACCATGGGAATTGGTTGTGGTCGAGTTTAATTTCGAAGCCAAAGAATATATTTCCTATGTCCTATGTGTCTCCGAAATCTAGACTTAATTGTAGTGGTTCAGCTATGTTCAAAGGTTCTTGCTGCATTTATGTAAAATTTATTTTTATATTTAAATATATTATATGAAAAGGTCTAAATTTGTAATTGTATTTTAGAAATACATTTATTGCATATTTTGCGTTTATAAGCTTTTTTATTAGGTATATAAACTAACCATTTAAAATAATTGCAATTTTTAAAAATTTGGATTATTAAATATATTATGCTTTGATTATCTTTTTATCACAAAATTTAATAATTAGAATTTTTTCATTTTGTAATTGAATTGAAATAAATATATTTTCATTTATTTCAAGTTTGTTTGTTTTTTAATATTTTCAAATAGATAAATTAGTAAGAATTTGTAATATGTTTTAATAGATAGTGTAATTAGAAAATGTTTTTAGTATTATAAAGTTAATTTGGTTAGCTATGTCTTACGATCAAATTAATAACAACATTTATGGTGTTAAAATGACTTATGGATATGTCCTTAAATTTGAACCAAATAGGTGTAGGGTATTTCTAAGTCGGTTACACCGACTGACTGTTTCTTTACTTGTTTTTATTTGAATATATAAAGTTATTAATTTCAATAGAACAATTATAGAAAAATATTATATAGTTTTTATTCGATGCATACAAGATGTTAATACAATTATTTGTTAAGTTGAGTTTTTGTGCATTTTTAACTAATACAATTCCTTGATCAATTTCTACAGTTTTAACATTACTTTCAATAGCTTTAGTACAATTTTTAAATGATTTTATAAAAAGATTTGAAATACAAGTTGAAGTTAATTGTAGTTTATTAAAGTATCTTTCTTGATTAAGATAATATGTTTTATTTCTAAATAATATGATATCGGTATTTTGTATATCATTTTCTTCCGAATTAGAATTTGGTACAGCGAATATTTTATATTTAATTGCGTTTTCTTCGCTTATTACTGGAATCTCTAGTATAAACACTAATTTACTACTCATTATTACCAAAGAACTTTTAATTTCTTGTATTTTAAGAATATCTATATAATAAAAATCTATTTCTTCAGGTGTTAAGATAGATCAACTCATAATACTATGTTTAGCAAATATTACATTCTCTTGAATTTTTTCGATTTCTTGATTTAGAAGGTTAATATTTGTCAGTATTTGTAAGTATTGTACTTGTTTAGTAATGTTTTTGTTATTTAGTGAAATGTTATTTAAAAGTTTATCTATTGTAAATTGATTTTTATTTATACTTTTTTGTAAGATTTTAATATTGTTTTGAATATCATTATTAATTTTTATTTGGTTATTACTACTTGATATTACATTATGATTATTTTGTTCTATAGTTTTTAAATGTTCTTCTATGTCAGCCTTGTCTGCCTCGTCCATTGTACCAAATATCCATTTAAGAAATGAGCCTCCAACACTAGCTAATTTCTTAAATGGATACTCTTTTATGTCTGTAAGGTAACAATGTTTTAAAATTATGTTTAGTTTTTGACATTTGGGCATTCAAGGACTTTAAAATAATTTCATCTTCCGTCAATTTATATGAAGTGTTTATATATTTATCAATCAAGTTGATTGTATATTCAATTTTTTCTAAATCGACTATATGAAGAAGTTTGATATAGCTTTTTACTATTGAGATATTTTCTTGTTGAATTATGGTATAACCGGATTCCGTCTCTAACTTTTCTAAGGTAAACGTTGCTTCAGTTTTGATCAAAAAAAGGCTCAGTAGTAAGAGTTATAAAATTATTTTGATCATCATGGTTATTGATTCTTGGATTACCTGTAATAAATTTATAATTTCTTTTAATTCTAGTTGGATGTATAGTTCGATTATTATTATCTAACATTTTGTTTCCCTCTAGTTTGCTTTTAACTTTAGTATATTTGGGTTGTGTTTTATAACGTTGAGAATCGGGGCTATTTACTACGATTTTATCTTTATCTTGTGCCTTAAATTCTAATATATGTAGTATATATTTTATTTATTTTTGTAACTTTTTTCCTAAGAATTAAATTTTTAATTTCTTCGATATTTTTAATTTTACCATTACGTATATCTATTGGCCTAGTCATAATGGTCGAGTGGATTGCACAGTTATATTTTTCAACCGCTAAGAATACTTTATGTACTACATTTAATTTGAGTTTTTGAGCTTCGAAAATTCGGAGATGTTCATTTAAAGTACTGTGAGCTCTTTCAATATCAGAATGTCCAGTATGAGATCTTAGTGAAGTAAAATGTACTTCTATACCTTCTTCTCTACAGAAATCTTTAATATTGAGATTATTGAATTCATTATCGAACACGAGTTTATTTGGTCTTCCTAGTATTGCGAATCGAGTTCTTAGAAAATCTATAATGGTTAATGCATTCCTATCGGGTAGTTGTTGAACCATAAGATGTTTTGGAAATTTATCAAACGTGGTTAGAAATGTTACCTTGTAACAATAGAAAACGTCACCACAGATAATGTCATTTGGATAGTTTGGAGTTTCGCTATGTTTTATAGAGTTACAATAGGAATATGATCGTCCAAATTTTCGATACCACTATGTATTGTAGCCATATTAGAATTATTTTTTCATTTTCATTAGAATTTCATTTTCATTTTATTTCATTTTCATTTATTTCTTGTTTGTCAGTATTTATCCTACTAAGAAAATCTGCCACTCGATTTTCTTTTCCTTTCACATACTCTATATCGAATTCAAATTCATTTAGTCTTAATTCATTTAGTCTTATTCGGTTTTAGTGGTAAACATCGTGCCATAAAAGTACGGGCGGAAATATTTTGTCGCCCATATTATAGCCAGAAGTTCTTTCTCTATGGTTGAATACCGGGTCTCATGTTCATTTAGAGTTCTACTTGAGAAACAGATAGGATGACCATCTTGAGATAAGACGGCACCAATTGCAAAATTTGAGGCATCAGTTGTTAATGTGAACTTTTTTTTAAAATAAGGATACCTCAGTGTAGGATAATTGGTTAGAAGCTCCATTTTTCAAAAGATAACATATAGGTAATTTTTATCTTTTATATTTATTTTTTTATCTTTTTTTAAATAAATTGTCATGGGTTTGGCTACCGCAGCATAATCTTTTATAAACTTACGGTAATATCCAGTTATACCCAAGAAGCTTTTTATTTGTTTCCTTGTATTAGGGAGTTTAAGATCTTTAATAATTTTGACTTTGTTCTCATTTGGGTTTAATACCTTCCGGAGTAAGGATATGCCCTAAATATTCCGTTTGTTTGGAAAAGAAATTGCATTTATCTATTTGAATTTTTAAATTATAATTTCGTAATTTTTCAAAAATAATTTTAATTGCTTCTAAATGTTCTTGAAGTGAGGTAGAAAAGATTAATATGTCGTCAAGATAGACCACACATATTTTATTTATTAAATCTCTCAATAAATAATTCATTACGCGTTGAAAGGTTGCAGGTGCATTTTCAACCCAAATGGCATTCGTAGAAATTCGAAATGTCCGTGGGGGGTTGAAAAAGCAGTTTTGCATCTATCTTTCTCATCAACTAAAATTTGATGGAACCCTTTTGCCAAATCTAAAGTGCTAAAGTATTGAGCTCTATCCAATTTGTCAAAAAGGGAATCCATATTTGGTATAGGAAATTTATCACTAATTGTGATCTCGTTCAATTTCCTATAATCTACCACGATTTTCCATTTGGGTTTCCCAGAATTATCAGTTTTCGTAGGAACCACCCAAATTGGAGAATTGTAAGGTGAATTACTTGGTTGAATTATACCTTGTTCTAACATTTCCTTAACTTGTTTTTCTGCTTCAATCTCATGAACTTTGGGACAACAGTAAATTTTTGAATAAATTGGATGTGAATTTTCTGTTATAATCTGATGTTTCACATCTGTTATATGTGTGAGGTTATCACCCTCTTTATAGAAAATATCGCTAGTTTTAGATACTATCAATTTTAAATATTTTAATTCTTCCGGATTCATATATTCTGTTTTTAAATTATTAATTATATCCGAATGGTTCATTTGAACGGTTTCCAATTGGAAAATCTCTTTATGAGGACAACCGTTCTTAAATTTAATTTTAACTTCATTAATTTGGAGAGTTTTTTCTAACAGATCGATTTTAGCACCCATTGGAGTAAGGACATTTTACCCAAGAATGGCATCGAAATTTTTATGTTTTAAGTCAAAAATTTTCCAAGACAAAGTGGAATTTTCATTGAATTCTGATGGTGTTTTAGTTATTATTTCGTATTTTATTAACCTGTTTCCTGATAACGTAATTAATTTGAGAGGTGTTTTTAGTTTAGAAAATTTATTTGCTTGAAAAATGCTATCATCTATAATTAATGTAGCAGCCCCAGTATCGATTAAACAATCAATTTTTTTTTTTTCAACTGTAAGTTGCACTATGGGTAATGAAATATTTGAGGTATTACTTGAAAATTTTCTAGCTCTGTATTTTCACTTTCATTTTGTCTATTACTATTTTTCTTCCTATATTTATTTCTATTTGCGGATTGGGGCTTAGAAACATCCGCAGTAAGGAATGCTTGGGGTACGAGTCCTCTAAAATCCAACGAAAATCCAGAAGCGACTGATCCAGAATGGACGGCTCTCTGGTCTGCGTCGGTTCCCCAAAGGGGCGGCAGTTAGAATACCTGGTAGTAGGTATAAAATCCAAAATATAATAATATAAAATAAATTATGAATACAAATAAAGATAAAAATATGGTAGGGATATCTACCAAAATGTCGGCAGAGACCACGGCTGCCGGCGAGGGCTTGGCTAATTCCACAAAAGGATTAGTTAAGTCCAGTGGTTGAAAATATATCTACGTTCAACGCAACCGACCCTTTTAAAAAGGGCGGTTTAGTGGGAAGATCACCACCAGTAGTTGAAAATAAAACCATTGACAAAGCGGGAATCCAGACTAATGTCACTAGAAATATTACTGGTTCGAAATTAATAAAAATTATGTCTAACGATGACGGTCAGAATAAACCCCTAGACGTGGGTATTACAGTAGAGAAACAGTTTCATCTAAGAATAAGTAAACTAGAGAAGATGTGTAACTTAATGAGTCAGATTCACACTCTAACCGAAGAAAATAAAATGCTAAAGAAAAAGCAAATAACTAAAAGTGCAGTAGAATACTGTACAGATGAAGAAGAACTAACTCGGGAAACCGAGTGGATTGTAAAACGTACAGGGAAAAAAAGAAAAGCGGAGCACTCACCAGAAATACACAAAAAAAATAGTGTCGAAAAACTAAAGGTGATTAAACCAAAAATTGCAATTGATAAACCCATCATTACAAGAAAAAACAAACCTCCGGTTATCTTAAGTAATGTTGTAGAATACCCCAAAGTTAATAAAATACTGGAAGATGTACAAATTAACTATAAAGTAAATATGATGAATAACCATCAACTAAAGATTAATGTTGAAAAAGAAGGGGAATACAGAGAACTAACAAAGATTATAAATGAAGCTAATTTAGAATGGCATACATATGAAAACAAGTTGACCAGGCCAATTAAAGTTAGGGCTAGGAACTTGCATCCTTCATGCGATCCTGAAGATATAAAACAAGAGCTTAAATGTAAGGGTTTTAAAATCATTGAAGTTGTAAACAAAATAAAAAAAATTAAAAAGAAGAAACTATAGTTAAACTACCTCTTTTTATGTTAACATTTGAAAATACTGAGGACATTGATAAAATTTATAAAATAGAGTTTATTCATCATATGAGAGTGAAAATTGAAGCTCTAAAAAAAACAAATCTGATTCCTCAGTGTAAAAAATGTGTCTAGCTAAATGTGTAAAATGTGCAGCATCTATCAACGAATTGTGACAAAGACAAAAAGGCTACGCCGAAGTGTGCTAACTGCCTTGAGGCACACCCCGCAAACTATAGGGGGTGCATAGTTGCAAAGGAATTCCAAAAGAGAAAAAAAAAAGGTAATCCAAAACATACCAAAGAAGGTGTGTCGAATTCACCTTACCCTAAATCTAGAAGCTTAAATCCTAGCAGGGTCATCGACGGTTTATCGTATGCTCAAGTATCACAAAATAGAGCAAAAGATCCTATTAGTGCAACAAAACAACAATGTAGCATTAGAAAAATCAGCTGAAAAAATAATAAAGCGCACTAACGTTAGGAATATAACTAATAGTACAAATAGCATTCATAAACCTAATACTAAAGCTGATAATAACATTTGAATGTAGATGATGCAAAATTTGTTAAATTCAATGAACGATATCTCTAAAAGAATAACTAATTTAGAAAACAATTCTAGCAAAAGCTATAGTGGTACTCCCAGAAAATTTCTAAATAATGGCCCAAAATAAAATTAGTATTGCTACATGGAACGCAAACGGCGAACTAAATAAAAAACTAGCATTAGAGCTATTTCTAAAAACTAAAAACATTGATGTGTGTCTCCTATCAGAAACTCATATGACAAGACAGTCAAAACTAAAAATAGTAGGTTTCACATGTTATAATGCGACACACCCTTGTAATAAACCGTGAGGGGGTAGTGCAATTTTGGTGAAAAACTCTTTACTACATCACGAAGAGTGTAAAATAGAAACTGACGAATTTCAAATCTCAGTAATACGTGTTAAGTCCCTTAAACAGGATTTAAACATTGGGGCTTTATATTTCCCTCCTAATTACAATTTAAAAAACATGATCCTTAAAGACCTCTTGAACCGACTTGGGGATAGGTTCAGTCTAAGAGGCGACTACAATGCCAAACATATCGATTGTGGTTCAAGACTTACCTCAACAAGAGGAATAGAGCTAAGCAAAGCTATTAGAAAGTTGGGTTGCTATTTTCATTCTACAGGCGAACCAAATTATTGGCCTACTGATACAAATAAAACTCCTGATCTACTGAATTTCTTCATAACAAAAAAAAATATCTCCAAATTTTATTAGCCTAGAAAATAATCAGGACTTAGACTCAGACCATTCGGCTGTCGTACTAAACCTGGATGAAAAAATTGTTAAGAAACAAAATAAGCCTACACTTGTTAATAAATCAACAAATTGGTTCAACTTTAAACAAAAGATAGAAAATAATATAAATTTAAAGGTTAAAATAACAACTAAAGATGAAATAGATTTAGCAATTGAAAATCTTAATAAAATTGTCCAAAATGATGCATGGAATAATACAAAAGAATGTAAATACATGACAGCAGGACCTAATTATCCTAGAGATATATTAAATGCGATTAAACTAAAGAGAAGAGCTGGACGGAGATGGCATGAAACACGTGACCCAGCTGATAAAACTGTATTGAATAGAAAAACGCAGAATCTTAAAAGAAGAATTCTTGAAATAAAAAACAAATCATATGAAAAATATGTTGAGAATTTATCAGCTAAAAAAGAGAGCAATTACAAAAAAGAGAGCTTTGTGGAAAGCAACAAAAAGTTTGAAAAAACCTGTAGTGCCAGTCCCACCAATTCTGGATGGTATGGGCAAAAATGGAAAATGGATGGTAAATGGGCAAAAAATAATAAAGAATAAGCCGAAAAATTCGCAGATCACCTGGAAAAATTTTTTCGGCCCAATGAAATAGAGTCAGACCTCTACATTGAAAATTATTTCAGAAGAGAAGAAAATACCATTGACCTAATTACTCATATAGAAATGGTTGAAGAATTTAAAGCTCTGAAGTCAAAAAAAGCACCAGGTTTCGATCTAATTACTGCAGACATTCTAAAACAACTCCCGAAAAAAGGGATAGCAATGTTAACATATATAATGAATGCTATGTTAAGGTTAAATTATGTACCTAATGTTTGGAAGGTGGCAGAAATAATTATGATACTTAAGCCAGGAAAGCCTCCAAATGAAACAAAGTCTTATAGACCTATCTCTCTGTTGCCAATTATGTCAAAACTCTTTGAGAAACTGTTATTAAAAAAGTTGAAACCTATAATAGAAAATAAAAAACTAATTCCAAACTATCAATTTGGTTTTAGAGAAAAACACTCTACTGTTAACCAAGTACATAGAATTACTGATATAATTGAGAAAGCTCCAGAAGAAAAAATAATATGCTCTACAATATTTCTAGAAGTAGCACAAGCATTTGATAAAGTTTAGCACGAAGGCTTTATTCATAAGTTGCGGCAACTATTACCTAAAAAATATGTAGATATACTCTCATCATACTAAACTGATAGACTGTTTAGAATTAAACAGGATGAAGAGTACTCTACACTGAGAGAAATTAAAGCGGGTGTGCCTCAAGGAAGTATCTTGTGTCCAAAATTATACTTGTTATATACTAGTGACTTGCCTCAATTTCAAGAAATAACTATATCGACTTTTGCTGACGATACTGCAGTAATGGCAGTAGGATCAAATGTCGGCGAGGCTACAAATAAACTACAAAAAGCAAGTGATAAATTATATCTTTGGACCAAGAGATGGAAAATTAAACTAAATGAACTGAAGTCAGTGCAAGTTAATTTTACAAATAAACCTATTCAAAATCCCCCAACCGTACAATAAAATGGGGTAGATATTCCTCATGAAAACAAGGCAAAATTACTTGGAATGACATTAGATGCCAAGCTAAAATAGAAAGAACACGTCCAAAAGAAAAGAATAGAATTAGAACAAAAATATAGAGAAATGTATTGTCTCCTAGGTCGAAAATCTAAATTGCCAATAGAGTACAAAATTCTGTTATATAACCAAATAATTAAGCCTATCTGGTTGTACGGCATACAACTTTGGGGCTGTGCCAAACGAACACATATTCAGAGAACTCAAACTTTTCAAAGTAAAGTGCTACGTAACATGGTGAGTGCTCCCTAGTACGTACGAAGTTCCGACTTACATAGGGATTCTGGGAATCCCTATTTTTAGCGATGAAATAAGGAAATATGCCATGAAGCATAAGACCCGCTTAGAAGGTCACATAAACGTAGAAGTGTCAAAACTTCTACTATCTTTAAATGTCAATAGAAGGCTTAAAAGAACTGGGCCCCTCCAATTCCTTAACGGAACTCACCTTAACGGAGGTCTGTAATTCCAGTAGATCATAAAAAGTTAGCGCAAAATTAATGGTTAGTCTCTAAGACCAGTTTTAATATTTTAAAACAGGGCGGGTGTTTTTAGTGTGTTAAAGTCACACATAACTGTGCTTAGTATCTTTCGATGATTTCCACCATCCTTACCCCAAGACAAAAAAAAAACAAGTAAAGAAACAGTTAGTCGGTGTAACCGACTTAGAAATACCCTACACCTATTTGGTTCAAATTTAACAACATATACATAAGTCATTTTAACACCATAAAAGCTGTTATTAATTTGATCGTAAGGCATAGCTAACCAAATTAACTTTATAATACTAAAAACATTTTCTAATTACACTATCTCTTAAAAAATATTACAAATTCTTACTAATTTGTCTATTTAAAAATATTAAAAAACAAAAAAACTTGAAATAAATGAAAATATATTTATTCCAATTCAATTACAAAATGAAAAAATTCTAATTATTAAATTTTGTGATAAAAAGATAATCAAAGCATAATATATTTAATAATCCAAATTTTTCAAAATTGCAATTATTTTAAATGGTTAGTTTATATACCTAATAAAAGCTTATAAACTCAAAATGTGCAATAAATGTATTTCTAAAATATAATTACAAATTTAGACCTTTTCATATAATTCATTTAAATATAATAATAAATTTTAAATTTTAATAAATGCAGCAAATACCTTTGAACATAGCTGAACCACTACAATTAAGTCTAAATTTCGAGGACACATAGGAAATATATTCTTTGGCTTCGAAATTAAACTCGACCACAACCAATTCCCATGGTACTTTCATTACTAGTAACCTAGAGTTTAAATTTCATCAAAATACCGGCATTATATTTTGAGTTATGGTGTTTTTAAGATATATGTTTTTTAGTTCTTGAACTTGTCAAGGGTTCCAGAACCCGAAACCATGGTACGATTTCACCCATATGCAGTCCCGTCATACTTTCAATACTAGTTAACCCTTGTATACAATTGGAACGTTCTGTCTTAGTTTTAAGTTACTAGTTTTATTAATTTCGATGATAAGCTTTTACACATTTGGGGGGTCTAAGGAAGGTCCTGAACCACCAGTCCAAATGATCCCAAATTAGGGGGGCACGGAAGAAATAGTAAAGAACACCCATGTGCCAAATTTGAAGCTTCTACATTTGTTTCAAGTTACTATCTTTATTAATTTCGAAAATATGCTTTAAGGTCCTCGGAACTGAGTGGCTGGTCCCCACCCACTACTCCAATGAAATTTCCAAGACACTTAGGAAATAAAAAAGGACAGCCTGATACCAAATTTGGAGGTTCTATTTTCATTGGTTTCGGAATTATGCTCGTTTGGCTTAAATTCGATCAAAAAGTTCTAGGTTCCGAACTCATATTCCAATCCCGAACATACGCAATCCCCGAAGTAGTTTCATTACTAGTAACCTACAGCACAAATTTGATGAAGATAGCGTCATTAGTTGTTGAGTTATTTTGATTTTTAATATATGTTCGTTAACTCTTCGATCGATTAAAAGGTCCAGAATCCGAACCCATGGGCCGATTTCGCCCATATGCAATCCCCGCCGTACTTTCAGTCCTAGTAATCTACAGTTAAAATTTCATCAAGATAGCTCCATTATTTTTTGAGTTATCGTGCCTACGGACGGACGGGCATGACTATATCGACTCAGGAGGTCACGCTGATCACAAATATATATACTTTTCCATATCTAGCTCGCTTCCTTTAGGTGGTTACAAACACCATACCAAAGTTAATATACCCCTTTACCTATTATATTGGTGTAGGGTATAAAAACAAAAAAAAAATATTTATTTCTATTTCGGTTATGGTAATTTTCAATATTATTTAGGTCAATATCCATGAGCTCATAACCATTAATACGTTGTGATGTATTAGTATTTCTAGTCTGTTGACTGGGATTAAGATTATTTCTAGGATTCATATTATTATTATTGTTATACCAACGGTGTTGGTATGAGTTAGATCTATATTCATTGTTTCCGTTATTATTAAAAAAACTACGATTGTTTACACTGTTATTATTAATAAAATTATTGTTATTACTTCTATTATAAAAACCACGATTATTTGAATTATTGTTTCTACCATTATTATAATTATTAATGTTGTTAGTATTCCTACTATTTGTAACGCTAATATTATTTGAACTACTATTACTCGAGATTCCAGTTTGTACGAGCTCATAATATGCTTCTTCTAAAGAAGAAACATTTTTAATTCTTAAATACAGATTATCAGCTCGTGGTAACTTATTTAAAAATTTTTCTAATATACTTTGCTCATTGTTTTACGTACTAAACTCTAATAAAGGATTAGGATTTAACTTATATTTAAGGTTTAGCTTATCTAATATTTTTAATAATTCATTATAGTCTTCCAATTTCAAATAGGATTCTTGGACTCCAAATGATTTTATGAGTTGTACTTTTATCTGGTCCCAAGTTGCTGTTTCTAACCTCCTAATAGATATTGCCGCTCTTGTTGTCAAGATGTTTAATAGATACGCTTTTGCTGCAGGGTCTGGTTTAACCTTATTATGGTATCTACTTCGTTTAAAAAGTGTGACAACTCGAAAGTGTTGTCACCTGCAAACACTGGTACAGCTCGACCTTCTTTAATTAAATCTTGAGCTGTTAAGTTTAAACCACCTTGTGCCATATTTGGTGTTATGATATTTATATTATTATTTTTCGTTATTAGTTGTATATTAGAATAGTTCGAATGACAACTATTTTCGTTTTCACTCACTTCACTGATAGTTCTTAATGGTCTGAGTCTAAATAGTGAAACCGGAATCCGTTTCACTATTTTCATTCACAATAAACAAATAAATTTTTTTTTTTTTTTTTATTTTATTATTATTATAGTTCACCAATTATTCTCTTAAAAAAAAAACTAGTATTAACCGTCACTATCCTTTTTTTTTAATTATAGTTTTTATTTTGTTTTTTTTTTATTATAACTTAATATTTTATTAGACAATTATATTTAACACGATTAATAACACTAGCTGGCGATCCTCCTCCTCCTCCTCCTCCTTGGCACTACGGCCCATAGTGAGCCTTCGCCTCCCTAATTATCTGCTTCCAATTATTTCTGTCTACGGCATTCGTTCTCCAATTATGTATTTGTAGCTCGTTTACAATTTCATGAAAATTATCTTTCCATCTAACTCTTGGTCTGCCAACTGGTCTTTTTCCAACTGGATTACCATAGAAGATTCTGGATACGGACCTGTCGTTTGGCATTCTGGAAATATGACCTGCCCATCTTAATTTTTGTATTTTAATATACGAACTTAATTGTAAATCTTTAAAGTGTTGTATGCATTCTTCATTCGTTCGAAGTCGAAGCGATCCTTCTGACGTTCTGACAGGACCCAGAATTCTTCGGAGAATCTTGCGCTCAAAAATATCTAATTTTTCTTCTTCATTTTTTCTAAGGCTCCAAGTTTCACATCCATACGATACCACTGGTCTTATCAAAGTTTTGTACAGTTTTATTTTTGTTTTCCTTGTGATATAGTTTGATTTAAAGAGGTTTAGCATGGAGAAATAACATTTATTTCCAGATTTCAGTCTTTCGTCTATTTCTGCATTATTTGAGCCTTCTATGTCAACTACTGATCCTAAATATTTGAAATCTTTAACACTTTCAAATTCCATATCTCCCACAGCAATTGTTTGTGTATGTGGTTGATTTCTTGCTGTTATTTGAGTTTTAAGGTACTTTGTTTTCTCTGCATTGACTTTCAAACCAAATTGGGCAGCTTTTTCTTGTAATTTTATAAAGTTTTCTTTTACAACATTTATGTTTCTGCCTATCAGGTCGAGGTCATCAGCGTAGCCTAGAATTTGTGATGATTTACACCAAAGTGTTTGTTTTGTTTCAATCTCTGATGCACGGATAATTTTTTCAAGTGCCAGATTAAATAACATTGGCGCTAGCCGATCTCCCTGTCTCACTCCTGTTTTTGTTTCGAACGGTTCAGAGAGGTCACCTTGAATGCGGACACAATTTTTACTGTTTTCAGTGGTCATTTTTGCCAGGTTGACCAGTTTCTTTGGGATTCCCAGTTCCACCATTGCGTTCCATAGGGGACCTCTTTGTATGCTGTCGTACGCTTTCATAAAATCTACAAAGACGTGATGAGTGGGGATGGAAAATTCTCTACATTTTTCCATTATTTGTCTGAGACTAAAGATTTGATCAGTTGTAGAGCGACCAGCTACAAATCCGCTTTGATATTCGCCAATTATATCTTTATAATAGCATTCCATTTTTGTGCATAAAATGCCAGCAAGTATTTTGTATACGCTGTTTAATAGTGATATTCCCCTGTAATTATTGCATACCATTTTATCACCCTTTTTGTGTATCGGCACTATGACGCCTACTGTCTTATCATCCGGGATCCTTTCCTGCCTCCATATCATTAATATTAAATGATGAATACGTCGGGCCATTCCCGCACCCCCACCTTTAATCATTTCTGATACAATACCATCTTTACCGGGCGTTTTATTGTTTTTCAATAAATTAATTTCTTTTTCTACTTCACCTAAAGTAGGTTCGTTAATATACGGTTCAGCCGTAAGAAAAACCTGATTGGTACATATATCGGTGTTACGCTCATTTAATAAATCGTCAAAATATGCTGCCCATCTTTTCAAAATTTCATTTTTTCCCTGTAGAATATCCCCATTTTCGCTTTTGCAACATATAAGTCTTGGCTGGAAGCCTTTCTTTACTTTGTTGACTTCCTTATAAAATTTCCTGCACGCGTTGAGCTCATTTGATTGTTCGATTTGTTGCATTTTTCTATCAAAGCATTCTCTTTTTTTTTTTTTCTATTTATCTTTGTAGATATTTGTCTTTTTTGCTTGTATATTCTATTGTTCGTTCTTGTATTGCATTGTAGCATTTTTTCCCTAGCGGCATTTTTTTCTTGTAGAGCGGCTTCACATTAGTTGTCCCACCAGTCATCACTACTTCTTGTTGCTCTACGTGCTTGTCCGAGAATTGTTTGACCAGCACTAGACAAAGTTTCCTTGATAGTACTCCACTCTTCTTCTATGTTTTCTACCGCTCTTATTTCATTTAATTTATTACTTACGTGACTTTCGAAATTTTCCTTAGTAGTAATGTTATTCAATTTTTCAACATTCCATTTTACCGTTCTATTACCTCTTTCATTTTTGATATTGGCAATACGCGCTCTGTACTTTGCCTTTACCAGAAAGTGATCTGGGTCCGATGCTGCACCCTTAAACGTTCTGACGTCCAGCATATTACCAAAGTGCCTACCATCAATTAGAATATGGTCTATTTGGGATGTATATCTTCCACCCGGAGCTAGCCAAGTAGCTTTATGTATATTTTTGTGCTCAAAGTACGTACTGCTCACTACCATATTTCTCGCTTGTGCAAAATCTATAACTCTGCATCCGTTATTGTTACTAATATCATGTAGGCTGTGTTTCCCAATTGTTGGTTTATATACTTCTTCCCTGCCAATCTGAGCGTTAAGGTCACCTAGTATAATTTTAATGTCATTTTTCGGTAATTTGTCTATTACATTATTTAATTGATTGTAGAATATATCCTTTTCTTCATCATCCTTCTCCTCTGTTGGGGCGTGTACACATACAAAGGATATATTAAAAAATTTCCCCCTGATTCTGATGCTACATAATTTCATGCTTATTAGTTCATATGAGATAACATTTACTTTTTTGTTAACTATAAATGCAGTTCCGAATAACCGCTTTCCGTCTTGATTACCGCTAGAGTATATCGTAAATGATTCTGAGTTAAATACTTCATTACCATTCCATTTTGTTTCTTGAACTGCTAAAATATCGATTTTGTATTTAGAGCACTCTTGTATCAAACTTTTTAGGGCACCTGCTTTGTATAATGTGCGCTGATTCCACGTTCCGATGCTCAAATCATAGTCCTTATTTCTTGCTTTAGGTCTGGCGATCCTACCGACTATATAATATTGTGAAAAAAAAATGAAAATAAAATATGATTTAAATAAAAATACAATTTTTATATTAAACAATTTATTGATTTTTATTTTCAAGATCGTTTTAAAGAATGGTTAAACTTAGACTAAATTATAAAAGAAAGTTTTCAATATAAATTTTAAAATTAATTTCTTTTCAAAATTACAAAACAAAATTATTGTTATATTATCTTTTTTTTATTTTTCATTACTTATTGCCTAATACAAAAAATATACTAATAATCAGTAATATACTTAATATCGGTTTCCGATGTTGCAACACACAAGAAGAAAAAGAATTTATTTTTGTTGTAATTTGACACTTAAATAAATGTCAAATGTTTGGTTCCAAAACGAAATTACAACATATTTAGAATGAAAAAAAAACTAAGTCATATAACAACGTTCATTAACATTTCAGTTTTTTTTTTTTTTATAGAAATATGATCTAGTATAAAATCGTTCAACTTAGTTTAATATTTGAGTACTTGAATAATAAAAAAAAAATTATATTTGTTGCGTTAGGTCAGGAGACCTATAATTGTTATTTATTACATAATGAAGATAATAAAAATATATTTGTTTGGAAATTTATATTAAGGAAAATTTCGTATTAAGTATTTTAAAAATTGAAATTATGTTTTGATAACGAAATTTATGAATTCTGGTTCTGAGAATTTGCTTGAATGATCTTGTTCAAGCTTTCGTTAGATGGATATATGACTCGTACGCTGTCACAGCAGCTATCTGGTGCAAATAAAGTTCTTATTCAGCGCATAGCGCAAAAACGATTCGAATTGATTCATATCTTGCAACTGTTGCATATACTTAGCCAAAATCTACGCTATAAGTTTGTTCGCATCCTTTAACAATTGAACGCACCATATACTTACATTAACCATCTTTATTTTTCTTGATACAGTATGCACAACGATTATTTAAAACCTTTTTGTTTTCTGGATACGGAACGGCTTTTCATGTGTCTTTTTTTAATGATTATAAATTTGCATCCAGCGCCCTACTTATAATTGTTCTTCTTCACATTTCATTAAATTTTCAAATGATGTAATGCTGAAAGGACCAATAACGTGCGGTTCCCACGCTCGACTATACCATTCAGCTGAAACGTTTATTCCACATTTAATTGTGTTGATATATCTTGACTATTTAAATAGTTACTAAGCTTGCTTGATACATTTTTTCGTTAACCGTTCGAAGAATTTTTATTTTCACCATTTTTACGGTTCGAATTGATCGAAAGAAAAAATTTTAAAAAAGCCTTCGAACACATTTTTTCGATTTTTCAAAAAAACTACGGTGACATAACGTGAATATTCAGCTATAAATGTAGAAACGTAACGATCCACCAATTGAATTGACATTAAATGAACCACATATGTCGGATTGAATAACTCCCGATGATTCAGCATTGCACTTGTTTAAATTATGAAATGGATATAACACATTTCACTTTATTAAATATTAAATTTTTATTCATACCTTTCACCAGATTTTCGTTTTTTTAGCTTGAATACGTCTTTAAAATGCATTTGCTCCATCCTTTGATGCTATTTTACCAAATTTTTATTTTTTAGGGATTCCGGAGCAAACATCGAAATTAGTATTTCAGATTCTATAACATTAAGATTGTCAATTTTATTTGCAAGCATTAGATAATCAAAGTTATCATTTTAAATAAAGCACGTTTGTCATTGAACTTAATTTGTATACCGTAAGTGTCAGTTTTTGGCTATATATATAGTCAAAAACTGACTATACTATTATGTGACGCAACTTTGGCGCAACTTTGAAGAATATATAACATCATGCAGTTTAAATTATTACCATTATTCATTATTTTAAATTCAACTGTTACTGTTCCATAAGCATCCATGGAGTATCATCTGTTATATGTATGAAACGTTTTTCATGTGAACTTCAGCTCACAAATAATTCCTTGTTATTACACATATGGGCACTGGCCCCACTATCCCAGTTGTAGAAATTATCTTCTTGTTGCTCTCATTGCCACGCCTTTTTACTGAATTTTTTAGTTTTTGAGTTATCGTACGTACACGGACGGACAGACAGACACACATAGCTAGATCGATTTGCTTTTCGATTCAATAAAAAAAAATATTCCAATACGCTTAGATATAATATAAATAAAATAAAATTAAATTATTATTTCGAACTATTACAAACAATAAAAATCATGTATATACACAAGTGTTGGCGATACCTTACCAACATGTAAAAAATATTTCACAAATATTAATGATGGCAATACTCATACCTTTAAATTTATTATTATGAATCCCATACACGATGGAGTTGTTTTATTTTTATGCATCCCTTACACGATTTTCAACTTGGTACACGTACTTGCGAAGTTGAATAGGTTGTTTTGTTTAAATTTTTATTTTTTCTTTTTCCTTAACACAAAATTTTAGAAAAAGAAGAATATAAAATTCAATATTGTAAATCTACATTACATTTTAATTTGAATTATGAGTAGTATAGAATAGTTCCACGGTCTGTCAATGGCTTTTTTTGTGTAAGACAAGAGTATAATTTTATTTACATTTACTCACATTTGATACTATTTTAATCTTACACAATAAAAACATATCATCACATAATTTATTAGTCATTTTATAAAACGTTAAATTTTGGAATTGCTCTATACATAAACGTGACAGTTGCGAAATAAAAATAATTTTTTTTTTATTTTTTAACTAAAATAAAGTCAACCATTGCTTTGATTGTTTGAATGTTTTGAAATACAAATAAAGCAGTGCCAAATTTTGACGTTTTGTAACATTGCAAATCAATTCTATGGTATGTTTTGGTTGTGTAAGACTATTCATGGGCTGTCAGTACTTTTTCTGTGTAGAACAAAAGTACAATTTTATTTAAATTTACTCACATTTGGTACGATTTTAGTCTTCCTCCATAAACTCACATCATATAAACGATTTGTCGTTTTATAAAACGTCTAAATTTGGAACTGCTCTACATCTCTACTCAAACTTGACAGTGCGAATTAAAAATGTTTTATTTTTTATTTTTTAACTGAAATAAAGTCAACGAATGCTTTGATTGTTTTATTGTTTAAAAGCATACAAATAGAGCAGTTCCAAATTATGACGTTTTATAAAATGACAAATCAATTATAATATGATCTCGTTGTGTAAAATTTAAATCGAACCAAATGTGAGTAAATTTTCTACTGAACGAGGTGTATTGTGTAGCAATTTTCAATTGACGTTTAAGTGTTTACATTTTAATGCAAAAAGTGTTTGTTAACAAGATTTTTTGATAATTTCTTAAAAAATTAACAATATAAACTAATTAAAAAAAAAAAATATAAGATTAAAAAAAACATACGCATTTGATTAATTTTAAAAATTTGAATTTTAATAATAGTTTAAATAAGAAAACTATAAGGATAGAAATTGAATTATAGAAATTATTTTGAATACCAAAGAAATTTTCCATTGTGTCCATAATTTAAATAAATTAAATAAAATATAAATATACCAAAAGTTACTCAAATAAATGTCATTTAATTTGCTTAAAAATTGTTCAGTACAACAATTTAGCGCTAGATGCTACACCGCTGCGATTCAGTGTAGCACTACTTCATTCTGAACGCGACTATTGCTTAAATTTTTTCGAAGATTTTTTACATGAAAAAAAAAGTGTACAAAACAAAGATATTATCGGAGTTTAATACATGCAAAAAAAGAATTAAACTTAAAAAGACATTTTGGCAGTCGTGTGGTGTTTTTCGTTGTTTATTTCAAATATTACAAAAGGATGAGTTATAATTTGAATAATCATATTTTGAATTTGATTTACATAAATTAATTTTTTTTATATTTTTAATAAAGTACAATATCTTAATTACAATGTTTTATTTTATAAAAACGTAACCAACCAATCAACTAATACACAAATATGTTAGCGAGACTTAGCTATTTCGCATTACAATTCATTTTTATACTATGTAATTCGATCACCAATTGTAGTGATAGAACAGCAACATATATGTATTTGAAATAAAATATAGAGGCAAATATTAAAAGAAAATTAATATGAATTGATTTTTTTTTTATTTTTAAAATTATAATAAGAAAACAGGTATAATATTCAGATATATTTTAAAGTAATAAAAATATTAAGTTTGTAGTTTTTCAATAATCAAATTAGCAAAGCGTTCGAAAATAATTTTTTAAAAATCTCAATTTTTATTTTTTTAGCAAAATTTATAGAAAACGTAATTTAAATATTTGTCGAAGTATTAAAAAATTTTCTAAAGTAACTTGGTATTACAAAGTACTATCTAATGCTAAAAGAGATAAAATACTTTCGGAAAAATGCCTAAAAAAACCTGTGGGGGGACCTACTAGTATATATATAAAGAAATTAATCTTTAAACAACCAAAAAAAAGGAAAAACTATAATATGTTAGAGCTAGTTTGAGTTGCTTTTCATTAACACCAGCTTTTCAAAATGATCATCAGAGAGCCCTCGCTTTATGAAACCATTTACAATTCATCCCAAAGAACACAATTTTTTTTTGTTGATGCCAAGGGTTTGTTTGTTTTCGTAAACAGTTTTTTTAGCATACGATATTAATTTAGCATGGAAAGCTGTAGACCTGAATCATCTATATAAGCTAAAAACTCCTCTTCAATGTATTTCTTAAAATCAAAAGAAAGATTGTTGTAAGTTATTTCCCGTTTCGGAAAATTCTAACGTTTCACCCTCTAACGCAGCCAGTTTGTTAGCAGACTGTAATACCAAATCGTTTATGTAAGAATCACAGACTGAAACATTTTTTTTTTTAAGAGGGACATAAACGGCACCTTCTGTTTCTGGTTAGATTTTAAAATATAGTTGAAATCTTTTTATTAATTTTGTTTTTAAACTTACTAAAGCAGGTAGAAAATATTCATATAAAAGACTTTGGTCCAGTTGCAGAGTGTTCACTGTTGCCGAAATGTATATTATAATAATATGTAGAGATGCATACTGTGCAAATTGCCATTGAGTTTTAATATTTTCACAAAATCGTTTGTGGCTAATGAATTCAATATATGACAAGCACACCTTAAATGTTTTTGAAGGATATTAAAATTTAAACCCTCATCGAATATTTAAATTACGTCAATATCTATTTCATCTTCGAGATCTTTCAAATCTATTTAGCAAATTTCAATATTCCATAAACCAAAATATCTTAATGCTTTTATAAAGTTGGATTCATTACCCGGTACAGTTGCAACAATATTTGAATGGACGAATTTATATAATCCATTTATTTCAAATATTATATTTGCAACCCGATCTACAGAATGCTTTTCACAGAACCGTGTTCATGCTAAAGCCGCTGATTTACGTTCAAAATTTTGATCCAACCAATGATATGTATATCGTAAGAAGCTGCGATGTTTCGTAGATCACGAATCTGCTGTGGTGCAAAAATGTTTTGATGATTTCATTGCACTTTTTATTTAAGTAATCTTTTTTTTTTTATAAAAATATAAATATTTATAAACTAATCTTAAATTTTATATCATTATATACAAATTGCAAATTCAAAAGTTTCATCATTTTAGATCTACTACTTAGAGAAAATCCAGTTCTTTTAAAAAGGATTAAATCTTTAAACCATTTTCTTTCGACAATCGATAGAGGCGTAGTAGTATCACCTATAAAATAAATTAACACCTCGTCAAAAACTTCTTGATTAGACTTAATCTGACCCTCATATCCGTTGGTAATATTGGCCCATGCACTATTATTTTCTATAGGCCCATTTTAGTTTTTAGAAAATATGAGTAATGTCCAACTTTGCCAAGCAAGCTGCAAAAACAAAACAAAATTAAAAGAAAACAAGTGATGAAAATTATCATTTATTTTTATAAAAATATATATAAAAATAAATGATAATATTATAATTTAGATATTTCATCAATTTATTAATTATGACTAATAGTAAAATCAATACTTAGAATATAATCCCAATTCACGATATATCAAGAAAACCTGTTAACAAGTGCGAAATATAATGTTGGAGCTTTAATGTTAACCTTGAATTTTGGAAAAAAATACACTGGTAAATAAGTTATTGTTATAAAAACATAAAAGTTTTAATTTTGTAGACCTAGTAGTCCTTCAATGGGGAAGGTTCCCAAATTTTTGCTTAATGAACTTATGATGGATCTGCCCACCACCCTCCTGCCCCCATCTTTCGATTTTTTTTAGGTTCTACAAAATCAATTGTTAATCCACAATTGAAAAAAATGGTTTAAACTAAGAGACAATTTCTTCAATTTAAAGAAACCCTTTAAAATTTAAAAAGAACCTTTAAAATATGTTGATATATAATGCTAAAGCTTCAAATTTTTTATATTTCAAAAAAGAAATTTGAATAGGTATTCAAGTGTTTAAAAATAGCTAAATTTCAATTTTCGAGCCCTTGAAGCTTCTAAACAGGGTTTTAACCCTCTTTTTAACTTCCGATTTTAACCAAAATTTATAGGGAACCTCAAAAATCTCTAAAAAATGCTTTGTGTAAATTTCAAAACTCTAGCTCTAATTTTTGAGTTCTATTTCTTTTAATTAATTTTAAATTCATGAATATATTAAACCTATGCAAAATAAGTATCGTATAGTCATATTAATACAATGTGAATCATGATAGATAATAATCATCACATTCATAATGATTATTATCCATCAATTCAAAGTGCAAAGTCCACATATAAAATATTATGTGAATGCATATAAATTACTTATTATTTTACCATTTACGTAGAAAGATCTTTGTGTTAGTTTTTTTTTATTTATAATTTTTTATTTAAATTTTACGCATCATTTTAATCATATGAAATTGTAACTCGATAAATACATAAAAAACAACAACAAAACAAAAAAAAGAATCATATAATTTTATGTTGTATAGAAGATGCAAAATTTGTTTGAGAGCTACCAGAAGTTTTGGTCGGATCTTAACCAAAAAAATTAGGGAATTAAAAATTGTTTGAAAAATATTTTGTGAAATTTTAAAACTGTAGCTCCCTTAGTTTTTGAGTTATCATACACGGACGGACGAATGAACAGTCACACATAGCTAGATCGATTTATTATAAAACCATGCATTATCCGGTGCAGGGTCAGTACTCCCAGGGTCATAAGTCCCTTAGGGACTTATGACCCACTTAGTGGGTCATAACTCCCTAAGGGACTTATGACTCATTAATATGAGTCATAATGGGTCATAACTCCCTAAGGGACTTATGACTCATAATTGACTCACCGTGGTGGGTCATAACTCCCTTTTACAGTTCTCAGCTGAAAGGTAGTAATATTAAAACAAATACATATTAATTTTAATTATATTTTTATTAACAAAGTCAATTTCAATTATTTAACAATTTCATTTTCTTCAAAAATTTGTTTAATTTCAGTTGGAGTTGTTGGTGGTTTCGGAAGTGCTTCACTCTTAATTCTATTTATAGATCTTTTAATTGTTTTAAATTGTATCAAATTCGCTGCAGTAGGATTATTTTGTCGGTTTACATCAAAAATTTCTCTAGCTGAATATTGTCTTTTCAAAGACGTTGTGACGGATTTAGAATCATTTTTCATTGAATTAATTAATTTCATTTTATTTCTTGTATCTTCTGCATAAAAGTGAGGATGCAAAGTTTCATTTTTTTTTATAATTGTATTATTCTCAAAGTCAATTATTATACTGGCCTTACAATGCCTTGTGTTATTATAGTAGCATATACACCGAAAAATGTTTTCTTTTTGTTTCGATTTTTTAATATATAGTTGTTTTTCAGCAGGCACATAAATTATTTGACTGTTTTTTCTAAATCCCTGAAGAACCTCAAAACAATTATTGTCATTATCCGTATTATTATCCATATTTTAATTTAAATTATGAATTAAAAATAATTATTTTTATTTAATTTATTTCTTTTACTTTTACTTTTAAACTGCACTACAAAATTAGAACTGAACTGCAAGAAGTTATGTAGAAGCTTTATAGAAAAGAAACACTACTTATACATTTCAATGTTGAGAATATAATATATTTTTCTACTTTATATTATATAAAATAACAGCAACATGAGTGACGGGTACGATATATACAGAGTCTCTTGAACTATAATTTCAAAAATAATTAGCACATATTTTGCAGTTGGATTAGAAACTAGAGTATTCCCTTTTTCCAAAATAAAGAAAAAAACAAAATTTTACATATAAACTACATTTTAAAAAGCTATTTTTTCAATTCTTTTACCATATCGACGAATATCACCATTACAAAAAATTATTAAATTCCGTATTACATTATAACTATAATATTTATAAGAAAATACGGGATTTTTCAAAGCGTTGAATAAATATATTATTTTTGTTTTGTCCTCTTTTGTTAATAATTTTTTTTTCAAAAGTTAAAATAATTGGTTTATGTTTATACCATTAACAAAAGCAAAGACAGTAACAAGCATTCTTGACTTATAGCTTGCCTTTTCAAAAAAAGCTTCCACAATATGGTCTGGTACTTTTGAAAAGTCCGTTATATCCATCTTATTTAGAAATTTTTTCATAGCATCTAATTTTTTTCTTTTAATAATATTTTTGTTATTGGAGTTCATCTTTAATAAAAAAGGAAAAAAGTGTAATTGTAAAAAGTATGAAATTACATTATATACCTTCAACTTATAAAATGCTACGCCACTAATAATTGTTTTGTTTTTGAAAAAATATAAAATAATATAAATTTATTTGCACCTGCAGTAAGTTTTACTGATAAAAATTATGACAATAACAATTTGTTGTTATTTACTCTATTACTTGATTTTAAATTATTTTAGTTTATTTAATTATTTTTTATTAGAAAATGAAGTAGAGATATATAAAGATTTTGAAAAAAAGGGCAATCCTGATTTTATAACCAAATTTTTCATACATGAATTTATAAATATTCTGGAAAAAGGGTAAACTTCGATTTTTAACAAACCCAAATATGCTTCCTAATATATAGTATTTCGCATAGATAAATATATAAATACATATTGTTGTACATCTAATATTTTACTTACATATATTTTTATATTATCATACTTTAAATTATAAAGATCAGAAAAGACTTTCAGAAATTATTTCAAAATTTCGACTTTCATATATTACACTCAATCACACAATTTAAGTTATATGATTTTATAACTCAAAATTTAAAAAAGGGAGTTATGACTCACTTAGTGGGTCATAAGTCCCTAAAGGAACTAATAATTTAATAAAGGGACTTATGACCCACTTGTAAAGGGACTTATGTCCCACCTAAAAATTTTTAAATGGGTCATAAGTCCCTTAGGGACCAACATGAGTGACGGGTACGATATATACAGAGTCTCTTGAACTATAATTTCAAAAATAATTAGCACATATTTTGCAGTTGGATTAGAAACTAGAGTATTCCCTTTTTCCAAAATAAAGAAAAAAACAAAATTTTACATATAAACTACATTTTAAAAAGCTATTTTTTCAATTCTTTTACCATATCGACGAATATCACCATTACAAAAAATTATTAAATTCCGTATTACATTATAACTATAATATTTATAAGAAAATACGGGATTTTTCAAAGCGTTGAATAAATATATTATTTTTGTTTTGTCCTCTTTTGTTAATAATTTTTTTTTCAAAAGTTAAAATAATTGGTTTATGTTTATATCATTAACAAAAGCAAAGACAGTAACAAGCATTCTTGACTTATAGCTTGCCTTTTCAAAAAAAGCTTCCACAATATGGTCTGGTACTTTTGAAAAGTCCGTTATATCCATCTTATTTAGAAATTTTTTCATAGCATCTAATTTTTTTCTTTTAATAATATTTTTGTTATTGGAGTTCATCTTTAATAAAAAAAGGAAAAAAGTGTAATTGTAAAAAGTATGAAATTACATTATATACCTTCAACTTATAAAATGCTACGCCACTAATAATTGTTTTGTTTTTGAAAAAATATAAAATAATATAAATTTATTTGCACCTGCAGTAAGTTTTACTGATAAAAATTATGACAATAACAATTTGTTGTTATTTACTCTATTACTTGATTTTAAATTATTTTAGTTTATTTAATTATTTTTTATTAGAAAATGAAGTAGAGATATATAAAGATTTTGAAAAAAAGGGCAATCCTGATTTTATAACCAAATTTTTCATACATGAATTTATAAATATTCTGGAAAAAGGGTAAACTTCGATTTTTAACAAACCCAAATATGCTTCCTAATATA
Organism: Dolichopus griseipennis; assembly: GCA_963082915.1. Lineage (NCBI taxonomy): Eukaryota > Metazoa > Arthropoda > Insecta > Diptera > Dolichopodidae > Dolichopus > Dolichopus griseipennis. Next base: position 107,973,671 of record OY720441.1, read on the forward strand.
TAGTATTTCGCATAGATAAATATATAAATACATATTGTTGTACATCTAATATTTTACTTACATATATTTTTATATTATCATACTTTAAATTATAAAGATCAGAAAAGACTTTCAGAAATTATTTCAAAATTTCGACTTTCATATATTACACTCAATCACACAATTTAAGTTATATGATTTTATAACTCAAAATTTAAAAAAGGGAGTTATGACTCACTTAGTGGGTCATAAGTCCCTAAAGGAACTAATAATTTAATAAAGGGACTTATGACCCACTTGTAAAGGGACTTATGTCCCACCTAAAAATTTTTAAATGGGTCATAAGTCCCTTAGGGACTTATGACCCACTAAGTGAGTCATAAGTCCCTAAGAGACTTATGACCCTGGGAGTACTGACCCTGCACCGCATTATCCATACAAAACCATACAGCATTGCACCATCTGATCTACCTAAAGTAGAGATAATTTTTTTAAACATTTGTATATTGTTAACTTGTGTAATATGATTTGGCATACCATTATAAATTTTTAAGCAATTATAAATGCAATTGTTTTTTTGGATGCTAGTTTTGAAGAGCGTTAGATAAAAATTAGATTTATTTCTCGTATTGTGGTTGTGGGTGTCAATATTTCTGTTTAAGACAAAGCTGTTGTCTGGTTATTAATAATTTTAAATGTTGTTATGTAAAGTTCGCGTCATAAGACTGATATATTTTTCCGTATAAAAGCATTTATTTGCAAATAAAACTGGGTAATAATGTATGATTTTGATAGCCTTTTTTTGTAAAATATTTAGTTTTGTTAATATAATTTGCGAAGCCCTACTCCAGATAGGGTTCAGTTATGTAAAATGGGACAAAATATACAAACAACAAATTATGTAGTCGTCTTAAAATAAAAATATATGGAGTAATTTTTTTAATAATGTAGTATACATGTTCACTCCATCTTGACCTGCTGTCAAGCTTTAATCCTAAATAATTAGAGGTCTTAACAATATCCAATTTGTTATTATTTAAATAGAAATCTAAATTTTTTAAATTTTTATTTTCAAAAACTAGGATTCTTCTTTTGTTTATATTTAGTACCAAAATGCAGACCTATAAGGTTAGGTAGAGTCTTTCTCTAATGGATTGGAGATTTCCTTTCGAATCTTACGATTCGAATACTGGTCAATGATTAATCATCTGACAAATTTAAACTAAACGCTGGTGTCCCTCAGGGATGTGTTCTTTCTCCCACCCTCTTCTTAATATTCATCAATGATCTTCTATCTTTAACTTCCAATCCAATTCACAGTTTTGCAGATGACAGCACCCTTGAAGCTTCCAATGATTTTCATAGCCGCTGTAACATTAATCATCATGTTAATACAACACCAAAAAAATTTCACTGTCAGTGAGCTTAATAATGATTTAACAAAAAATTGATAAATGGGATGAAAATAATCGCAAAATCCGACAATGTGCTCGGATCCTGGAACTTTTTCATCGAATTTAGGCCAAACGAGCATGTTTCCGTATCCAAAGAAGATAGAACCTGCAAATTCGGTATCAGGCTGTCCCTTTCTATTCCCTTGGTGTCCTCGAAAATTGGAACCAATCAAAATAGTGGGTCGGGGACCATCCACATAGTTTCGAAAACCTTAAAGCATATTTTCGAAAATAATAGAGATAGTACCATGGTTTCGGTCATGGAACTTTTGAAAAGTTCAAAATCTAACAAACAATTATCTTAACAACACCATAACTCAGAAACTAATTACGCTATTTTGATGAAATTTTTAGGAATTGGTTCTGGTCGAGTTCGGATTCTAGAAGCTTTTGATCGAATTTAGGTCAAACTAGTATAACTTCGAAACTAAAAAAGATAGAACCTTATATTTGGAGAACAGGTGTTTCTTCTTATTTGTTTTGTGTACGTGAAATTTTGGACGAATTGGAATAGCGGTTTGCGCACCACCCCCACTACTACCAAGACTAAGGTCATATATATTCATATATATAAAGCATAATATATTGGAAATTAATAATGATAAAAAAATCAAATTTGATACACTATTTCCTATTTCCTATTTAACACTTTTATATTTTTAAAAGACTAAGAGTTTTACTATAAGCATAATATATTCGAAATTAATAATGATTAAAAAATCAAATTTGATACACTATTTCCTATTTTCGTTCTTATTTAACACATTTATATTTTTAAAAGTCTAAGAGTTTTACTATAAAACAAATTATGTATTATATTTAAAAATTAAAAACTATATATTTTTTTAATAAACGACGAAATATTTTTGTTTTTATTTTTAATATATCCTATCTATATTTTATTGAATAATTACCATAGGTAATATATAATTAAGATATTGTGTACGATACTTAAGTTGTAAAATTTAATTTTATATTTAAATTAATTATAATATGAACTGTTGTAAATTTTTCATTGTGTTTTAGAAATACATACTCGTATATGGCACATTTCGATTATTAAATTTTATGATAAAAAGCTAATGAAAGCATTAATGGTTTTAACTAACATTATAAACCATAAAATTATATAAAATTTTATATTTATATTATTACAAATTAATATTTCTTTCGAATAACTTTGAGTTTATTTATATAAAACATTAAAACATAAGTAAATTAAGAGAATAAATTTAAAAATTATTGAAAATTGATATAATTAATTAAGGGAGCTAAATCATTCAACAGTAAATGCACTACAGCTATCCTGAAAAAAGTAATTGCTGCATGTGTGTAAAATTTTATTGAATTAGATAAAAGTTTTAAAAATGTAATTTTTTAATTGCATTTTACGAATCCATTTATCTCAAGTTTATTTGTTGTTTAATATTTTTAAATAGATAAATTAGTAATAATTATTGATATTTTTGAATTGATAAAATAATTAGTAAATGTGTTTAGTATTATAAAGTAAATTTGGTTAGCTATGTCTTACGATCAAACTAATAAAAACTTTTATGGTTTCAAAATGACCTATGGACTTCCCATTAAATTTGAACCAAATAGGTGTAGGGTATTTCTGCCTGACTGACTGTTTCTTTACTTGTTATTATTTTTAAATTGCTAGTAGAATTACAGGCCTGAACCCTTTGTTGTCTATTCTGCAAAAAATGTTTGAATAATCTGCAGTAATTTCTATCTAAATTCAGTTTTGAGAGCTTGTGCAGGAGAATGTGATGACCGACACAGTAGAACGCCTTTTAAAATCTGAAAAAACACAAGAAACGTAGAATTTTTCATGAATACTCTGTGATATAAAATCATTTTGACTAAGACACGCGGCAATTGTGCTTGAATTTTTCTCAAAGCCATACTGCTTTTTATGAAGGATTTTATTGTTGATCATGAAATTATGCAATCGATTCCCAATGATAATTTCAAATTCTTTAGAAAAGGAGCTAAGAACTGAAATTGCTCTGCTATTAGTTGCACTCGTCACACAACCATTCTTAAAAATCGGAGTGATAGTTGCCAACTTAACAGGATCTGAAAACCTAAAATTTTCAAAAGAGAGATTAATAAATTTGACCAATATAGGAGTCAAATGCTTTGAAAAATTTTTGTATTAATTTAGCTGAGATACTGTAGTATACTGCAGTTTTGAGTGAAATAATCGCAGAATTAACTTCTTCAGTAGTTGTCTCAATTAATTTAAAATCGGAATGGATAACACGATGGAAATTATTCAGATATTCGTAATCAATTTGATTATTTAGAATATTCAGCTCGTTCCCAACATTGACAAAAAAGTTATTCATATATTCGGCAATATCAGACCATTAGTAATTGTAAGATTACTCAACTCTAGTGTTTTGATATTGCTTAAAGTTGTATGAAAAGTTTTGTTCGAAATAATCCTTTTATAGAGATCCCAGAGTTTTTTACCATTGTAAGGATCTCGAAAGATCTCATCAGAGCAGTTTTTTTTTCAACTTTTTTAATTAAATGTCTTACTTCTTGCCTACAATTATTGAATAAATTTTGAACGTGAGGATCATTCGGATATTTTTCTTGTATTTATTCTATGAGTTTCTAACTTTAATTTTGTTTGGAGCCTGTTTAATTTCGTCCGTTATCCACTCATTTAATTTCACTTAATTCGTTAACAAACGCGTCAAAATTAGTAAAACTACTAAGTTTTGCCCAGACTGCATCATTTGAAATATTTCGATAATCTAAAATTGTTTTCAAACAGTTTGATTGATCTGTTATTGGTTTTTGATTCAAACTCATAAAAAATAATTGATGATTAGAGAGAGGTGTATTGTAAATATAGAAGTCATACTCTAAATTAATCATATCGGTTATAAAATGGTCAATAACCGTTTTAGAAAGTTGCCAATTCTGGTAGAGTAATTTACAGTCCTCTTGTTATAAATGATAAAACCGTTTGAGAGTAACGTACGAATATAATTACTAGTGGTATGATCAACATTAACTATGTTTATATTAAAATCACACAAGAATTATAGATTTTCGAAACTCACTAATTATAGTGAAACTCACTAAATCTAATTTACTTGTAAAATCATTAACATCAGTTTCATGACATCTGTAAACCGATAATAGATTAATATTGTGATTCAATAACTTAATAAAAAAAAAATATTAGATTTGTTAAATCTCAATTAAAAAATTAATATACTATTTTATATTAATATTTTCTTTAACATAAATAGCAACACCACCATAAGATTTTGCACGTTTCGAAAAATAAGTCGTGTAACACGGTAAAATAAAAAAATTGTTCTCTGATTCATGCAACCATATTTCCGACAAAACTACTGTATGTTTCTCATGTTCTAAATTATTAATCAAAATTTCTAAGTCGTACAACTTATTTCTAATACTTTGTATATTCAGGTAAATCGTATTAAAATTCTCTCTAAAATTGCTTTTTAATAAAATGTTGTCTAACCCTGTAAAGTGATTAACTCTTAAACTTTCTTCAATATTATATAATATTGTAATAATTCCTAGTTTATAAGATATTTTAGATAATAATATTGTAACGATAAGAAAATGTAGTGCAAAAAATATATTTAAATTTAAGTTTAAAAGTGAAAGAAAAAATATCAAGTGTAGATAAAAGCTAAATAACGAGGAAGATGATAGTTGCCCTTGTCAATGTATAAAAAAAAAAATAAACTCGTCCTACCCCATAATTTTGCTTAAAACTAAAAAAGTTTTTATTGTTTTCATTATTTGCCAAGAAACTTGCCCTATTACTTTACCTGTCCAGTTTTAATTTTAACCTAGTAGCTTAATTAGATTCACAGTTATCGAATTGACAACTTTGCAAGGCACCTCCCCGTAAATGGGGCCGTAACATATTTAAACTTTATATAAGTGCTTGATTACTTATATAACTCACAGTGTGTTATTTTCATCCTCTTAGTATCATTAGTTTTGAAGAAATTCATATTGGTGCAAAGAAGTTGTATGGCAGCCCCCCCCCCCCCCCCCCCCCCCGAAAATGAAATCGTAACATTTTGAAACTTCATATTAGTGCTCTATTCATTATATAACTAATCCTGTGTAATTTTTATCCTCGTAATATAATTAGTTTCGAAGAATTTCGTATTGGTGCAGATAAAGTGTATGGCAGCCCCCCAAAAATGCGGCATAAAGTGTATGGCAGCCCCCAAAAATGTACTGATACTTGAACTGTACAGGTTTGTATTAATAATATTGAAATTTAAAATTTGTGTATTTGCTTTCTAACATATTGTTTATAAATTCAAAATAATTTGTGACTTTTACTTTTTGAATCACATGTTAATATTTTTGTATTTATTAGTTAGTTAGTAAGCTGTACTTGGAATAAAAACAAGTATTAAAAGTAACAGGTTATGGGCCCAATATAGACCGCCGCGTGATATTTGTAAATTTAAAAGAAACGAGGAAGAGTGTAGTAGAGTAGACTGTGTCAACTCTGGGATACCCGTATGGCCGTTATATAAACATTTTACCATTTGGTTAGTTACTTTTATGCTCATATAAAGGAAGTAGTTGCATGGCAGCAACTCGAACCCACTGCATTAAACCAACCAAATTTTGCAGTAACTTTGGCCATTACACTAAACTATTTTTGGCAAAATTTCAGACACCCAACTTCAATAGGTATAGAGTAATGCTCATATAAAAGAAGGAGTTGTATGCCAGCTACTCGAACCCTGTGCTGTAGACCAACCAAATTTTGCAATAACTTTGGCCATTACACTAAACAATTTTTGGCAAAATTTCAGACACCCAACTTCTATAGGTATAGAGTAATGCCCATATAAAAGAAGGAGTTGTATGGTAGCTACTCGAAACCTGTGCAGTAGACCAACCAAATTTCGCAGTAACTTTGGCCATAAAACTAAACTACTTTTTGCAAAATTTCAGACACGCAGCTGTAATATGTACAGAGAAATACTCATATAAAAAAAGAAGTTGTATGGCAGCTACCCGAACCCATGAACCAAAATGGCTGGATTTAAATAGTGATGACGGCTATTGCAAAAAAACGAATTTGGGAAAATTTCAAAAATCCTAGCTCCTTTAGTTTTTTAGTTATCATGATTAGGGACGGACGAACGGACAGAAATAGCTAAATCGATTTAGTTTTCGATTCTGATCCGATCCATACATTTGAGTCTATATCTACCCACTTCTTCCCTGCGTCACAAACGTAATGGCAAATTCATTACACCCTTTGACCTATAGTCATACGGGTATAAAAATTATTATTAGAATTCTAATAAAAAAATTTTGATATTTGTGTAGGCGGTTTAATATTTAAAAAAAAAAATGAATATTACTAGTCAAATCGAAAAATTAAACAATCATAATTATGAATAATAAATAGAAGATACAAATGCGTAGCGTTTTAATATAAAGTATATATAAATATATATATTAATTATATATATATTTATGAATGTATGCATCTGCTACAGCTAAACGACCTGATGCTTCTGATTAGGACGTTGCGACAAAATTTCCTGATTGGACCAAACACGATGAAAAGGCGATAGAACTTTTTTAGCACAATTTCAAAACATTTTGTAAAAATGTGCCTTTATAGCTTAACTCTATTCGTCCCTCTGTCCCGTCCGTCCGTATGTTTTCAAAAACGTTTACATCATTTGAAATAGAGTAAAGAAATTTTAACCACGGGTAGATATTACAAAAAATTTCGTAGCTTTTCTGTAGCCCCACCCATTACGGAGCTACAGCCCCACAAAGTTGGAAAAGCCCTTTTTTTAAATTGTTATAACAAGAGTTCTGTTAAGTGTATTTTCAATCTGAAAACGACAAAAGATATCTGGTTTTATAAGCTTTATAAATATTTAAAAGACAAATGTTTAGGGTTGCCTACGGTACTAAAATTTACAATTATGCAAAACTCAATTTTTGCAAAATTTTCAGCCACACATATTTTCCAAAGGGTTCCAAGCTAGGGTCTCTGAAATTAGTAGGAGTCAGTCAAGAAAATTTTTTTGTCACGCCCCCTGTTTAGGAGCTATAAGGGTTCAAAAATTGAAATTTTGCTATTTTCAAACACCTGTAACTTCAATACCTGTTCAAATTTTTTTTTTAAGTAATATACAAATTTGAAAGATCTTTAATTATGATTCAACATATGTCAAAGGTTTTTCTTAATTTTGAAGGTTGCCAAAGCTATAGCCCCCGCAAATTGTAAAAAAGCCCTATATTTAAATTAGTATAACAAGGGTTCTGTTAAATGTATTTTCAATCTAAAATCGGTATAAGAGACCGCTTTTATAGGCTTCACAAAAATATAAGGATAAAATGTATAGGGTTGCCATACGGTACTAAAACTTACCATTAAGCAAAACTCAATTTCTGCTAAATTTTTCCTGTAAATCCTGTAAAATTAATTACAATTATGTTGTTGAATTCTTTGCCGAAGAATATGAAATAATTTGCGTTGCAATGGAAAGCTAAAATGATTTACCAAATTTGGACACATTGAAAATTAAATTAATTGATAAGGAAAACGAAAGAAAAGACTATTTTGACGCGAAAAATAAAGGTAATCAAAATGCATTTTATTCTAATTTAAATAAAAACGTGTTTTCGAATCAATAAAAGAAATATATCTCAAGAAAAAGTAAAATTTGTAAACTATTTTTATTTCGATAATTAAGAAGAATGTTGTAAGTAATCATGCCATGATGTTACTCGTTGCAATTTCTATGCTTTTATTCCAAATATTAGATATGGTTTTAAGATCAATTTTATTCCTGGACTTAGATTAAATCTTAATCGCCTTCGGCATTTGCATTAGAAAATGGAAGACCTGAAAATTTTAAAACGAATACTACTAATTGTAAACAATGGCTTACAAATTTGTATATCCGTATGACTATAGGTCAAAAGGGTATACTAAATTTGCCATTATGTTTGTGACGCAGATATAGACTAAAAGCTTTTTCCAAACCACTTCTTTTTAACACATTTTCAAAAAATTTTGTAAAAATGTGCCTATATAGCTTCACTCTGTCCATCCGTCCGTCCGTCCATATGTTTATAAAACTTTTACACCGTTTGAAATAGAGTTAAGAAATTTTAACCACGAATAGGTATTCCAAACAAAATAATTTCGTAGAAGAACTTTTTTCTGTAGCCCCATTTTTCAATTGTTGTAACAAGAGTTCTGTTAAGTGTATTTTCAATATGAAAACGGCAAAAGATAGCTGTTATTTTTAAAAGGCTGGTTTATAGTTCTTAACGAATCCTGTTGAACGAACTTCAATATAGTATTCCCTATATTTGTTTAATTTTTAAATTTTCTTTTATTTTACGTTTTCTAAATTTTCTTTTATTTTTTCGAACTTCATTTTATGATTTTGTACTTCGGTTGGACAGTATTCAATAGTTGATATCTGTTATTATATATTCTAAATGCTTCTTTGATTAATCGATGTACTAAGAACTTATTCCTTCTTCTATCAAAAATTCTTTAATTTGAATTGCTTTAAAAGCGTTATCGGCTATAATTTTTTTTGATCTACCGAGTCGAGCAAAATGTTGTTCTAACATTTCTATAATTGTAGTATGGTTTCTATCGTTAAGATAGTATTTTGTACCAAATTCAGAAAATTTATCAATTAATTAAGAAAATATTTCTCATCATGTCTTAAGTGTCAATATGAATTATTTCATTTATTTCTGATAGTGTTTCACTCATTTTAATTTTTGGTTCTATAGGTCTTTTGTTACACTTGACAGTTTGACAAACTTCGTATTAATTAATTACCATTTGAATCAATTCTAAAAACTTAGGGTAATATATTTTTATTTTAATTTTGTTATATTCCTGAATACCCGAATGGAAACTTTCTTTCACGTGGTAAAAAGATATTTGTTTAACCGCTTCGATTTCTGTTTCTATTTCCTGTGCTCTAAATGAATATTTTATAAATTTGATTTCATTATCGTTTGAATACATGTCTATTAGTTTTTGTTGTACGATATTATATTTTGTATTTGGAATTTCTGAGATTACTATTTTACCTTTATTAAGATATTTTCTAAATATTTTGCCTAAACTGTCAAAACCATATTCGGCTATAGTTATAATTCTTTTTCCAAAAAGAGTTACTAATTCTATTGTTTTATTATTTGTTAAAATTTTTTGTGTTTTATACTTATTAACAATTTCTTCTTTTATAGGAATATGGTTTAATAGTTCTTCATTTGCATAATGAACTGTTGCCATTGTATTATCATCTTCAATATTAAAGTTCCCTATAGATTTAGTAAAGCTTTTATCATCCTTTCTTTTACTTTATGTTCTATTCTAATAAGAAAATCTGCGACTTTACCTTTAACATACTCAATATCGAATTGGTGTTCTCCTAATTTTAACAACCAGCTTTGATGCCTAGATGAAAGAGCCTTTACCTTTATATTTGGCATGCAAATATTTTATTCGTTGGTAATCCGTCAATATTTTAAACTTAATACCGTTTAGGTTGGCATGCAAATATTTTATTCGTTGATAATCCGTCAATATTTTAAACTTATTATGCGTTCATGACTATTCAAAGTCCGCGGGCGAAACATACAGTATGTCCTTCCTGCGATAAAACAGCGCCGATAGCATAATTCGATGCGTCTGTTGTTAAAACGAATGGTTTTTTCGAAATTTGGATATTTTATTACAAGGTGGTTTGTTATAAGATATTTGAATTTTTCGAACGCTTCGATATGGTTTTTATACCCGTGCATACATATATGACATCGGGTATATTAGCTTTGCTCCTCCGTTTGTAACGCATCGATCTAGACGAGCTAGATATAGTGTCAAGGGTACGTATCGGCTCAGAATCGAAAAATTAGTCGATCTAGCTATGTGTGTCTGTCCGTCCGTCCGTCCGTCCGTCAGTCCGTCCGTCCGTCCGTCCGTCCGTCCGTCCGTCCGTCCGTCCGTCCGTGTGTCAGCACGATAACTCAAAAACTAAAAGGGCTAGAGTCTTGCAATTCACACAAAGTGATTTTTAGACAATTTCTAGGTTCCCTATTGTTTTTGGTTAAAATCGGACCAAGGCTTCGGGGAGCTGCCATACAACTTTTTTGCGCCAATATGAATTTCTTCAAAACTAATTATACTACGGGGATGAAAATTACACATGGTTAGTTTTATAATGACTCCGGCACTTATATGAAGTTTCAAAATGTTAGGGTCCCATTTTCGGGGGGCTGCCATACAACTTCCTTGCACCAATATGAATTTCTTCAACACTAATTATACTACGAGGCTGAAAATTACACACGGTTAGTTATATAATGAATCGAGCACTTATATGAAGTTTCAAAATGTTAGGGCCCCATTTACGGGGGGCTGCCATACAACTTCTTTGCACCAATATGAATTTCTCCAAAACTAATTATACTACGAGGCTGAAAATTACACACGGTTAGTTATATAATGAATCGAGCACTTATATGAAGTTTCAAAATGTTAGGGCCCCATTTTCGAGGGGCTGCCATACAAAGTTTTCAATTCAATAACTGTGAATCTAATGAAGCTACAAGGTTAAAATTAAAATTGGGCAGGTAAATTAATAGGGCAAGTTACTTGGCAAAATTGGACATCACTCGGACCATCGGACTTTTAGGGTGGGCCAATTTTTTTTTTTTTGTTTTTTTTTTTTTATTTTATTTTTTTTTTTTTTTAAGCTAAAGTTATGGGACAATGAATGAAAATTTTGTTTTCTGTTTTGTGTATTTTTTTTTTTTTTTTTACGTCAAAATTATGGGGTAATGAGTTAAATGTATAAGGGAAGTAAATTACGGTTTATTTTATACACCATAGTGGGTATGCACGGGTATCTAAAAGTTGACAAGGGCAACTATAATCTTCCTCGTTTATTTCTTTTTTTAAGTATTTTTTTTTTTTTTTTTGCTTTATTCAATCCACAATATAATAACAATTCATATTTAATTTAATAATATAAGTATTAATGTATGGGTAATTCATTATATAAAGTAATAGTAATATTTAAATAACATATACTAAAAAAAAAATATTGTTTCTTTTATGGAACACCAATTCGATATTGAGTAATATTGAAAAAAATATTGTTTTTTTTTTAATGACCCTAGCCTTAGCTTTTTGGTCTCATAATTTTTTAATATTAGGTTCAAACGTCAGACAATATCAATATAAACGAAACATTATGTATTTTATAGGTTTAGAGATTAAAATCAAATAATTAAAAAATATAAAAATATTCAATTATCTTTATTTTGCACTAAATTTTATTATTGTTCTCACATTCTTGTGATACTAAAATGAAAGTTTTTATTTTTTTTTTTAAAATTGTAAGATTTTCAATTATTTTTAATTCGTAAGGTAATACATTAAAAGATTTTAGACAATTGTACAAACAATTACTTTTTTGCTTATTACTTTTGAAAAGTTGTAAATAAAAATTTGCCTTATTCCTATTGTTGTGACTACGTATATCAATATTCCTATTTAATATAAAATTATGTTTTATTACATTATTAATAATTTTGTACGCCACTATATATAGTTCTTTTTTAAAAATATTTGAGAAGCTTAAATATTGCTCTGTATACAATATTCTTGTTGGAAATCTTGTAGGATAAAAGTGAGTTATTTTTACAGCTCTTTTATGTAGGATATCTAGCTTATTTAACGCAAATTAAGTGGATCTACTCCAGATTGGATTGAGGTATGTGATGTTAGATATACGAAGAATATATAATATAAAGAACTTCCTTAGAGAGTAAATTCATAAGCCGTCGTAGGATGAAAATGTAAGGGCTAATTTTCATATTAACGTGTTCAACGTGCTTTACCCAATTATTTTTGCTATCTAAAATTAATCCCAAATAGTTGAACGTTTTAGTTACCTCCATATTATAATTTTTGTAAGATTCATTAAAATTTCTTAAAATTTTATTCTCAAAAATAGGATTTTTGTTTTCTTAATATTAAACAAGAGTTTATTCTTATTAAGACATTCCTCAACGATACATAGATCATGACTAATTGAACTTTTTAAGGATTCCTCACTATCTGCAGCATATTTGATTACTGCATCATCAGCATAGAGTTGAACAGTCCCTATTAATATTAACCGAGATATATCATCAATATATAATTTAAATAAATCCGGGCCTAAGATGGATCCTTGCGGAACTTCTTTTTTTACTATTGTAGCGGTACTGATATAATTTTTTATTCGAACACTCTGTTTCCTGTTTTCTAAATACGACTTGAAGAAATTAATCTGATCTTCATTAAATTTGATCATTATAAGCTTATGTAGAAGCACTTGGTGATCATCACAATCAAAAGCTTTCTGGAGGTCCAGGAAAACACAGACAACATATTTTTTTCGATCTATATTGGTGGTAATAAAATTAGTGAGTTCTAAACAGGCAGCAGTAGTGTTAGAGTTTTTTTCGAATCCAAATTGCTCTTTATGTAAAATTGGATTTGTTTGGAGGAAAGAATCTTATCTATTTTTTATTATTATTTCAAAGATTTTTGATAGAGCACTTAAGATTGATATAGGACGGTATAATTGGATTTGTCTGTTGCAGAACCACTTTTGAAGACTGGAACAATAATTGCCATCTTTAAGGACTCTGGAAAAACTGAATTTTGAAGGATTAATTTATAAATTTTACTAATATTGGACTTAGATGTAAGAAAAATTTTTTTTTGAATTTAGTAGATATACCATCACATCCTGTAGCTGCAGATGATTTTAATTTATTAATAGCTGCAGTTACCTCTTCACAGTTAGTTTACATTAGGTTTAAACTATGGTATATATTTCTAGGAAATTGGCTCAAGTACGTGTAGTCAATCGGATCAGAAGGTACATTTAATTCCTCTGTAACATTTGTAAAAAAATTATTCATTAATTCAGCTATTTCTTGTTCATTCGTTAATTTAAAGTTATCATTTTCGAGTACTTTAATTGAAACATTGTGTGTAGAATTTGTATTAAACATAGCTTTTTTGTATAAGTTCCATAGCCTTTTACTGTTAGTTGGATCGCGGATTACTTAATTCGAGTAATATAACTTTTTAGCTTGAACAATAAGGTTTCTTATTTCTTTCTTACAATTCTCATACAAGTTTACGATATGAGAATCAAGAGGATATTTTTTCTTGTGTTTATAATAAAATTCACGTAACTTTATTATACCCGTATGACTATATAGTCAAAGGGTATAATAAATTTGCCATTACATTTATGACGCAGAGAAGGAGGGGGGGTAGATATAGACTCAAGTGTATGGATCGGATCAGAATCGAAAAAAAAATCGATTTAGCTATGTATGTCCGTCCGTCCGTCCGTCCGTCCGTCCGTCCGTCCGTCCGTCCGTCCGTCTGTCCGTCCGTCCGCACGATAACTCAAAAACTAAAGGAGCTAGGATCTTGAAATTTTCGCAAATTCGTTTTTTTGCAATAGCCGTCATCGCTATTTAAATCCAGCCATTTTGGTCCATGGGTTCGGGTGGCTGCCATACAACTTCTTTTTTTATATGAGTATTTCTCTGTACCTATTACAGCTACGTGTCTGAAATTTTGGCAAAAGTAGTTTAGTTTTATGGCCAAAGTTTCTGCAAAATTTGGTTGGTCTACTGCGGAGGGTTCGAGTAGCTGCCATACAACTTCTTATTTTATATGAGCATTACTCTATACTTATTGAAGTTGGGTGTCTGAAATTTTGCCAAAAATAGTTTAGTGTAATGGCCAAAGTTACTGCAAAATTTGGTTGGTCTATTGCAGAGGGTTCGAGTAGCTGCCATACAACTCTTTCTTTTATATGAGCATTACTCTACACCTAATAAAGCTGAATGTTTGAAATTTTGCCAAAAGTAACTAACCGGATGATATAAATATGGTACGGTCATACGGGTATCCCAGAGTTGACACAGTCTACTCTACTACACTCTTCCTCGTTTTTTGGATAATTTCATTCGTCATCCATTAATTTTTGTGCCTAGTTATACCCGTATGACTATATAGGCAAAGGGTATAATAAATTTGCCATTACGTTTGTGACGCAGAGAAGGAGGGGGGTAGATATAGACTCAAGTGTATGGATCGGATCAGAATCGAAAAACAAATCGATTTAGCTATGTATGTCCGTCCGTCCGTCTGTCCGTCCGTCCGTCCGTCCGTCTGTCCGTCCGTCCGCACGATAACTCAAAAACTAAAGGAGCTAGAATCTTGAAATTTTCGCAAATTCGTTTTTTTGCAATAGCCGTCATCGCTATTTAAATCCAGCCATTTTGGTCCATGGGTTCGGGTGGCTGCCATACAACTTCTTTTTTTATATGAGTATTTCTCTGTACCTATTACAGTTACGTGTCTGAAATTTTGGCAAAAGTAGTTTAGTTTTATGGCCAAAGTTTCTGTAAAATTTGGTTGGTCTGTTGCAGTGAGTTCGAGTAGCTGCCATACAACTTCCTGTTTTATATGAGCATTACTCTATACCTATTAATGCTGGGTGTCTGAAATTTTGCCAAAAATAGTTTAGTGTATTGGCCAAAGTTACTGCAAAATTTGGTTGGTCAAAGGTTGCAAAAGGTTCGAGGAGCTGCCATACAACTTCTTATTTTATATGAGCATTACTCTATACCTATTGAAGTTAGGTGTCTGAAATTTTGCCAAAAATAGTTTAGTGTAATGGCCAAAGTTACTGCAAAATTTGCTTGGTCTACTGCAGAGGGTTCGAGTAGCTGCCATACAACTCCTTCTTTTATATGAGCATTACACTACACCTAATAAAGCTTTATGTTTGAAATTTTGTCAAAAGTAATTAATATTTATAAATGATATAATGTTTATAAAACGGTCATACGGGTATCCCAGAGTTGACACAGTCTACTCTACCACACTCTTCCTCGTTTTTTTTAATGGTATAGTGTGGGTATTTTCATTAATTATTATAGTGAGTTCTTGAACAAAATTATCGAAATTGTCTATAGAATTAAGTCTTATCCAAGGGCTACTCTTTTCAATATTCTCATAATCAATGATGGTTTTAAAGTGGGACATATTTTCTTTTATTGGCTTTTGATTAATACTTATAAAAAATCTTTGATGATTTGAGAGTGTGGTACTAACAACATAGAAGAAATACTCAAATTTTATCATATCTGTTACAAGATGATCAATGATAGATTTAGATTTTTTTTCTATTCTTGTAGCGAAGTCTTCCGAAATTTTATTATAGATAGCAAAACCATTGCTAAGTAAAATATTTTTATAATTTATAATATCTTGGTTATTTATATTTAATATATTTAGATTGATATCTCCTAATATAATCGTATTTGTGTATTTTGAAATTATTTCATCTACTTTTCAAGAGAAAATCGTTTACTTTAGTTTCATGAGACCTGTATATACCAATAATATTCATATTTTGTTTTAATAATTTAACTACTACCTAATATATTTCATTTCTGGAATTCTTCTTCTACGACTACAGAACTAGATATTTTTTCATTCACATAGATTTCTACGCCCCATATGATTCACGTCTATTTGAAAAGTAAGGTATATATCCAGGTAAATTAAAAAATATATTCTCAGAATGACTTATCCATATTTCTGTTAAGACAATAATATGAATATCATATTTATAGGTGTTTATTAATAGTTCTAATTCATCTAATTTATTTCGGAGACTTTGTATATTAAAATATAAAATATTTAAATTACTTTTATATGTCATATTGATTGAATGATTGCCTACCTCTGAAAAATAGTCCACTTTTAGATTATCCGCAATATTTACATTATCAGCTGATATCATTATTTGGTAAATAAGTAAAAATTAATTTGCAAGTTGAGATAAGCAGTATATAATAAAAATAATAGGTGTAAGCTGTGCAGTAGTATTTTAAGAAATAGATTTTATAAAAAACGAGGAAGAGTGTAGTAGAGTAGACTGTGTCAACTCTAGGATACCCGTATGACCGTTATATAAACATTATTAAAATTTCAAACATACCAGCTTTATTAGGTGTTGTGTAATGCTCATATAAAAGAAGGAGTTGTATGGCAGCTACTCGAACCCTCTGCAGTAGACCAACCAAATTTGGCAGTAGCTTTGGCCATTACACTAAATTATTTTTGGCAAAATTTCAGACTCCTAACTTTAATAGGTATAGAGTAATGCTCATATAAAATAAGAAGTTGTATGGCAGCTACTCGAACCCTTTGCAGTAGACCAACCAAATTTTGCAGTAACTTTGGCCATTACACTAAACTATTTTTGGCAAAATTTCAGACACCCAGCTTTAATAGGTACAGAGTAATGCTCATATAAAACAGGAAGTTGTATGGCAGCTACTCGAACTCACTGCAACAGACCAACCAATTTTGCAGAAACTTTGGCAATAAAACTAAACTACTTTTGCCAAAATTTCAGACACGTAGTTGTAATAGGTACAGAGAAATACTCATATAAAAAAAGAAGTTGTATGGCAGCCACCCGAACCCATGGACCGAAATGGCTGGGTTTAAATAGCGATGACGGCTATTGCAAAAAAACGAATTTGCGAAAATTTCAAGATTCTAGCTGCTTTAGTTTTTGAGTTATCGTGCGGACGGACGGACGGACGGACGGACATACATAGCTAAATCGATTTTTTTTTCGATTCTGATCCGATCCATACACTTGAGTCTATATCTACCCCCCTCCTTCTCTGCGTTACAAACGTAATGGCAAATTTATTATACCCTTTGACTATATAGTCATACGGGTATAAAAATATATTTGTTAATTGTATTTAAAAATAAATAAGAAAAGAAAGAAAAATATTTAAATAATTGGTTTTTGTAATAGAATTTTAAGTTTAAATTTGTAAGAAGAATTAATATAAGTGCTAGTAGAATAATATATTTGTCGTAATTTATTTTTAAATATGTTTGTAAAAAATAAATGTGTAGTTTTTAAAAGAAATATATAATTAGTTGTACAAAATAATTAAGATTTAAAAATTTATAGAAAAATATTAAAGTTGAATCATAATGTAATAAAGTTATGAAATATATATCTGAGGTTATGTTAAATGTGAATATTAAAAATTCCATATAAGTATATATATAGCTTAAAGCAAAATAATATATAGTTATTAAATAATATATATTTGTGGTTATGTTAAATATAAATATAAAAACTTCAAAATAAGTACAAATATAATTTAAAACAAAGTAGAAAAAACGAGGAAGAGTGTAGTAGAGTAGACTGTGTCAACTCTGGAATACCCGTATGACCGTTATATAAACATTATATTATTATTATAAACATTAATTACTTTTGGCAAAATTTCAAACATACCAGCTTTAATAGGTATAGTAGTAATGCTCATATAAAAGAAGGAGTTGTATGGCAGCTACTCGAACTCACAGCAACAGACCAACCAAATTTTGCAGAAACTTTGGCCATAGAACTAAACTACTTTTGCCAAAATTTCAGACACGTAGCTGTAATAGGTACAAAGAAATACTCATATAAAAAAAGAAGTTGTATGGCAGCCACCCGAACCTATGGACCAAAATGGCTGGATTTAAATAGCGATGACGGCTATTGCAAAAAAACGAATTTGCGAAAATTTCAAGATCCTAGCTCCTTTAGTTTTTGAGTTATCGTGCGGACGGACGGACGGACGGACGGACAGACGGACGGACGGACGGACGGACATACATAGCTAAATCGATTTTTTTTTCGATTCTGATCCGATCCATACACTTGAGTCTATATCTACCCCCCCTCCTTCTCTGCGTTACAAACGTAATGGCAAATTTATTATACCCTTTGCCTATATAGTCATACGGGTATAATAATTAAATTTGTATATAAGTTGTATATATGTATTTTTTGCAAAAAGTATATAAGTAATTCTGTCATATGATATAATTTTATGTTCGTTTTGATTAAGTTTGATAATATGTAAATAATAAGTACATAAAAAAAATTTTTAAGTTGCAGGTGATAATATGATAATATATTTAATTGTTTGTAGATTTGTAATAAGAATTAATATAGGTGCTAATAGAATAGTATATTTGTTGTGATTAGTTTTGAAATATATTTGCAAAAGATATATGCATAGTTTTTGTAAAAAATATATAATTAGTTCTACCATATAATAAAATTTTTTAAATTTATAGAAAAATATTGAATTGAAGTTGAATGTAATAAAGTTATTGAATATATATTTGAGGTTATGTAAAATGTAGATATAATAATTTCAATATAAGTGCAAATATAATTTAAAACAATATAGAAAAAAATAATTAGACTTCTATATAAAATGTATATATGTAATTTTTGTAAAAAGTATAAATATTTGTTTGAGATTATATTTATTAATATGAAAGCAAAAAAGCTAAATGTTTGTTCACTGTATAAAAATTGAATTTTAAAATGATTATGAATATTATGATTATGTTTATGTTTAATAGTTATTAGAATAATTGTTAGAATGTGACAATAAAGATAAGATATAGTGCAATTACATATTTGTTTTGGATTTTTACCTATTTTATTGTAATTATTCTTTAATTTGAAAATGTTTTTTAATAAACAAAATATCATTACTAGAAGATACCTTATACACTTTGCTAATCTTGTTCCGTCGAAGAAAAATTTGATTATTTTTAACCCAAAGAAATTCAAAATTAAGTGAAACCTTAATTTGCTTTGCCTCATTATAGAGTTTTGACTGCAATAGGGTGAAATGATGTCTAAGAAAAATTTGTTTTCACTTTTCTGATTGCAAATTCAATTCTCCAGTATAAAGATGAGGATACGTTTTTTTCTTCGTTAGCAAATCACTTTTTATCGTGATAGAGGCTAGTTCCACAATATACATCGTATCACTTACTCCTTTTTTTTCTTCACTAACATTTTTTTTTTGAGTAATCTTTCTTATGATTTTGATGTCATCTGCAACAATAGTTGCGCCAATTTTATTTGCGATTTTTATCACAGTGTCAATTGGTGTATCGATTTCTGCTGGTAGTCCAGCTATGACTATGTTATTGGCGTTCTTTTGTTGCTGCGTCTCATCCACTGCGGATTCAAGCCAGTTAATTTTTTGCTCTAGATATTATGATTTATTTTCTGCAGTATGAAGTCGGTTTTTAATATGTTGGTTTTCTTCTAAGAGTTTTTTATTTTGAATTACAAATTCATCTATCTTAGAACTAAAAAAACTTAACGACTGATGAATTCACTAATAAAGTTATTGAGAACGGATCCTAATGTTTTTAAGTACTAAGCCACATTTCCCATTGTGCACTTATTTGTGAAATCAAATTCTAGTAATTTATCAGCCGCACTAAGATTAGGAAACATATCCACATCATTATTTTTTGTAGCTGATTTATTGCCATCCTCCAGTGTCACTGCGTCATTTCTTTCAAAGTCACTTTCATCATCACTGACTTCACCTTCTGGCATTATGACCATGGATAGATTGCTTTTTGATGGGCAACTGTCACATTTCCAGAAAGTTTTCCCCTGTTTAACAGCGTTGAAGATCGCCTTAGTTACCTTAACGCAGTTAACACGGAAGAAACTGAGACACACAGCAGATCATTGTATTGCTCTGGAATTGCCGCTAATATTTTTCTTACAAACTGGACAAATTTTAGACATTATGGTTCACTATTATTTAATTATTTAAGTATTTACAGAAAAAAGTAAGTTATAAAAAATTATAAATTTAAAAAAAATTGCAATTATATATATTTTGTAATACGTTATACAACTTTGGCACAGCCCTTCACAAATTTCCTATAGTATCCTGTCATTCCTAAAAAACTCTTTTTCCCTAATAGAGATTTGGTGATAACCATTTGCCAAGTATAACGTCGTAAAGTATTGAGCATTTCCAAGTTTGTCAAGAATAGAGTCAATGTTTGGTAAAGGGAATTTGTCGTTCACTGTTAAGTCGTTTAAACGTTTGTAATCTACCACAATTCTAAATTTCTTTAGATCTGAATTATCGGTTTTCTATGGTACTACTATTAAAGGGCTTGAGTACCTTGAATTACTTTTTCGAATAATTCCTTGTTCTTCCATTTCTCTGATCGTCAACTTATCCCCTTCTTTCAAGAATAGATTACCGAATCTTTTTATTAAGTTTTTAATTTCTGAGAGTTCTTCTGAATTTACCGTTTTTAAAGTTCTTATTTCATTAAACTGATATGGTGTGTTAAAAAATTTTATATTTTATTCCTAATTAAATTATTTATTCCTTTTTCGAAGTCTATACCTATCTACATTTTTAATAAATCTGCATCAATAATTATTTAATATTTCCTATTGTTTAACTTTTTTACATTTTATCTTTTTAAGGCGTTGGATGGGGTATTGAATTCTAATGGTGCTACTGTATGAATTTTGAAATTAATTTGGTCTTTCCTATTTACTGTTGAAAAACGAATTGGTTTTATTTTTATTTTTTTAAAATCTTCTATTCCGTTATCTATAACGCTAAAATTCGAACCTGTATCAATTAGAGCTAATCATTTTTTGTTTTCTATAGTGACGTTAATAATATGGAGTTCATCCGACGCTAATTTAGAAAAAAAATTAAATAATTACATTCTCTATTATTTTCGCAATTTTTTGTCTGGATGTTCTGACCTTCCATCGGTCCTATCTGTCCTGTCTAGTGCATCTCTGTTCTTGGCAATTTTGGACCGAGTATAGTCTAGAGTTCCTTGACTTTCCATAGAATTTTTGAGGTTGATTGAAATTACCCCTATCTTTATTAAAATTCTTCTTATATGAATAGTTATTTCTATAGTAAAACTGATTATTTTTGCTGTTTTTATTGTCGAATGTGGACTTATTAAAATTTTTCTAACTATTATTATTATACCCGTATGACGGGAGGGAGGGGAGGGGTAGATATAGACGTATGGACCGGATCAGAATTGGGAAAAAAAATCGATTTAGCTATGTATGTGCGTCCTTCCATCCGCTAACTCAAAAACTAAAGGAGCTAGGATCTTAAAATGTTCGCAAATTAGTATTTTTGCAATAGCCATCATCGCTTTTTAAATCCAGCGATTTTAGTCCATGGGTAAAAAAAAAAAAATTTGTAAAAATGCGCCTATATAGGTTCACTCTGTCCGTCCGTCCGTCCCTTTTTGCCTACGACTGACTAAAAAATATCAGCAACGGGCAGGTATTGCAAGAAAAATAATTTAATATTAAAACTTTTTTGTAGCTGGTCCGTATGTTTACACAAACTTTTACTCCGTTTGAAATAGAGTAAAGAAATTTTAACCCCGGGTAGGTATTGCTAAAAAAAATAATTTTGAAAAGAACTTTTTTCTTTAGCCCTATAAGGAGCTATAAGGGCTCGAAAATTGAAATTTTGCTATTTTTAAACACGTGTAACTTGAATACCTGTTCAAATAATACCTTTTTTTACAAATATACAAAATTTAAAGCTTCAGCATTATATTTCAATATATGTTAAAGGTTTTTCTTAAATATAAAAGGGGTTCTTTAAAATGATGAAACTGTCTCTTAGTTTTAAACATTTTTGCTTAGATAATAAAATTAGGTAAAATTCCAAAATGTTGGTGTAGTTCGTAATTAATTCCCTAGAACCTATAAAAATGGAAGGGTGAGGACAGGAGGGGGATAGGCAGATCGTCGAGAATGATCATAAGTTTGCTTAGCAGAAATTTGGGAACCATCCCCATTTAAGGGCTATTAGGACTTAAAAATTAAAACTTTTATGTTTTTATAAAACAGTAACTTATTCACTAGTGTATGTTTTTATAAAATTAAACGTTAACATTGAAGTTCCAACATTTTTCGCACTTGTTAACCGGTTTTCATGAGTGCATTGCGATTATAATCTAAGTATTGATTTGACTATTATTCATAATTATTAAATTGATGAAATAACTAAACTATAATATTTTCATTTATTTTTATATGTATTTTTATAAAAATTAATGATAAAATGCTCAGTAAGAAACCCTATATAATTTTGAAAGTGTGCTTTCTAAAATCCCTTGGTTATTTTCATCACTTGTTTTATAAGAGCATTGCTCTGTACCTATTACTGCTGCGTGTCTGAAATGTTCCCAAAAATAGTTTAGTGTTATAGCCAAAGTTTCTGCAGAATTTGGTTGGTCTACTGCATTGTGTTCAAGTAGCTGCCATACAACTCCTTCTTTTATTTATATATTACTCTACACCTAATTTACTTTTATTGCCAAAGTTTCTGAAAAATTTGGTTGGTCTATTGCGGTGGGTTCGAGTAGCTGCGATACAACTTCTTTTTTTATATGAGCATTAATCTGTACGTATTACAGCTGCGTGTCTGAGATTGCCAAAAGTAGTTTAGTTTTATTGCCGAAGTTTCTGCAAAACTTAGTTGGTCTACTGCAAAAAGTTCGAGTAGCTGACGCACAACTTTTTCGTTTATATGAACTCTATACCTATTGAAATTGGGTGTCTGAAATTTTGCCAAAAATAGTTTAGTGCAATGGCCAAAGTTACTGCAAATTTCAGTTGGTCTACTGTAGAGGGTTCGGGTAGCTGCCATACAACTCCTTCTTTAATATGAGCATTACACTACACCGAATAAAGCTGGTATGTTTGAAATTTTGCCTAAAGTAATTAATGTTTATAATAATAATGATGTAATGTTTATATAATGGTCATATGGGTATTCCAGAATTGGCACCATCTACTCTACCACACTCTTCTTCGGTCTAACTGATTTTAACTTTGATTTAATTTGAGCAATTGCGTAATTTTGGATTTGATGGGAAAATTATTAATTTTATTATACCCGTATGACTATAGATCAAAGGGTATAATAAATTTTCCATTACGTTTGTGACGCAGAGAAGGAGGGGGGTGACTCAAGTGTATGGATCGGATCAGAATCGAAAAAAAAATCGATTTAGCGATGTATGTGTTCCCATCCGTTCGTCCACACGATAACTCAAAAACTAAAGGAGCTAGAATCTTTTGGTCCATCCCAAGTAACATTTGCCAAGAGTAATACTCTTGAAAATTTGGAAAAGATCTCATGAGACTCTCATAACACACTTGAAGGCTCTCATAACATATTTTTTATTATAAGAGTTAAATTTACTCTTACAGAGTTTTTATATGACACTTATAGTGTTAAAAATTCTTTTACTCCTATAGTAAAACTATTTTCATATATCTCCAATAAAAGTACGGAAATTTCTATTCTTATAAAGTCTTTTTTATGAGATTTCAATTCTTATAGAATTGTGCTCTTAAAAGAATTCCTTTGTGAGAATCTAACTTAAATAACACATTATAATAACATTGTTGTTAGAGTTTAAGGAGAAAAATAAAGAGTGAAATTTTATTCATATAAATTACAACAGCAATCACTTTGGATGCTAATTTAATTTAACAAAATGTAAAAATTTAATTGGAGAAAGTACAAGAGAGCTGGTATTATTATAAATATGAATTAAATCTCAAATTAATCTCATAAGAAGATCAATACTCATGTATCAAGATCAATATTCTTATAATAAGAGTAAAAATGCTGATTTATACTTGTAACAAGAGTAAAAAGACTGATTTCATAAAACATACAGTTTTTGTGTTTATATTTAAAACTACAAAGAAGGAGTTGCTTTGCCCCCTCTAAATATCAGCTTTACTGGAAAACTATTTCAAATTAGCTGCAAAATGTATAATTTATATTTGTTTGGTAAAAAATATACAATGTACATTAATCTATTATTGTTTTGTACTACGTAACTAGTTAAAATGATATTATAAAGCCTTTAAAATTTGTCTTTCTTTAAAAATATTTCTGTCATTTTAATTTCTTTATTCTACACAAGATTAAAACAATGCGCACTATATTATGATAAGTAAGTTTTAGTGCATTGCCGGTATTTTTTTTTTACTTTAATTTTTTGCATTACCAATAATATTATGAAGTATAATTTATATTATACATACCTAAATATTTTTATGAATATATATATATCTATATATCGAAGAGCTATATGTTATACTAATTTAAAAAGTTTCATGTTTCATGCTACAAACTTAGTATAAGTTTTGTCATACCTGTGACTTGTTTGTTCAGACATATAAAAAAAATTAGAATTTTCTGATGAAAAAAAAATATTTTGACACTGAAAAAAATTATAAAACAATATGTTTTGTCGAAACACTTGCCAATTAGAATAATTAATATTCACCAATACTATTTTTTTTTTATTATTTCATTGATAATACTTCATATATTTATAAAGTAAATATTTTTAATAAAAATTATTTAAAAAGTTCATATTAATTTATTTAATTTCATATTAATTTATTTAATTTCATACGAATATAAAGAAATATAATATGTTGTCTATAAGACACTGTTAGGTAATGTCAGTAAAAAATATTTTTAATAATATTTTTATTTCATTTATCTTTTTAATAGATAATTAATTATATTATATAGAAATGGTGTTATCTAACTTCTAAACTGATATCCAGACTTTTAAATACCTATAGCCGGTTAGAAGATACAAAAATTCTGCGCGATTTTAAATTTGTTAGAATTTATACAAAAATTAAATATTAATATAATGCATAATATTTCTTAATTATACTTCTAAAGATATTTAATTATTAAAAACAGGAAATATGTATTTTACATTAATTTACAGTTTTTTTTTAATTTCGTTTAAAAATAGGATTATCTTTTAATTTTTATAGCATGGCATGAATTAAAAATAATTTTTGGATTTTTGAATTTTATTCAAAACTTATAAACTTATTCATATTTTTGATGAAGATCAAATACAAAATACAAAATTATAAATTTTGTGATATATTTTATGAACAAATCAGTTTTTAAAATTATAATGATATTTATATTAAATATTTATAACCTTGGCAGCTAGTGCTACTAATAATAATAACAATAACAATGTTACATATTTATAATTATATTAAATTATGTTTAGAATTTTTATAAACTGCCAAATCATAAATGTGAAAAAATTTGTACTTTATTTGATATTGTTTACTTTCTTAAATCATAAACATTTATATTATAATGTGTTGGTTTCTCTTTCTAACAATACTCATAAGGGGAATCAAGCACTCATTATAAGAATAAGCTACTTATTATAACACCCTTATGAGTATTTTATGAGTGTTAATTAACTCTCATAACTGCGCCCTTAAACTCTTTAATGACCTCATAAGGCATTTAAAGAATTCTTCAAGAGTAAATTATGAGAGCAATACTCCTATAATTAACTCTTAAACAATTCTTCTAGAGTCGTATGAAATATATTTTGTTACTTGGGATGAGTTCGGGTAACTGCCATACAACTTCTTATTTATATGAGCATTCCTGTGTACCTATTACAGCTCCGTGTCTATAATTTTGCCAGAAGTAGTTTAGTTTTATGTCAAAGTTTCAGCAAAATTTGGTTGGTCTGCTACAGTGAGTTCGAGTAGCTGCCATACAACTTCTTGTTTAATATGATCATTATTCTATACCAATTAAAGTTGGGTGTCTGAAATTTTGTCAAAAATACTTAAGTGTAATGGCCAAAGTTACTGCAAAATTTAGTTGGTCTACTGCAGAGGGTTCGAATAGCTGCCATACAACTCCTTCTTTTATGAGCATTACTCTATACCTATTAAAGTTGGGTTTCTGAAATTTTGACAAAAATAGTTTAGTGTAATGGCCAAAGTTACTGCAAAATTTAGTTGGTCTACAGCAGAGGGTTTGGGTAGCTGCCATGCAACTACTTCTTTTATATGAGCATTAAACTACACCTAAGCTGGTATGGTTGAAATTTTGCCAAAAGTTACACATAAAAATTAATAAAAAACGAGGAAGATTATAGTTGCCCTTGTCAACTTTTAGATACCCGTGCATACCCACTAACCGTTATTTATTTTCCATATGCTATTATAAATATAATAAATGCTATCATAAAAAAAAATATAAAAAAGTAAAATAGTTAAAAAAAATTTAACTTATTATCCCATAATTTTTGCTTAAAAAAAAAATAAATTTTTAATTCATTATACCATAATTTTTGCTTAAAAACAAAAAAAAAAAAAAACCATAAAAAATTCAAAATCAATTCTATCTCTTTTAATTAATTTTTAATTCACGAATATATTAAACCTAAGCATCATATAATCATATTGATAAAATGATTCATTCAAAATATTACACATATACATATTATATGAATATACATATATAAATTATTTATGAAGCCATTTACTTAAAAAAAATCTTTGTTCTTTTTTGCTTATCTTACATTTTTTGTAAACTACGCATCATTTAAATCATATGAAATCGTAACTCGAAATCGTTCGAAATAACTCGAAAACAAAACAACAAAAAAACAAAATTCATATAATTTCATGTTAAATACAAGATGCATAGCAAAATTTCAAATTTTTGTATGAAAATATTGGAGTTAAAAAAGTTAGTTGTTCGAGAGCTACCCGAAGTTTTGGTCCGATCTTAACCGAAAAAAATAGGGAACCTAGAAATTGATTGAAAAATATTTTGTGAAAATTTCAAAACTGTAGCTCTTTTAGTTTTTGAGTTATCGTGCTGACACACAGACGGACGGACGGAAAGACACACATAGCTAGATCAACTCATTTTTCGATTCTGAGTCGATACGTACCCTTGACACTATATCTAGCTCGTCTAGATCGATGCGTTACAAACGGAGGAGCAAATTTATTATACCCGATGTCATATATGTATGTACGGGTATAAAAACATATTCAAGTTAAAGGTGCTTAAAAATATAAAAATGTTCTTAAACAATTTCTACTAATTTCTAAGGATCTAACATATCCTAAAGTTTCAAGTTTCTAGCTTGAGTCGTTCAGAAGTTATGTTCGACCAAACATTTTGCAAAAATTGAGTTTTGGCTAATGGTAAATTTTTGTACCGTATGGCAATCCAATGAATTTGTTTTTTAAAAATAAGCTTATAAAAGCGTCTGTCTTTCGGCGTTTTCAGATTGAAAAAGTACCTCATAAAATTCTTGTTATAACGTTTTAAATATAGGGTTTCTTCCAAATTTGAGGGACTGTAGCTCCGTAACGGGTGCGGCTGCAGAAAAAAGTTCTTCCATGAAATTATTTTTTTTGCAGTACCTACCCGTAGTTAAAATTTCTTCTCTCTCTTTCGAACGATGTAAAAGTTTGTGTAAATATACGGAAAACGGACGGATAAAGTCAAAATTAATAAAAACCTTCGACACTTGTTAAAACTTTCGTTTTGCAGCTTTCAATTTTGTATATAAATTCTTAACTGACTCTTTCTTATTTCTGAGGATCTTACTTCTCCCAAAATTTCAAGTTTCTAGATTGAGCCGTTCAGAAGTTATAAAGGGCCAAAAATTTTGCAAAACATAGTTTTAGATAACGGTAAATTTCAATACCTTATGGTAACCCTATACATTTGGCTTTTAAAAGATTGTAAAGCTTATAAAAACAGCTGTATAATTATTTAAATATAGGGTTTTTTCCGGCTTGGGGGGGCTGTGGCTGCGATAAGGGGGTTTCAGAAAAATGTTTTAATATTAAATTATTTTTATTGCAATACGTAACCGTCTCTGATATTTTTTAGTCAGCCGTAGGTAAAAAAGGCTGGACGGATAGACTGAAACTATATAGGCACATTTTTACAAATTTTTTTGAAAATGTGCTAAAAAATAAGTAAAAATTATTTTTTGGTGATTGCAAGAGTTCACTAATCTTAAAAAAGTAGCAAAAAGCAGAATAATCTTAAAATAAATGTTTAATATCGTAAAATAGGCGTTTTAATGCCGAAATAAATTTTAACAGAACTAATTAGGATTGTATCTTTGTTCTGACCATATCTGATCATATTTTATATAAAATATCTCTACACAATATTTTTTCGATTTATAGGAATGAAAATATATACCTAAATATATTTATGTATTTATGGTTTTTAACGAAGGAGAGAGAAAAAGAGCCGATCCCTAACTCGTTCTGAAATTTAAAGAATTTTAGATTTTGTTTTTAACTTTTTCTTTTTTTTTTTAATTTTTGGATCGTTTTTAGGTCATTGATTTGGAATAAATAATTAAGTTTAGATTATTGATATACAAGTATTTATAGTACTGCTTATGTATTATTACTACATATACTTAAGCACAAACAATTTGACTTTCGATGATCACCAATCTCGAAAAATGAAATTAAATAAAAACAAATAATTAAAATAAATAAAGTTTTTTAAAAAAGCACATTATCAAAATTAAAAAATGTTCCATAATAAGTTTTGAATAAAGAATATTTTGAAAACTAAATTTATTATGGTTTTTTAAATTTAAAAGCTTTTATATAATTAACTTGACATTTTCTTAAGTTTTAAAAAAAACCCTTAAAATATATTTTGGAGCTTTAATTTTTGTACATTAGCTTAAAAAACAATTTGGACAGACATTTCAGTTACAGATGATTAAAAATTACAAAGTTTCAGTTTTTAAATCCTTACAGTTCCTAATAGGAGGTCCATACTAAAAAGTCTTTCTAAAAGACATATGATTGAATTCCTCTCAAAATTTTCAGCTAATAACTTAACGGTTTATATGATATAAAGGATCAAGAATTTCGCTTAAATTGAGTTTCGTACAATGGTTAATTAAAGTATAGTATATAACATCCCTAACATATCTGCCATATGTATTTAAAAAGCTTATTAAAACAGTTATCATTAATTTGTTTTTTCAGATTGAAAATATGCCTTACAGAACTTTTTTAAATTTCTTTCTAAATTTCAAACGGCGTAAAAGTTTTATAAACATACCGACGAACACATTTTTTCAAAAATTTTTTGAAAATGTGCTTAAAAGAGTCTAAGCAAAGATGTTTTGAAAAATGACAAATTACGTGAAAAAATAAAAATCAGAGTAAAATATATACATGCAAATTTGTAATAAAAAAAATAATGGAAACCAATTTATAAAAATACTCTAAACAGGTATAACATTTTAACGAGCGAATGATAATCAATTTGGAATTTTGAGAAAAAAAAAATAAACTTGGTAACGTAATAAAGAATAAAACTGAATTAGTAATTTTTAATTAAATGAAATTTAAAACAAATTAAAATATTTAAAAAATTGTTTTGGAGGTTTTGCAGATAAAGTTATGGGGTAAGAGGCTAATGAACTATGCCATAAACTATATATTATTTAGCATGTAATTATATTTTTCTAAAGATAAATATAATTGCTCGTGTATTTTTAAACGTGTTTTTAAGTGTAATTCAACTACAATACTTTTGATCCAGTATCATTCAGCTGATATTATTAGTAATATTGCATTGTAACGAGGAAGATTATAGTTGCCCTTGCCAACTTTTAGATACCCGTGCATACCCACTAACCGTTATTTATTTTCCCTATGCTATTATAAATATTACAAAAAAAATATAAGAAAGTAAAATAGTTAAAAAAAAACTTTAACTTATTAGGTATCCCATAATTTTTGATTAACTTATTATCCCATAAAAAAAAAAAAAATAGCCCACCCTAAAAGTTGGTCCGAGTGATGTCCAACTTTGCCAACTAACTTGTCCTATTACTTTATCTGCCCAGTTTTGATTTTAACCTCGTAGCTTCATTAGATTCACAGTTATCGAATTGATTACTTTGTATGGCAGCTGCCCGAAAACGGGTCCGTAACATTTTGAAACTTCATATAAGTGCTCGATTCATTCTATAACTAGCAGTGTGTAATTTTTATCCTCGTAGTATAATCTGTTTCCAAGAAATTCATATTGGTGCAAAGAAGTTGTATAGCAGCCCCCGAAAATGGGGCCGTATCATTTTGAAACTTCATATAAGTGCTCGATCCATTATATAACTAACAGTGTGTAATTTTCATCCTCGTAGTATAATCAGTTTCGAAGAAATTTATATTGGTGCAAAGAAGTTGAGTGGCCGCTCCCCAAAACCTTGATCTGGTCTTAAACAAAAAGAATAGGGAACCTCAAAAATGTCCAAAAAATGTTTTGTGTAATTTTCAAAACTCTTGCTCTAATTTTTCAATTCTATCTCTTATAATTAATTTTTAATTCACCAATATATTAAACTTAAGCAAAATCAAGTTCATATGATCATATTCATATAATAATCATCATATCCATAATCTATCAATCTATCAATATCAATAAGCCATTTACTTAAAAAAAATCTTTGTGTTCTTTTTTGCTTATCTTAAATAAACTACGCATCATTTAAATCATATGAAATCGTAACTCGAAATCGTTATCTACATAAAAAACAAAAAACAAAAAAACAAAATTCATATAATTTCATGTTAAATACAAGATACATAGCAAAATTTAAAATTTTTGTATGAAAATGTTGGAGTTGAAAAAGTTAGTTGTTCGAGAGCTACCCGAAGTTTTGGTCCGATCTTAACCAAAAAAAATAGGGAACCTAGAAATTGATTGAAAAATATTTTGTGAAAATTTCAAAACTGTAGCTCTTTTAGTTTTTGAGTTATCGTGCTGACACACAGACGGACCGACGGACGGACAGACACACATAG
Source organism: Dolichopus griseipennis (assembly GCA_963082915.1). Lineage (NCBI taxonomy): Eukaryota > Metazoa > Arthropoda > Insecta > Diptera > Dolichopodidae > Dolichopus > Dolichopus griseipennis. Next base: position 108,004,851 of record OY720441.1, read on the forward strand.
CTAGATCGACTCATTTTTCGATTCTGAGCCGATACGTACCCTTGACACAATATCTAGCTCGTCTAGATCGATGCGTTACAAACGGAGGAGCAAATCTAATATACCCGATGTCATATATGTATGCACGGGTATAAACACACAAATTACCCGTGCACACATATATGACATCGGGTATATTAAAATTGCTCCTTCGTTTGTAACGCATCGATCTTGACGAGCTAGATATAGTGTCAAGGGTACGTATCGGCTCAGAATCGAAAAATTAGTCGATCTAACTAAGTGCGTCTGTCCGTCCGTCCGACCGTCCGACCGTCCGTCCGTGTGTCAGCACGATAACTCAAAAAGTAAAAGGGCTAGAGCCCTGAAATTCACACAAAGTCATTTTTAAACAATTTGTAGGCTCCCTATTGTTTTTGGTTAAAATCGGACCAAGGCTTCGTGGAGCTGCCATGCAACTTTTTTGCACCAATATGAATTTCTTCAAAACTAATTATACTACGGGGATGAAAATTACACACGGTTAGTTTTATAATGACTCCGGCACTTATATGAAGTTGCAAAATGTTAGGGCCCCATTTTCGGGAGGCTGCCATACAACTTCTTTGCACCAATATGAATTTCTTCAAAACTAATTATACTACGAGGATGAAAATTACACACGGTTAATTATATAATGAATCGAGCATCTATATGAAGTTTCAAAATGTTAGGGCCCCATTTTCGGGGGGCTGCCACACAACTTTTTTGCACCAATATGAATTTCTTCAAAACTAATTATACTACGGGGATGAAAATTATACACGGTTAGTTTTATAATGACTCCGGCACTTATATGAAGTTTCAAAATGTTAGGGCCCCATTTTCGGGGGCCTGCCATACAACTTCTTTGCACCAATATGAATTTCTTCAAAATTAATTATACTACGCGGATGAAAATTACACACGGTTAGTTATATAATGAATCGAGCACTTATATGAAGTTTCAAAATGTTACGGCCCCATTTTGGGGGGCTGCCATACGAAATTTTCGATTCAATAACTGTAAATCTAATTAAGCCACAAGGTTAAAATTAAAATTGGGCAGGTAAAGTAATAGGGCAAGTTAGTTGGCAAAGTTGGACATCACTCGGACCATCGGACTTTTAGGGTGGCCCAATTTTTTTTTTTTTTTTTTTTTACATCAAAATTATGGGATAATGAGTTAAATGTATAAGGGAAGTAAATTACGGTTTATTTTATACTCCATAGTTGGTATGCACGGGTATCTAAAAGTTGACAAGGGCAACTATAATCTTCCTCGTTTAACTTTTATTTACTTTTCTATTTTTTGCAGTTCCTTTCAATTTACAATTTTACAATTATTAATCGTTATCGAATGTAGATGTGCTAAAAATTAACGGAAAAACTGAAATTAATAATTTTTATTTTTTTATTAAACTTAAATTGCGTAATTTTTTTATTACCGCTTGAAATTGAAATTTGATCACTTCATTATTTAAAGTTATCGAGCAGTTGTTCTTACAACCATAAGCTTGTGATAGCAATGGATTGTACTAAATGTAAGCTGAAAATTAGAGGTGAAACAGGTGTAAGGTGTGCTGGGGTATGTAACAAGATATACCACAGTCAAATTAAATGCTCGGGACTAGATCAGTCTTCAATTGGAGTACTAAATGTGAATTCCAATATAAAATTTATATGTGATGAATGTGTTTTATACATCCAAAATGTTGATATGGTGGTTCAAAACATAGATTGCTCAGTCAAAAAAAATAGTGATTATTTAAAACAATATAAGGCTGAATTTGAATGTGCTTTGAAGAAAAATGAACAAGAGGTTATTCAATTACTAAAAGGCATCGAAGGAAGATACTTAGAGAGATTAGAGCAAATAAAAAAAGAACAAAAAAGCGAAATTGAAAAAATGTGTCAACTTACGGAAACTTTTAAATCGGAGAGTGCAAATATGAATTCCAATCTTAAAAATACTATATCTAAGAACAATGAACTCAGTAGTGAATTAAAAATTTTAAACAATGAAAATAAAAAAAAATATAAATATAGGTCAAAATATTTCATTTGCTGATATTTTAAAAAGTGCTAGTGTAAGCAAAAAAAATTTGCCACCAATAAAAACAGGTGTACCGCTGGTTATTAAACCGAAACAAAAACAAAAATGCCAATTAACTAAAATGGATTTAAGTAAACAAATGTATCCAATAAATCTCAAGATAAAAAATGTGGTAAATAGGAAAAATGGAATGGTGCTTATTGAAACTGAAACAAAAGAAGAACGGGATAAAATAATAAATACACTTGAAAATAAGTTGGAAGATTATGAAATTAAGGTGCCCGCTGAAATAAAAACAAAAATTGAAGTTGTACATATGGGTGTTAAATATACTGAAGAAGACTTAATTAACAAACTTAAGGCACAGAATGCTAATTTAGAGCACAATTCTATGAAAGTGGTGAAAATATGTGAAGCAAAAATAAATTATAACAAAAACGGAAGAATCCAATAAAAAATCTGGTCAAAGTCAAAAAAGCAGTGTATTACTTAAACTATTACCCTTCAAAAAGATAATTAATGCAAACAAGAAAACTTGCACAATTCAAGTTAACAAGAACAGTAATAATAATATATGTTTCTCTGACAAAGATTCCAAGGACATCGTGGCAACAGATTCCAACAATAAACTTCATCAGAGTGAAAATATTAATGATAGTCAAAATAAAAATAATAATATTGCTAATAATAATATTACTCTTAAGATATACTATGCTAAAGATGAAAGACAACTTGTAGTGCCAACAACTAAATATGCTAACTGGATAAAGGGTGAAACGATAAATGTAGGCAGTAGTGAGATTGCAAAGTCAAATAACAAAAACTTTATTAATCCACTAGCTCCACCGATTGTCAGATTAACTAGAAATGTAATTATATCTGGTGACAATATTTATGCTATTTCTCGGCTTAGAGAACACAGAATATACAACAATGTTAGATTATTTTTGTCGTATTTTCATGATCATGGTGATACCTCTTATGAGGGAATGACGCAAACTAGTCTAAAAGTACTTATACACCAAGAAGGTTTGCCAAATAACCATCAAGAGCTCTCTAACCTATACTTTAATTATCATGAAACTACAGGAGTATCAAGAAAGGAAGTGCTACAAGATCTAGCTCATTTTAGGAGACATGTAGAAAATACATAAAGAGAGAATGTGCAGAGATATAGAGAATCATGGCAAAATTATTTGATTGGAAGACCATGATGATGGACAAACTATTGAATTTGAAAATGGTGCATTTTAATGCTAGAAGTTTGAGGAAAAATCTGATCGAAATTGAAACATTTATAAAAATTAAAAATGATGTTGATATTATCATGGTTGGAGAAACTTGGCTTTATTCAGAAGAAGAAAAATACTTTAATATTCCTGGGTATACAGCATCCTTTATCTCTAATAATTTAAGCAGAGGAGGTGGCTGCGCAATATATGTAAAGCAAGGTATTAGTCACAAAGTTTTGGAAACACATATTACGTTCAATACTATTGTAATTTATTTAGAAGATACCAAACCTACCATTAATATTGCCGTATGTTACAAAAGCCCGTCTGAAAACAATAAGGCATTTATAGAACATCTAGATCAGCTGTTCAATAAGTACAAAAATATAATTGTGGTTGGTGATACTAACATCGATTTGCTCTCTGAAACGGACGCAAGCAGAATGTATATGGATATGCTAGATGTTAACTCTGTTAACATAAATAACATGAATGAAGCTACTAGAATTACATTAAACTCAGCGACTCTGTTAGATCATGTTCTTTCAGATCTTAAGACGAATCGATTTGGTTTTAATATCACTTTGCATGATATTCCTAACCTAGATCATAAAGCAGTATGTGTTGAAATTAAATCAGTTCTCAGAAAACTTGAAACGATGGTGTATAATCAAATAACTGGTACTAACTACTCTAAATACTCATATCTGTTGGAATATCACTTACGTAGACATACTTGTCAAAATATTGATGAATTGATTGAAGTTATAAAATATTGCAAGGACACTAGTACAAGTGTTAAATATATGAGAATTAGAAAAAATAATTCGTGGATGTCCAGAGAAATTTTAAAACTAATTGAACACAGAAATAAATTGTATAAGTATCATAAAAAATACCCTAATATTGCGGAGCATAAAATAGAATATAATGAATTAAAAAACAAGGTTAATGTAGAGATAAAGAAAGCAAAGCAAAATTATTTTAATAGAAATTACAAGAAGCTGGTTCAAATACTTAAAAATATGGAATGTTCTGAACTCTCAGATAGCAAACCAAAAAGCAGATAGTAACAATGTTATAAAGGAAATAATACAAAATGATAAAATTTTAAATATTAGCAAAGACATAGCCAACGGCTTTAATGAACATTTTATTAATGTTGGAAGAGAGTTAGCTGATAAAATACAAACTAAAGAAGCAAATATAATAAAAAATAGAATAAATTAAAGTTCCATGTTCTTGGTACCTACTAATGAAATAAAAGTGCTTAATGTTATTATGAATCTAAAAGATAATTCACCTGGCTCAGATAATATAGCAGCAAAAGACTTAAAAGCGGTAGCTGAGATAATATCTCCGATAATTAGTAATTTTATTAATGACAGCTTTCGCACAGAAAACTATCCTAGTTTATTAAAATGCAGTACTGTGATTCCAATATACAAGAATGGTTCTCGCTTGGAAACATCTAATTACCGGCCGATAACACTCACTAACTGCATGAGTAAAATATTTGAAAAAATAATTAATAAAAGAATATGTGAATTCATTAAATATGCAGGCGGATTTGACATCAATCAGTTTGGCTTCCAGAAGTCGCATGGAACTGATGTAGCAATCAATGATTCTGTGAAATCTATTATTGGACATCTTGATAAAGGAAACTATGTATGCTCTGTTTTTGTAGATCTGAGTAAGGCATTTGACACAGTGGAGCATCAAATATTGTTGGACAGATTATATGAAACTGGAATAAGAGGACTACCGCATGAACTACTAAGAACGTATTTGACAAACAGATTTATAAAAACGAAAGTTAATGGTGTTTGTAGCAATGAACGTGCCATAAATATAAGTGTGCCACAATGGTCAGTTCTTGGACCTTCCTTGTATCTATTGTATGTACATAATATGCAATTTTCTAACATTAAAGCTGATTATAAAATATTTACTGATGATACATTGCTTATCTATACAGCAAAAAATGCGGAAACATTAGAAAGATTGGTTAATAATGATTTGAAATTATATATGAGATGGTTATATGGAAATAAATTAAAAATGAACATTGAAAAAACAAAGTACATGATTTTTAAACGTCTAAATAAGCCTGATATCAATCCAAAAATTTGTATTGATAGTAGAGAAATTAAAAGAGAACAAACTTATAAATATCTCGGTATTATAATAGATGACAAATTATCATGGAATGATCATGTTAATTACATTATAAAAAAGATAATGCCATTGCTAGGCTCTATTAGAAGAAGTGGAATAATATTAGATGACACATCAGCTAAACTATTATTTCATGCACACATCATGTCTCATATAAGATACAATGTGGCGACATGGTCGTGTTGTTCAAATACATTAAAAATGAAAATGAAAATAATAATAAACAAAGCAATCAAGATACTATACAAACTAAATTGGCGTACTCCAACTGATGATCTATACAAAAATACGGGATTCCTTAACTTAGACGAATTAATAATATTGGAAAAGGCTAAAATTATACATAAAATAGAAAATGGTGTTACTAAAAGTAAAACTTTATTACCAAAAAGAAGGAATATTCACAATTATAACACAAGAAACATGGGAAAGCTATGTCATGAAAAAACTCGAGCTGAATTGGCTAAAAACAGTAATTTTACTCATCAATAAGAATTTACAACTATCTTCTGGAGAATTTAAAGAATTGCAGTAATATAAGTCGCTTCACATTTAAATTGAAAATATTATTAAAAAAAGATCAGGCTTTATTAAAAAAATTGTTAGAATTATAACTAAATTAATATTTTATTGTTAAATATACATTAGGTTATAATAAAAATATATATTTAATTTTTGTATTTATACTCCATAACTGTATTATAATATATATTATAATTGCTAAGACTCTTATACCAATTTTAAGTTATTGTCTAAGTCTAGTATATTGTAATTTTATAACTGTAATATCATGAATTTATAATAAATAAATAAATAAATAAAATAAAAAAATAAATAAAATTATTTATCTTTAGCATATTTTTGTCCAAAAATAGCAAATTTTTTACATTTTATAAAGTAGAACCGAATCAAATTAAAAGTTTCATTTGCATACACTCACTGAAGTGATACCTAACAAAATAATTTAACGGATAACTTAAACTATTACCTATAGTTTGGTTTGTACAAAGTACCATTTTAAAATACTATATTTAAAATATATTTTAAATATAAAACCATTTTAACTTCAACTGAAGATATTTACGAGCACATATTAAGTGAAGATTTTTATACCCTACACCTATAGAATAGGTAAAGGGGTATATTAACTTTGGTATGGTGTTTGTAACCACCTAAAGAAAGCGAGCTAGATATGGAAAAGTATATATATTTGTGATCAGCGTGACCTCCTGGGTCGATATAGACATGTCCGTCCGTCCGTCCGTGCGTCAAAAAATAATGGAGCTATCTTGATGAAATTTTAACTGTAGGTTACTGGGACTAAAAGTACGGCGGGGATTGCATATGGGCGAAATCGGCTCATGGGTTCGGATTCTGGACCTTTTAATCGATCCAAGGGCTAACGAACATATATAAAAAATCACGATAACTCAACAACTAATGACGCTCTCTTCATCTAATTTGTGCTGTAGGTTACTAGTAATGAACCTACTTTGGGGATTGTGTAAGTTCGGGATTGGACCATGGGTTCGGAACCTAGAACTTTTTGATTGAATTTAGGCCAAACGAGCATAATTCCGGAACAAATGAAGATAGAACCTCCAAATTTGGTATCAGGGTGTCCCTTCCTATTTCCTAAGTGTCTTGGAAATTTGGGCCCCATTGGAGCAGTGGGTCGGGGACCAGCCACACATTTCCGAAGACCTTAAAGCATATCTTTAAAATTAATAAAGATAGCAACTTAAAAAAATGTAGAAGCTTCAAATTTGGCACAAGGGTGTTCTTTACTATCTCTTGCGTGTCCCCCTAATTTTGGATTAATTGGAGTGGTGGCTCAGTACCCCTCTTAGATCTCCCAAGTTTTAAAAGCTTATAATCGAAATTAATAAAAATAGTAACTTAAAATTAAGATAGAATGGTCAAATTGTGTACAAGGGTTAACTAGTACTATAAGTACAGCACGGAATGTATAAGGGCGAAATCAGACCAAGGGTTCGGATTCTGAACCTTTTAATCGGTTTCAGGGCTAACGAACATATCTTAAAAATCACGATAACTCAACAACTAATGACGCTATCTTCATGAAATTTGGTTCTGTAAGTTATTGGTAATGAAACTACGGCGGCGATTGCGTACGGTGAGGATTGGACAATGGGTTCGGAACATAGAACTTTTTGATCGAATTTAGGCCAAACTAGTATAATTCCGAAACCAATGAAGATAGAACCTCCAAATTTAGTATCAGGGTGTTGCTTTCGATTCCCTTAGTCTCCTTGAAATTTGGGCCAAATTGGAATAGTGGGTGGGGTCCAGCCACTCAGTTCCGAGGACCTTAAAGCATATTTTCGAAATTGATTAAGATAGTAACTTGAAACAAATGTAGAAGCTGCAAATTTGGCACATGGGTGTTCTTTACTATTTCCCGCGTGTCCATCTAATTTTGGATCAATTGGAGTGGTGGTTCAATAGCTCTCTTAGACCCCCAATGTGTAAAAGCTTATCATCGAAATTAATAAAACTAGTAACTTAAAATTAAGATGTAACGTTCCAATTATGTACAAGGGTTAACTAGTATTGAAAGTATGACAGGGACTGCAATTTGGTCGAAATCGTACCATGGTTTCGGGTCCTGGAACCCTTGAAAAGTTCAAGGGCTATCAAACATATATCTTAAAAACACTATAACTCAAAAAATAATGCCGCTATTTTGATGAAATTTAAACTCTAGGTTACTAGTAAGGAAAGTCCCATGGGAATTGGTTTAACGAGTTGTTGGTTTAACGAGTTTAATTTCGAAGCCAAAAAATATATTTCCTATTTCCTGTGTGTCCCCGAAATTTAGACTTAATTATAGTGGTTCAGCTATGTTCAAAGGTACTTGCTGCATTTATGTAAAACTTATTTTTATGTTCAAATGAATTATATGAAAAGGTCTAAATTTATAATTGTATTTTAGAAATACATTTATTGCATATTTTGCTTTTATAAGCTTTTCTATTAGGTATATAAACTAACCATTTAAAATAATTGCAATTTTGAAAAATTTGGATTATTAAATATATTATGCTTTGATTATCTTTTTATCACAAAATTTAATGATTAGAATTTTTTCATTTTGTGATTGAATTGGAATAAATATATTTTCATTTATTTCAAGTTTTTTTGTTTTTTAATATTTTTAAATAGATAAAGTAGTAAGAATTTGTAATATTTTTTAATAGATAGTGTAATTAGAAAACGTTTTTAGTATTATAAAGTTAATTTGGTTAGCTATGTATTACGATCAAATTAATAACAGCTTTTATGGTGTTAAAATGACTTAAATTTGAACCAAATAGGTGTAGGGTATTTCTAAGTCGGTTGCACCGACTGACTGTTTCTTTACTTGTTTGCCTTTATTTCTCTACAGAAATAACTTGAATAGGGATAAGGTTTAGCTATTTAAGTTGACAATTTTAACAACGATGTAAGAAACGTGTCTCTTATAATTTTAAGTCAAAAATATATAAACCTTTTAAAATATTATGAAAATACCTAATGAAAACTTAAAATATTTTAAACGTTAATTAATCTTTGTTTTCCAATGTAATGAGGTATACTCAAAACTATGGATTGGATTAAAATCGAAAAGTAAATATATTTCAGTATATGTGTGAAGTTTGCAAAAGTAGTTTAGTTTTATGACTAAAGTGGGTACAAAATTTTATAATATAAATATAAAATAAAAAATACGAAGAGTTTTTAAAAGAGCACTTTTTCAAAATTATATAGTGTTTCATACTGAATATTTTATCATTTCTTTTTACAAAAATATATATAAAAACAAGTAAAGAAACAGTCAGTCGACCTACTTAGAAATACATTACACCTATTTGGTTCAAGTTAAATGGGAAGTCCATAAGTCATTTTAAAACAATACAAGCTGTTATTAGTTTCGTCGTAAAACATAGCTAACCAAATTAACTTTATAATGCTAAAAGCATTTTCTAATTAGACTATCTATAAAAAAATATTACAGATTTTGAAAATTTAGATAAGTTAGAAATTTCCAGTTAAAACAAAATTACAATTGATCTCAATTCAACAAAAAACCTCTAAAGATTAAAGAATTTAGAAATAGAAATTTGAATACATACATACATCTATACATAAACACTTTATAAAATTTCATAGATTCCATTCGCAACTATGCACTTTGCAAGTTTTAGAAAAATTTATTTATTTAAACAAAAATGAAAAAATCAAAACAAAAAGTTTCCCGTTACAATTGCAACCTCATAAGAAATTGAAAATAAAATATTTGGTCACCTTCAAATATTCATAAAGGTTATATTTTGTTATTGAGATCTATAAAGTTAGATTTTAAAATAATTATTTTAGAACCTTTATATGCATACATATCTATATAGGTATGTACGCAAGTACATACAAAATTAAATAATTTTTTAGAAAAAAAGAAATCAATTCGAAAAAATTAACTATGAATTTATGAATGAAAAAATCATTGTTTATACTCATAGAATTACTAGTACTAGAATGGCAATAGAGAAAAAATTTTCAGACAAATTTCAAAATTTAGTACGTGTACCGTTTGTATGTATTTACTAGTTTCTCCGCGATTCATTTCATTTTGAAAGTGAAATATAAAAGAAACTTTTAAGTACGATTTAAGTAAGATTTCAAACTTAAAAGTAAATGAAAACAAATTAGAAAATATTATATTCAAAAAATTTGTGTGTTGTTGTGCTTTTTGAAGTTTTTTAAAAAACATTAAATTAAATAAAGGATTATTAAGATGGGAAGAAAGTATTGCTTAAAGATTTTTTTTTATTTCTTGAGGTTTTACAAATTTCAGCCGATTTTTTTTAAATTATTTTAAAGGTATTTTCCTTGCGTTTTTTGCTTCCCATTTTTCATTATTATTAAATGACCGTTCTGTAAATTTACCAAAACATTGTCTATTTTCGAATAGAATTAATTTGACAATCATATTGTAATGCTAAAATTTTTAAATAATAAGTAAAATTTTGATTGAATAAAAAAAGGGTAAAGAAAAAACCTTTTAATGCTTTTTTCGGAAACGTTAAGTTATTTGAAACAGAAATCAAAACCCCCTTACGGTTAACATAAATGTAGATTTCATATTTGCAAAAGGTTCGTTCATATTTAAAAATGGCTAAAAATGTTTAAATATTCACAAGACTATAAATACTTTTTTTTTTGTTCAAAAAATTATGATTTGTTTGTGATTTATTTATTTTCATTTCCACGATGAATAAATAAACCTACTATAAACCTTAAGATAAATCAAAATAGATATGTAAGTTAATTAAAATTAAACTAAAAATGTACTTGTTGGAGATTCCATTATTTTTAAAAATAGTTGACTGCAATTTCTTCTAATATTATTTATATTTTTTGCTTGTTTTTTTGTTCAATTATATATATAAAAGTAAATTAAATAAAATAGTAAATATCTTTATTCGAAATAACTTACAATATACAAACTGCCCATCAAATGTATTTCTATGTAAAAATGTAAACAAAAAAACTAATGAGAAACTGCCTAATAAACATTCTCATTTACTCAAATTTAAGCAATGACAAATGAAGTAGCCGTACCATTTGTATACGCATACGAAATTGCATATGTATTTTTTTGTCTGAATACCTCAGGATAGGAAATCACATTAGAAGAAAAGAGTCGGGAACATTCTTTTGCCATTCTAGAACTAGTAATTCTATGTTTATACTAGTAGACTATTTGTCAAAAGGGTCGAATTTCGGAGCTAGGATTCTGGAACTTTCAACAAATCGTATTTATAAAAAAACCGTCATCGCAATTGAAATTCAGCCGGTTTGCACAACGGGCTCGGGTAGCTGCTATATAACTTCTTGTTTTATATGAGCATTACTCTGTACTTATTAAAGCTGGGTATCCGAAATTTTGCCAAAAGTAGTTAAGTGTAATGGCCAAAGTTACTGGAAAATTTGGTTGGTCTACTGCAGAGGATTCGAGTAAGTGCCATACAACTCCTTTTTTTATATGAGCATTACACTACACCTAACAAAGCTGTATGTTTGAAATTTTGCCAAAAGTAATTAATCGGATGATTAACGTTAGCCTTTTCAAAGGTTCCAGAAACCGAAACCATGGTACAATTTCGCCCATATGCAGTCCTCGTCATACTTTCAATACTAGTTAACCCTTGTACACAATTGGAACGTTCTATCTTAATTTTTAGTTACTATTTTTATTAATTTCGATGATAAGTTTTTTAAACCTTGGGGGCTCTAAGAGAGGTACTGAACCACTACTCTGGTTGATCCAAAATGGGGGAACGCGCAGGAAATAGTAAAGAGCGCCCATGTACCAAATTTGAAACTTCAAAATTACTTTGAAGTTACTATCTATATTAATTTCGAAAATATTTTTTAAGGTCCTTGGAACTGTGTGCCTGGTCCTCAACCAACTACTCCAATTGGTCCCAAATTTCAAGGACACTAAGGAAATAGAAAGAGACATCCTGATACCAAATTTGGAGGTTCTATCTTCATTGGTTTCGGAATTATACTCGTTTGGCCGAATTTCGATCAAAAAGTTCTAAGTTCCGAAGCCATTGTAAATTACCCACCGTACGCAATCACCGCCCTAGTTTCATTACCAGTACCCTACAACACAAATTTTATGAAGATAGCGTCATTAGCTGTTGAGTAATCGTGATTTTTTATATATGTTCGTTAGCCCTTAGACCGTTTAAAAGGTGCAGAATCCGAACCCATGGGCCGATTTCGCGCATTTGCAATCCCCGCCGTACTTTCAGTCCTAGTAACCTACAGTTAAAATTTCATCAAGATAGCTCCATTATTTTTTGAGTTTTCGTGCCTACGGACGGACGGACGGACATGGCTATATTGACTCAGGAGGTCACGCTGATCACAAATATATATACTTTAAGATATCTAGCTCGCTTCCTTTAGGTGATTGCAAACACCATACCAAAGTTAATATACCCCTTTACCTATTCTATAGGTGTAGGGTATAATAAATGATAATATTATAATTTAGTTATTTCGTCAATTCATTATTAAATATGAACAGTAGTGAAATAATTAGAATAAAATCCTAATGTACTCAAGAAAATCTGTTAACAAGTACGAAATATAATGTTGGAGCTTCAATGTTAACGTTTACTTTTGGAAAATATTACACTGGTAAATAAGTTACTAATTTATAAAAACATGAAAGTTTTAATTTTTAAATCCTAATAGTCCTTAAATGAGGAAAACCCCTAAATTTTTACTAAGCAAACTTATAAAGAAATTTTTGAAAAGCTGCTGGAAAGACTTTTAGACCTTTAAACTTATATTTTCTTTTGTACATAACTGGAAACCATATAAGTTATTCATTTAAAATTTTGTCAAAAGTTATTAACCGGATGATATAATGTCGATATTGCGGTCGTATTGACACAGTTTACTCTACTACACTGTTCGTCTAATCGGATAAACCGTTCCAATTTAGAATGAAGTAACGAAAATATATTTAAAAAGTTGTTGTGTTAATATATGAAACTTGAAAAACCTTTCTTTAAACTATTGAGTCACAGCAGTTTTTCGCAAATTTAAATTTCTTTAAGATTAATTGTCATGCCAATATGGGTTTAAAAATTTCAAGTCTGTTAACAGAGTCAACTTCTTTGTCAAAAAGCATCACCTATACAAAATGTAAAGTCAATCGGCTACGTAGTTTTTATTTTACAACAAAAAAGTTTTATGACTTACGTCACAGCCCAAACGTGACGGTTTGTTAGAGCCAAATTTTTAAACCAGAAACACTGCCGTACCCAAAAACCATAATATGCTAATTTTCACGATAATCGTACTGCTTTGACTTAAAAAAGATAAAAAAAAAACTTTGTCGACTTGTGTTAACCTATTGCGGCACAGTTTTTAATGTGTAGTTTTTGTATTTATTTTGTATTACCGGGATATAAATAAATCTTGAATATTAAATAAACATGAAAATCAAATTTCTGTTCAGTTAAATTTATTTTATTTAATTTATAAAATATACACATTGGTGACTAAGTTACTGCTTACTTAAAAAAAATTATTTCGTAGTAGAACTTTTATCTGTAGCCCCACCCGTTACGGAACTACAACCCCCCGAAGTTGAAAAAATACGTATTTTTAAATTGTTATAACAAGAGTTCTGTTAGGTGTATTTTCAAAAACATAGCTGGTTTTATAACCTTTATAAATTTTTAAAAGGCAAATGTTTAGGATTGCCATACGGTACTAAAATTTACCATTATGCAAAATTTTTTCCCCATATATTTTCTAAACGGTTCATGCTAGGGTCTGAAATTTTCGGAGAATTAGATCCTCAGAAATAAGTAGAAATCGGTTAACAACATTTTTTTGTCACGTCTCCTCTTTAGGAGCTATAAGGGCTCAAAATTGAAATTTTGCTATTTTTAAACACCTGCAACCTAAATACCTGTTCAAAATAATTTTTAGTAAAACACAAATTTAAAGCTGCAATATTATATATCAACATGTGTCAAAGGTGTTTCTTAAATTTAAAAAGGGTTCTTTAAATTGAAGAAACTGTCTCTTAGTTTTAAACATTTTTGCTTAGATAAAAAATTCTAGGTAAAATTCCAAATTTTGGTGGAGTTCACAATTGATTTCCTAGAACCTAATCAAATGGAAGGGTGGGGACAGGAAGGGGGTGACAGAGCTCGAGAATTATCATAAGTTTGCTCAGCAAAAATTTGGGAACCTTACCCACCCAAGGGCTATTAGGACTTAAAAATTAAAACTTTCATGTTATTATAAAACAGTAAATTATTCACTAGTGTATATTTTTCCAATATTAAACGTTAACATTGAAGCTCCAACATTATATTTCGCATTTGTTAACAGGTTTTCTTGATTGGGATTGCATTCTAAGTATTGATTTCACTATTATTCAGGATTATAAAATTGATGAAATAACTAAATTATAATATTATCATATCTTTTTAAAAACCCATGGTTTTTTTCATAACTTCTTTTTATTTCCTGTATATATATTTTCAAACACGTAGTACTATATTAAATATTTAAATAAATTTAAAAAAATAAATTTTATTAGCTTCTGTAATACACTATTAAGGCAAATATTATTTAAAATCGAATAATGGAAGGACAGTAGGTTAATGCAACAGACTTTAATTTAAATTCATGATGAATGAAAACATAAACAAAATTATTTTTTTGTTTAGTAACACATAATATCTTTATCAGGTTTTGGGAGATTTGTGACAGTTACACCAACCACCCCTCTAATTCATCCTAAATTTCAGAATAATTTAAGAAACCTATACCTTGTATGAAATCTCAATCTTTATTAATTTCGATAATATACTGCAAAGGTCAAACGTATGGCTGGTATCCGAAGTTTTACTTAAGTTCAAACCAAACTTAGAAACCTTAAGGATATGAAAGAGAAACCCCCTATGTACAAAATATCACTCTTTTGATAAGTAATTTATACCAAATGTAATAAGAGTAATGAGTAATAATAGAAATTGATAAGTTATAATTTATAAGTAACATAACTGTATATAAGAAAACAAAAAAAGTAAATTGTTTTTTTTTATATACTTGGCAAATTGAAATTATGGTATGGTACTTGTTAACAGATTTTCTTGAGTATATTATTGTAGTTAATCGATAATAATATATAATTTAAAAAAAAATTAAAAAGGAAGTGTGTCTGTCAACTCTGGGATTCCCGCACTATCATAATATATACATAAAAAAAAATTGTCTTTCATTTGTTAAGTTTCAGATTCAAGAACTTTTGCACTAGACTAATTAAATTTTGTAAAACGTTTGCCACAAAATAAATCTAAGCCTCTTGTGGCAAAGTTTTGAATAAATATATTTAATTATAGATCCTAAGTTATGCATAAATAAGTGATGAAAACCACAGGTTATTAAAAAAGCACATTTTCAAAATTGTATAGTGTTTCATACTGAGTATTTGATAATTTATTTTTAAAAATATATACATGAAAATAGATGATAATATTAAAATTTTAATTTTTCATCAATTCATTATTAATTATGAATAATAGAGAAATAAATACACTCAAGTATGAATTCCAATGCACTCAAGAAAACTTGTTAATAAGTGCGAAATATAATGTTCGAGCTTCAATATTAAAGTTTATTTTTGGAAAAATATACACTGGTGAAAAAGTTACAGATTTATAAAAACATGAAAGTTTTAATTTTTAAGTCCTAATAGCCCTTCGATGGAGAAGGTTCCCAAAATTTTTACTAAGCAAACTAATGATGAAACTCCGCCGTAGCCGGTCCCAAGCCCGGTTGAGAAAGGAGGAGGGAAGAATAGTTGCAACCTGAATGGCCACATACATTGGCGTCTCAGGAAGTAGGAAAACGCTATATAATGCAGTTGAACTCGTAACATAGTTAGGAGAACTTCAACGCATTATATGGCAAATTCTGAAGCAACTCTTCAAACCCAACGGCCCTCCAGTCTGGGGGTTGGCGTAAGGCTAACTACCTTACCCATAAAAACCAACAAATAGTTATGAATGACGAAAATGCCTCGGATATGAGAACGAATAGATTACACGGAAAACGACCATGGAACAACTATAAGGACAAAGATTTAAGAATTTGCTCCTGGAATACAAGAACACTCTACACCCCAGGAGCATCTAACAATTTGGAAAAGGTTCTCGCGCAGTATAAAGCCGATATTACTGCGATACAGGAAATACGTTGGAAAGGAACCGGTACACTAAAAAAGCGAAAATGCGACATTTACTACAGCTGCCATGAAAAGCACCACATATTAGGATGCGGTTTTGTAGTGGGAGAAAGGTTGAGGTCGTTGGTCATTGACTTTACACCTGTCAATGAACGACTTGTAACCATCCGCATCAAAGGCAGATTTTACAACATCTCCACATTGATGCGAAGACCATTAAAGCATATCTTTAAAATTAATAAAGATAGCAACTTAAAAAAATGTAGAAGCTTCAAATTTGGCAAAAGGGTGTTCTTTACTATCTCTTGCGTGTCCCCCTAATTTTGGACTAATTGGAGTGGTGGTTCAGTACCCCTCTTAGATCTCCCAAGTTTTAAAAGCTTATAATCCAAATTAATAAAAATAGTAACTTAAAATTAAGATAGAATGGTCAAATTGTGTACAAGGGTTAACTAGTACTATAAGTACAGCACGGAATGTATAAGGGCGAAATCAGACCAAGGGTCCGATTCCGAACCTTTTAATCGGTTTCAGGGCTAACGAACATATCTTAAAAATCACGATAACTCAACAACTAATGACGCTATCTTCATGAAATTTGGTTCTGTAAGTTATTGGTAATGAAACTACGGCGGCGATTGCGTACGGTGAGGATTGGACAATGGGTTCGGAACATAGAACTTTTTGATCGAATTTAGGCCAAACTAGTATAATTCCGAAACCAATGAAGATAGAACCTCCAAATTTAGTATCAGGGTGTTGCTTTCGATTCCCTTAGTCTCCTTGAAATTTGGGCCAAATTGGAATAGTGGGTGGGGTCCAGCCACTCAGTTCCGAGGACCTTAAAGCATATTTTCGAAATTGATTAAGATAGTAACTTGAAACAAATGTAGAAGCTGCAAATTTGGCACATGGGTGTTCTTTACTATTTCCCGCGTGTCCATCTAATTTTGGATCAATTGGAGTGGTGGTTCAATAGCTCTCTTAGACCCCCAATGTGCAAAAGCTTATCATCGAAATTAATTAAACTAGTAACTTAAAATTAAGATATAACGTTCCAGTTATGTAAAAGGGTTAACTAGTATTGAAAGTATGACAGGGACTGCAATTTGGTCGAAATCGTACCATGGTTTCGGGTCCTGGAACCCTTGAAAAGTTCAAGGGCTATCAAACATATATCTTAAAAACACTATAACTCAAAATATAATGCCGCTATTTTGATGAAATTTAAACTCTAGGTTACTAGTAAGGAAAGTCCCATGGGAATTGGTTTAACGAGTTGTTGGTTTAACGAGTTTAATTTCGAAGCCAAAAAATATATTTCCTATTTCCTGTGTGTCCCCGAAATTTAGACTTAATTATAGTGGTTCAGCTATGTTCAAAGGTACTTGCTGCATTTATGTAAAACTTATTTTTATATTCAAATGAATTATATAAAAAGGTCTAAATTTATAATTGTATTTTAGAAATACATTTATTGCATATTTTGCTTTTATAAGCTTTTCTATTAGGTATATAAACTAACCATTTAAAATAATTGCAATTTTGAAAAATTTGGATTATTAAATATATTATGCTTTGATTATCTTTTTATCACAAAATTTAATGATTAGAATTTTTTCATTTTGTAATTGAATTGGAATAAATATATTTTCATTTATTTCAAGTTAGTTTGTTTTTTAATATTTTTAAATAGATAAAGTAGTAAGAATTTGTAATATTTTTTAATAGATAGTGTAATTAGAAAATGTTTTTAGTATTATAAAGTTAATTTGGTTAGCTATGTATTACGATCAAATTAATAACAGCTTTTATGGTGTTAAAATGACTTAAATTTGAACCAAATAGGTGTAGGGTATTTCTAAGTCGGTTGCACCGACTGACTGTTTCTTTACTTGTTTGCCTTTATTTCTCTACAGAAATAACTTGAATAGGGATAAGGTTTAGCTATTTAAGTTGACAATTTTAACAACGATGTAAGAAACGTGTCTCTTATAATTTTAAGTCAAAAATATATAAACCTTTTAAAATATTATGAAAATACCTAATGAAAACTTAAAATATTTTAAACGTTAATTAATCTTTGTTTTCCAATGTAATGAGGTATACTCAAAGTTATGGATTGGATTAAAATCGAAAAGTAAATATATTTCAGTATATGTGTGAAGTTTGCAAAAGTAGTTTAGTTTTATGACTAAAGTGGGTACAAAATTTTATTGGTCTGGTGCTGTGTATTCGAGTAGCTGCCACAAATCTTTATTTTTGTGTATGCTTTCTTATTTAATATATATATAATAAAACTTAGTATATGAAACTATTCAGTATTTTGAGTGTTTTGTTGTGTTTTAATAATGTCTACTATACATGATTGTAGTAGGATATCCTAAAGTTGACGCAGTCTAGTATACACTCTTCCTTGTTTTCTTTCTACAATTGGACAGGTTAATCGTCTCATGTTTATAATAAAATATATACTTAAATAAAATTAGTTTCTATCCGTAAGTCTATCACTTTATCACTCTATCGCTGAGTGTTTACAAAATTTACAAATTTTGTAGAACAATTTTTTTCTGTAGTTTCACCCGTTTTCTAATCTGATAACGCCAAACAACAGCAGCTTTTAAAAGTTTAATATAAAGATTTATAAAATATGTATATAAAAAATACGAAGGGTTTTTAAAAGAGCACTTTTTCAAAATTATATAGTGTTTCATACTGAATATTTTATCATTTCTTTTTACAAAAATATATATAAAAACAAGTAAAGAAACAGTCAGTCGACCTACTTAGAAATACCATACACCTATTTGGTTCAAGTTAAATGGGAAGTCCATAAGTCATTTTAAAACAATACAAGCTGTTATTAGTTTCGTCGTAAAACATAGCTAACCAAATTAACTTTATAATACTAAAAGCATTTTCTAATTAGACTATCTATAAAAAAATATTACAGATTTTGAAAATTTAGATAATTTAGAAATTTCCAGTTAAAACAAAATTACAATTGATCTCAATTCAACAAAAAACCTCTAAAGATTAAAGAATTTAGAAATAGAAATTTGAATACATACATACATCTATACATAAACACTTTATAAAATTTCATAGATTCCATTCGCAACTATGCACTTTGCAAGTTTTAGAAAAATTTATTTATTTAAACAAAAATGAAAAAATCAAAACAAAAAGTTTCCCGTTACAATTGCAACCTCATAAGAAATTGAAAATAAAATATTTGGTCACCTTCAAATATTCATAAAGGTTATATTTTGTTATTGAGATCTATAAAGTTAGATTTTAAAATAATTATTTTAGAACCTTTATATGCATACATATCTATATAGGTATGTACGCAAGTACATACAAAATTAAATAATTTTTTAGAAAAAAAGAAATCAATTCGAAAAAATTAACTATGAATTTATGAATGAAAAAATCATTGTTTATACTCATAGAATTACTAGTACTAGAATGGTAATAGAGAAAAAATTTTCAGACAAATTTCAAAATTTAGTACGTGTACCGTTTGTATGTATTTACTAGTTTCTCCGCGATTCATTTCATTTTGAAAGTGAAATATAAAAGAAACTTTTAAGTACGATTTAAGTAAGATTTCAAACTTAAAAGTAAATGAAAACAAATTAGAAAATATTATATTCAAAAAATTTGTGTGTTGTTGTGCTTTTTGAAGTTTTTTAAAAAACATTAAATTAAATAAAGGATTATTAAGATGGGAAGAAAGTATTGCTTAAAGATTTTTTTTTATTTCTTGAGGTTTTACAAATTTCAGCCGATTTTTTTTAAATTATTTTAAAGGTATTTTCCTTGCGGTTTTTGCTTCCCATTTTTCATTATTATTAAATGACCGTTCTGTAAATTTACCAAAACATTGTCTATTTTCGAATAGAATTAATTTGACAATCATATTGTAATGCTAAAATTTTTAAATAATAAGTAAAATTTTGATTGAATAAAAAAAGGGTAAAGAAAAAACCTTTTAATGCTTTTTTCGGAAACGTTAAGTTATTTGAAACAGAAATCAAAACCCCCTTACGGTTAACATAAATGTAGATTTCATATTTGCAAAAGGTTCGTTCATATTTAAAAATGGCTAAAAATGTTTAAATATTCACAAGACTATAAATACTTTTTTTTTTGTTCAAAAAATTATGATTTGTTTGTGATTTATTTATTTTCATTTCCACGATGAATAAATAAACCTACTATAAACCTTAAGATAAATCAAAATAGATATGTAAGTTAATTAAAATTAAACTAAAAATGTACTTGTTGGAGATTCCATTATTTTTAAAAATAGTTGACTGCAATTTCTTCTAATATTATTTAAATTTTTTGCTTGATGTTTTGTTCAATTATATATATAAAAGTAAATTAAATAAAATAGTAAATATCTTTATTCGAAATAACTTACAATATACAAACTGCCCATCAAATGTATTTCTATGTAAAAATGTAAACAAAAAAACTAATGAGAAACTGCCTAATAAACATTCTCATTTACTCAAATTTAAGCAATGACAAATGAAGTAGCCGTACCATTTGTATACGCATACGAAATTGCATATGTATTTTTTTGTCTGAATACCTCAGGATAGGAAATCACATTAGAAGAAAAGAGTCGGGAACATACTTTTGCCATTCTAGAACTAGTAATTCTATGTTTATACTAGTAGACTATTTGTCAAAAGGGTCGAATTTCGGAGCTAGGATTCTGGAACTTTCAACAAATCGTATTTATAAAAAAACCGTCATCGCAATTGAAATTCAGCCGGTTTGCACAACGGGCTCGGGTAGCTGCTATATAACTTCTTGTTTTATATGAGCATTACTCTGTACTTATTAAAGCTGGGTATCCGAAATTTTGCCAAAAGTAGTTAAGTGTAATGGCCAAAGTTACTGGAAAATTTGGTTGGTCTACTGCAGAGGGTTCGAGTAAGTGCCATACAACTCCTTTTTTTATATGAGCATTACACTACACCTAACAAAGCTGTATGTTTGAAATTTTGCCAAAAGTAATTAATCGGATGATTAACGTTAGCCTTTTCAAAGGTTCCAGAAACCGAAACCATGGTACAATTTCGCCCATATGCAGTCCTCGTCATACTTTCAATACTAGTTAACCCTTGTACACAATTGGAACGTTCTATCTTAATTTTTAGTTACTATTTTTATTAATTTCGATGATAAGTTTTTTAAACCTTGGGGGCTCTAAGAGAGGTACTGAACCACTACTCTGATTGATCCAAAATGGGGGAACGCGCAGGAAATAGTAAAGAGCGCCCATGTACCAAATTTGAAACTTCAAAATTACTTTGAAGTTACTATCTATATTAATTTCGAAAATATTTTTTAAGTTCTTTGGAACTGTGTGCCTGGTCCTCAACCAACTACTCCAATTGGTCCCAAATTTCAAGGACACTAAGGAAATAGAAAGAGACATCCTGATACCAAATTTGGAGGTTCTATCTTCATTGGTTTCGGAATTATACTCGTTTGGCCGAATTTCGATCAAAAAGTTCTAAGTTCCGAAGCCATTGTAAATTACCCACCGTACGCAATCACCGCCGTAGTTTCATTACCAGTACCCTACAACACAAATTTTATGAAGATAGCGTCATTAATCGTGATTTTTTATATATGTTCGTTAGCCCTTAGACCGTTTAAAAGGTGCAGAATCCGAACCCATGGGCCGATTTCGCGCATTTGCAATCCCCGCCGTACTTTCAGTCCTAGTAACCTACAGTTAAAATTTCATCAAGATAGCTCCATTATTTTTTGAGTTTTCGTGCCTACGGACGGACGGACGGACATGGCTATATTGACTCAGGAGGTCACGCTGACCACAAATATATATACTTTAAGATATCTAGCTCGCTTCCTTTAGGTGATTACAAACACCATACCAAAGTTAATATACCCCTTTACCTATTCTATAGGTGTAGGGTATAATAAATGATAATATTATAATTTAGTTATTTCGTCAATTCATTATTAAATATGAACAGTAGTGAAATAATTAGAATAAAATCCTAATGTACTCAAGAAAATCTGTTAACAAGTACGAAATATAATGTTGGAGCTTCAATGTTAACGTTTACTTTTGGAAAATATTACACTGGTAAATAAGTTACTAATTTATAAAAACATGAAAGTTTTAATTTTTGAATCCTAATAGTCCTTAAATGAGGAAAACTCCTAAATTTTTACTAAGCAAACTTATAAAGAAATTTTTGAAAAGCTGCTGGAAAGACTTTTAGACCTTTAAACTTATATTTTCTTTTGTACATAACTGGAAACCATATAAGTTATTCATTTAAAATTTTGTCATAAGTTATTAACCGGATGATATAATGTCGATATTGCGGTCGTATTGACACAGTTTACTCTACTACACTGTTCGTCTAATCGGATAAACCGTTCCAATTTAGAATGAAGTAACGAAAATATCTTTGAAAAGTTGTTGTGTTAATATATGAAACTTGAAAAACCTTTCTTTAAACTATTGAGTCACAGCAGTTTTTCGCAAATTGAAATTTCTTTAAGATTAATTGTCATGCCAATATGGGTTTAAAAATTTCAAGTCTGTTAACAGAGTCAACTTCTTTGTCAAAAAGCATCACCTATACAAAATGTAAAGTCAATCGGCTACGTAGTTTTTATTTTACAACAAAAAAGTTTTATGACTTACGTCACAGCCCAAACGTGACGGTTTGTTAGAGCCAAATTTTTAAACCAGAAACACTGCCGTACCAAAAAACCATAATATGCTAATTTTCACGATAATCGTTGCTTTGACTTAAAAAAAAATAAAAAAAAAACTTTGTCGACTTGTGTTAACCTATTGCGGCACAGTTTTTAATGTGTAGTTTTTGTATTTATTTTGTGTTACCGGGATATAAATAAATCTTGAATATTAAATAAACATGAAAATCAAATTTCTGTTCAGTTAAATTTATTTTATTTAATTTATAAAATATACACATTGGTGACTAAGTTACTGCTTACTTATAAAAGCGGTAAGTTTTTAATTTTTTAGTCCTAATAAACTCTCAATTGGGAAGGTTGCCAAATTTCTCAAGGATCTAACATCACTTACAGAAAAAAGTTCTACTATGAAATTATTTTTCTTGGAATACCTACCCTTGGTTAAAATTTCTTTTCTCTATTTCAAACGATGTAAAAGTTTTTGTCAGACTCGATTGAATACTTGTACTGAAGAAGACGAAATACTGATATTTCTAAATATAAATAATTTTAAGGAAATTAAAAGGAAACTACTTTTTGTTTTTAGCACATGTTCAAAAGATTTTGTAAAAATTTGTCTATATAGTTTCACTCTGTCCGTCCGTCCATCCGTCAATTCGTCCGTCTGTCCGTATGTTTACAAAAACTTTTACACCGTTTGAAATAGAGTAAGGACCAGTAGGTAATGCAAAAAAAATTATTTCGTAGAAGAACTTTTATCTGTAGCCCCACCCGTTACGGAACTACAACCCCCCGAAGTTGAAAAAATACGTATTTTTAAATTGTTATAACAAGAGTTCTGTTAGGTGTATTTTCAAAAACATAGCTGGTTTTATAACCTTTATAAATTTTTAAAAGGCAAATGTTTAGGATTGCCATACGGTACTAAAATTTACCATTATGCAAAATTTTTTCCCCATATATTTTCTAAACGGTTCATGCTAGGGTCTGAAATTTTCGGAGAATTAGATCCTCAGAAATAAGTAGAAATCGGTTAACAACACTTTTTTGTCACGTCTCCTCTTTAGGAGCTATAAGGGCTCAAAATTGAAATTTTGCTATTTTTAAACACCTGCAACCTAAATACCTGTTCAAAATAATTTTTAGTAAAACACAAATTAAAAGCTGCAATATTATATATCAACATGTGTCAAAGGTGTTTCTTAAATTTAAAAAGGGTTCTTTAAATTGAAGAAACTGTCTCTTAGTTTTAAACATTTTTGCTTAGATAAAAAATTCTAGGTAAAATTCCAAATTTTGGTGGAGTTCACAATTGATTTCCTAGAACCTAATCAAATGGAAGGGTGGGGACAGGAAGGGGGTGACAGAGCTCGAGAATTATCATAAGTTTGCTCAGCAAAAATTTGGGAACCTTACCCACCCAAGGGCTATTAGGACTTAAAAATTAAAACTTTCATGTTATTATAAAACAGTAAATTATTCACTAGTGTATATTTTTCCAATATTAAACGTTAACATTGAAGCTCCAACATTATATTTCGCATTTGTTAACAGGTTTTCTTGATTGGGATTGCATTCTAAGTATTGATTTCACTATTATTCAGGATTATAAAATTTATGAAATAACTAAATTATAATATTATCATATCTTTTTAAAAACCCATGGTTTTTTTCATAACTTCTTTTTATTTCCTGTATATATATTTTCAAACACGTAGTACTATATTAAATATTTAAATAAATTTAAAAAAATAAATTTTATTAGCTTCTGTAATACACTATTAAGGCAAATATTATTTAAAATCGAATAATGGAAGGACAGTAGGTTAATGCAACAGACCTTAATTTAAATTCATGATGAATGAAAACATAAACAAAATTATTTTTTTGTTTAGTAACACATAATATCTTTATCAGGTTTTGGGAGATGTGTGACAGTTACACCAACCACCCCTCTAATTCATCCTAAATTTCAGAATAATTTAAGAAACCTATACCTTGTATGAAATCTCAATCTTTATTAATTTCGATAATATACTGCAAAGGTCAAACGTATGGCTGGTATCCGAAGTTTTACTTAAGTTCAAACCAAACTTAGAAACCTTAAGGATATGAAAGAGAAACCCCCTATGTACAAAATATCACTCTTTTGATAAGTAAATTATACCAAATGTAATAAGAGTAATGAGTAATAATAGAAATTGATAAGTTATAATTTATAAGTAACATAACTGTATATAAGAAAACAAAAAAAGTAAATTGTTTTTTTTTTATATACTTGGCAAATTGAAATTATGGTACGAGTAATACACAATCTTTTGCTCAACAATTATTGTAGTTAATCGATAATAATATATAATTTAAAAAAAAATTAAAAAGGAAGTGTGTCTGTCAACTCTGGGATTCCCGCACTATCATAATATATACATAAAAAAAAATTGTCTTTCATTTGTTAAGTTTCAGATTCAAGAACTTTTGCACTAGACTAATTAAATTTTGTAAAACGTTTGCCACAAAATAAATCTAAGCCTCTTGTGGCAAAGTTTTGAATAAATATATTTAATTATAGATCCTAAGTTATGCATAAATAAGTGATGAAAACTACAGGTTATTAAAAAAGCACATTTTCAAAATTGTATAGTGTTTCATACTGAGTATTTGATAATTTATTTTTAAAAATATATACATGAAAATAGATGATAATATTAAAATTTTAATTTTTCATCAATTCATTATTAATTATGAATAATAGAGAAATAAATACACTCAAGTATGAATTCCAATGCACTCAAGAAAACTTGTTAATAAGTGCGAAATATAATGTTCGAGCTTCAATATTAAAGTTTATTTTTGGAAAAATATACACTGGTGAAAAAGTTACAGATTTATAAAAACATGAAAGTTTTAATTTTTAAGTCCTAATAGCCCTTCGATGGAGAAGGTTCCCAAAATTTTTACTAAGCAAACTAATGATGAAACTCCGCCGTAGCCGGTCCCAAGCCCGGTTGAGAAAGGAGGAGGGAAGAATAGTTGCAACCTGAATGGCCACATACATTGGCGTCTCAGGAAGTAGGAAAACGCTATATAATGCAGTTGAACTCGTAACATAGTTATGAGAACTTCAACGCATTATATGGCAAATTCTGAAGCAACTCTTCAAACCCAACGACCCTCTAGTCTGGGGGTTGGCGTAAGGCTAACTACCTTACCCATAAAAACCAACAAATAGTTATGAATGACGAAAATGCCTCGGATATGGGAACGAATAGATTACACGGAAAACGACCATGGAACAACTATAAGGACAAATATTTAAGAATTTGCTCCTGGAATATAAGAACACTCTACACCCCAGGAGCATCTAACAATTTGGAAAAGGTTCTCGCGCAGTATAAAGCCGATATTACTGCGATACAGGAAATACGTTGGAAAGGAACCGGTACACTAAAAAAGCGAAAATGCGACATTTACTACAGCTGCCATGAAAGCACCACATATTAGGATGCGGTTTTGTAGTGGGAGAAAGGTTGAGGTCGTTGGTCATTGACTTTACACCTGTCAATGAACGACTTGCAACCATCCGCATCATAGGCAGATTTTACAACATCTCCATAATATGTGCGCATGCTCCTACCGACGAAGCAGAGGATGCAGACAAAGAAGAATATTACGATACCCTTGAGCGAACATACGCAGCCTGCCCCGAACACGATGCCAAGATTGTTATCGGAGATTTTAATGCTAAAGTCGGTAGAGAAGCAATACATGGAAAAACAATTGGTAATCATAGTCTCCACAACACCACCACAGACAATGGTTACCGATTAGTTAATTTTGCAGCTGCGCGTAACATGGTTATAAGTAGCACCAAATTTCCACATAAGAACATCCACAAAATAACCTGGCTATCCCCTGATGGTCGTACATTTAATCAGATTGACCATCTATTGATTGACGCACAACACTCAACATCCGTGCTAGATGTACGAACCTTCAGAGGGGCTAACATCGACTCTGATCATTATCTAATAGCGGCACAATTCAGAGCACGAATATCTAATGTGAGGAAGCTGCAGAACACACGATCACAAAAATTCCACATTAGAAGCCTACAATCGCCTGATATAGCCAGAGAATACCGCCAACAAATTAGCTCTAGACTCCAATCGGCACCTCCTTTGAATAATCCATCCATCGATGAACAATGGCAACATTGTTCTAACATTATCAAGGAGGTGGCTTCAAATACCATAGGTTTCGAACCAACACCAACCAGAAACCCTTGGTATGATGAAGAATGCTCAATTAAAACAGCACTCAAAAATGTAAAATACCGCAAGACCCTGCAGAGGAAAACCAGAGCGGCGCAGGAGGAGTACAGAGCTAAAAGACGAGATGAAAAATACACCATTAGGCGAAAAAAAAGGGTTTATGAAAAATCTCGTCTTGTGGACATTGAAACATGCAGAGACAGAGGCGAAGTACGCAAGTTCTACAAACAAGCCAAGCAGTTGGCAGCTGGCTACAAACAACGTACACACGCGCTTGAAGACAGCATGGGAAATTTGGTAACCGATACGCGAGAGATATTGAAGACATGGAAACAACATTTCGAACAGTTGTTAAATGATGGGCATACAGAACACCACAATAATGCACCAGTCACAATGATCAACGATGACGAAACACTACCACCGAGCCTAATGGAAGCTGATCAAGCCATTCAGAAACTGAAAAATAACAAAGCTGCTGGTTCAGATGGAATCCCAGCTGAGTTATTTAAGGTAGCAGGAGAAGATTTGGTTAGGAGCATGCACCAAATCATCACCAGAGTCTGGATGGAAGAATGCATGCCCGATGACTGGAACATTAGCACCATATGCCCCATCCACAAAAAGGGCGATGCCATGTCATGTGCCAACTATAGAGGAATATCTCTATTGAATGTCGCGTACAAGATCCTTTCCAACGTAATATGCGAACGACTGAAACCACATTGCAATAACATCATAGGCAACTACCAATGTGGTTTCCGTCCTGGTAAGTCTACCATCGACCAAATCTTCGCATTGAGGCAAATCCTGGAGAAGACCCATGAATTTCAAATCGATACACACCATCTTTTTATCGATTTTAAGGCAGCCTACGACAGTATCTATCGCCGGGAATTGTACATTACAATGTCGGAATATAGCATACCATCCAAGCTTATCCGACTTTGCCAAGTAACATTGGAGAACACTAAATGTGCAGTTGCTATTGGAGGAAATATGTCGGAGCTCTTTCGCACATGCACCGGCTTCCGTCAAGGTGATGCACTGTCGTGCGTCTTCTGCAATTTAGTGCTCGAACAGATTATACGCCGCTCTGGTGTCAACACCGAAGGAACAATCTTCAGAAAATCTGTTCAGCTATTAGG
Source organism: Dolichopus griseipennis (assembly GCA_963082915.1). Classification (NCBI taxonomy): domain Eukaryota; kingdom Metazoa; phylum Arthropoda; class Insecta; order Diptera; family Dolichopodidae; genus Dolichopus; species Dolichopus griseipennis. The sequence goes on from OY720441.1 coordinate 108,033,272, forward strand.
CTTCGCGGACGACGTCGACATAATAACAACATCACAACGAGCCGTCATCGAAGCCTTCGTCCGTATTGAAGAAGAAGCAAAAAAAATGGGTCTCTAGTGAACGAGAACAAAACAAAGTATATGTTATCAACAAATAAAGAGGCCAGAATACATCGAGCAGGTCCAAACATCACTGTTGGTACATATAACTTTGAGGTAGTTAAGGAGTTTGTCTACCTAGGTACAAATGTAAACTCCGCAAATGACATCAATGTGGAGATCCGACGAAGAATAAACCTAGCAAACCCCTGCTACTTCGGTTTGTCAAAACAACTGGGTTCAAAACTCCTCTCGCGCAGTTCCAAAGTGAAACTGTACAAAACGCTCATACTTCCGGTGCTACTATATGGAGCAGAATGCTGGACATTGCCCAGAGCAAGTGAGCAAGCAATTGGAACTTTCGAGCGAAAGATTCTTCGTCGAGTGTTCGGTCCTTACTGCGACGATGGGACCTGGAGAAGAAGATACAATGCCGAGATCTATCAGCTGTACGGTGACGTAGACCTAGTTCAAAAAATTAAGATCAAAAGGCTGCAATGGCTAGGTCACGTTGAGCGAATGGACAACAATGCTCCAGCTAAAAAGATACTCGAAGCCAGGCCAGAGGGAACACGTCGCAGAGGTCGCCCAAACCTTCGTTGGAGAGACGAGATTTCGACAGACATCAGAAGGCTCCAAATCTCCAACTGGAGAGAATCTGCTCGGGACCGAACGAGGTGGAGAGGAACGCTACGTCAGGCCCAGGACCTTCATGGTCTGTAGCGCCACCTAAGTAAGTAAGTATATTAAATTTTAAAAGAAGTTTTTTTTAGAATTTTAATTTTTTTGGAATTTTTATTTATAATTATTTTTGTTTAGCTGTTATTTTCACAAATAAAATTACATTTTTAAAAAGGAAATTAAGCCATATGGCTTTATTCCAAAGGTCTTTATTAGTATTATCATTATTAACTTATTATTATTACTTTTATTATTGTCATTATTATTATTATTATTATTATTATTAATATTATTATTATTATTCTTATTATTATTATTATTAGCATTATTAATAATATTAAAAGAAGCTGGCTTTAAAGTTTCTCCTGTAGTAAAGTTTTTGTATTTAGAACTATTAGAGTGTTGTGTTTTGACTAGGAAATGCTTTTTTTTGTATGATTATTAAGAGGATTGGCAAAGGATTTAAAAGAAGTGTTTTCTGTTGAGTATGAAGATTATGAAGAAATTTTGGACAGTACTTGGTCGATATATAGAAAAGATCGGAATTATCTTGCTACAAATTGTTCCCGTGCTGGTGGTGTACTACTGGCAGTAAGCAATACCTTATCTAGTGTGGCATTAATCACTAGGACTTACCACTCTTTCGATCACCAATTTATTAAAGTTAACTTAGGTAACAATTTTTTACACCTCGGTATTGTTTACTTTCCTCCTAATTCTGACAATTCCTCATATTCTGAATCATACTTATTCATATTTGTTATATCAAATATGAATGAGGATGATTCAATTATAATTTTAGGGGACTTGAACCGTCCTTCTTTATTTTTTATTGTTGACGAATCTGATAATATGTTACTACCAATCAACTTTCAGGACGAAATAGATTTCGATCTGATTAATGTATTTTATGGTAATGATTTACACCAAATTATCAGCTTTCCGAATAATTATTACAAGTGGTTAGATCTTGAATTCACGAATGCATATGATAAATAGGTGGTAAAGCTCGCTAATGATTCAGAACACCTTTTTAGAAACACTCTGCATCATAACGCAATCATCTTCGAATTTTCCACTGCTATACCTCTTTTTACCAAATCTTACAATAATATTTTTGTATATGACTTTCTTAATGCTGATTATCAAAGCATTAATAATGCTTTATCAGTCATCAGTTGGGACGACCTGTTAGCCGAACAGGATATTGACTTGATTATCTCTCAATTTTATTCAAAGCAATTTGAGATAATTAACTCCTTTGTTCCTAAAATTCGTAAAAAGGACAAGATAATCGAACTTTGGCTGAACAGTGAACTTGGGAAATTGCATAACCAACGCAATAAACTATACAAAATAATTAAAAATTCAAAAGAACCTAATAATGACTTATTAAACAAGTACATACAAGGATCTTGCTTTTGAATTTGAACAAAATCTAGCCACTAACGTAGGCAACAAAATAATTGCAAAACGTAAAAGTTACGGTTATCCAAGCTTAATGTCAAAAGACAATAATTTTCTAATCCTAAAACTATCTGCAATTTCTTTGTTAAATCTTTTCAAAAAGTTTATCGTCCACACGAGTCTCCATTTGATTTTGAATTCTCTAACTTAATAAATAATTCAAATCCTATTATTACGGATTTATAACTTTCGGAAGTTGAAATATTTGAAGCAATCACTAAACTTGATGCCAAAAAAGGTATAGGACCTGACCTGATTCCACCAACTTTTTTATACAACTGTCTCAGTTATCTCACTTATCCGCTTCATTTTATATTTAATAAATCTCTTTCCTCAGGTATTTTTCCTCTTTTCTGGAAATCTTCTGATCTTACCCCTATCTACAAAAAGGGTGATAAATTATACGTCAAAAATTACCATGGTATAGCTATTCTATCAACTATTCCAAAGTTGTTCAAAAAAATTATTGTAGATAAAATTACACCCATCATAAATACAAAACTAAACGAACAACAACATGCATTCAGAAAAGGTAGTTCCACAAGAACAAACCTTTTAGTTTACACTTCTGAAATCCACAATGAAATGGAAAATGGGCACCAAGTTGATGCTATTTACACGGACTTCAACAAAGCATTCTATCATGTTCATCACAAAATTCTACTAGACAAACTGTCAGCATTAGGTATTTCGGGCTCTCTTCTTTACTGAGTATTCTCCTATATTACAAATAGAACGCAAAATATAAAATTTCAAGGATTTTTCTCGGACTCTATCAATGTTCCGATCTTTCTAGTAAACTTTTGGGTGTGTCACATGTTGCATTTGCTGATGATCTCAAGATTTATTATGTAATTAGAGAGTTCCGATGTTGCACTACTTCAGACAAATTTAAATCGTCTGCAAGAATGCATCTTCTCTAGTAAGTTAGAGCTATACATTGAAAAATGCAAATATTGACGTTCAGTTTTAAGCAGATAATTTTAAAATAAATAATGCGGCAGAAATACCAGAAGCACTAAATATTTAGTTGAAAATACTCATAGAACTGAATATGGAAAAAATTAACCAATAGACAGATGTTGCATTACATTCAATAAACACAGTCATCTTTTTTCAACACAGTTTTCTAGATACACTTTAAAACGTAAATTAAAATTAAAAATTTCTTAATGACCTAGACAATAATTTTAGCCTTCAGTATATTATACTCGAATTACACTTCAAGTTCACATTATTTTATAGTTCTATAATTTAGTTATTTTTGTTTTTTTTACTTTATAAATTGCATTTTAACTGTATGCATTTTTTACAATCTACAAAAAAATAAATATACTTTTGATTTTAATGTATTTAAATTTATGCTTTGTAATTAAATTTCATGTTAATTTTAAATTTTAGCTATAAGAATTTTTTGTTAAAATCTTGTTTTAGCTCAAAATAAATATAATAAAATAAAAGCAGCTCCTTTTTTCCGTTGGATTGACAATAAACTTTACAGAACTGTAATGATTTTTTGCAATTTGCGGGGGCTGTACTTTCGCCACCAAAATTAAGAAAAACCTTTTTAATCTGTTGAAATATAATGCTGGAGCTTTAATTTTGTATATTACTAAAAAAAATTTGGGCAGGTATTTAAGTTACAGGTGCTTAAGGATAGCAAAATTTCAATTTTCGACCCCTTACAGCTCCTAAACTGGGGGCGTTACAAAAAAATTCTGTTAATCGGCTTCTACAAATTTCTGAGGATGTAACTTCTATTTAAATTTCAAGTCTCCAGCTTGAGCCATTAAGAAGAAATGTGAGGTCAAAAATTTTGCAGCAATTGAGTTTTGCATAGTGGTTAATTTTAATACCATATGGCAACCCTATACATTTCTCTTTTAAAAATCTATAAAGCTTATAACTAAAATTTCAAGTCTCCAGGTTGAGCCTTTTAGAAGGTATATGGAGGCAAAAATTTTGCAAAAATTGAGTTTCAGTTAATGTATGGGAACACGTAGGAAATAGTAAAGAACAGCCTTGTGCCAAATTTGAAGCTTCTACATTCTTTTGAAGTTAATATCTCTATTATTTTCGAAAATATGCTTTAAGGTCTTCGAAACTATGTGGATGGTCCCCGACCCACTATTTCAATTGGTTCCAATTTTCGAGAACACAAACAAGCATAATTCCGAAATCAATGAAGATAAAACATTCAAATTTGATATCAGTGTGCCTCCTCCTTAGTCCCTAGAGTCCTGGAAATTTAGAACATGGTTCGGGGACCATCCACACACATTACTGAAGACCTTAAAGCACGTCATTGAAATTATTAAAAAAATAGCTTAAAAAATAGGATTGAAAGTTCCAATTGTGTACAAGGGTTATCTAGTATTGAAAGTATGACTGGGACTGCATATTGGTGAAATCGTACCCTGGTTTTGGGTCCGGGAACCTTTGAAAAGTACAAAAGCTAACACACGTATATCTTAAAAACACTAAAACTCAGAAACTAATTACGCTATTTTGATGAAATTTATATTCTAGGTTACTAGTAATGAAAGTACCATGGAATTGGTTCTTGTCGGATTCGGATTGTAGAAGATTTTGATCGAATTGAAGTTAAACTAGTATAATTTCGAAACCAAAGAAGATAGAACATTATATTTCGGGCACATGTGTTTTTTCTTATTGGTTTTGTGTACGTAAAATTTTGGTTGAATTGGAATAGCCCCACTACTCCCAAGACCTTAAAGCATAATATATTCGAAATTAATAAAGATAACAAAATCAAATGTGATGCATTCATTTCCTATTTCCGTTCTTATTTAACACTTTTATATTTTTAAAAGGCTAAGAGTTTTACTATTAAACATATTATTTATTATATTTTATAAATTAAAAACTAAATATTTGTTTAATTTTTATTATATCATATCTATATTTTATTGAATTATTACCATAGTAATATATAATTAAGAAATTGTGTACGATACTTAAGTTATAAAATTTATTTTTGCATTAAAATTAATTATATGAACAGTTCTAAATTTATCATGGTATTTTAGAAATACCTTTATTGCATATTTTGATTATTAAATTTGGTATCAGTGTGCCTCTTCTTATTTTAGAAATACCTTTATTGCATATTTTGATTATTAAATTTTGTGATAAAAAGCTAATGAAAGCATTAATGGTTTTAACTAACCTTTAAAACCATATAATTATATAAACTTTTATATTTATAATATTAGAAATTAATATTTCTTTCGAATAACTTTGAGTTTAATTATATAGAACAAGACAGTTAAGTTTTATGGTCAAAGTTTTTCCAAAATTTAGTTTGTGGGTTCGTATGGTCAAAGTAGTGGGTTCGAGTAGCTGCAATACTACTTTGTTTTTTATATGAGAATTACTCTATACCTGATAAAGCAGGGAGTCCGAAATGTTGTGGATAATATTTTAGTTTTCTGGCCAAAATTTGTGCAAAGTTTAGTTGGTGTAGAGTGGCATGTTACAGTACTTGTCATACCACTTATTTTTTTATATGAGGATTAATTAATCTATACATAATAATGTCTGAAATGTTATCAATAGTAGTTAACTTTAATTGCAAAAGTCTGGATAAAATCTAGTCGATAGAGGTTCGAAAAGCTGCCCTTCAATATATATTTTCTTTTGTGCAAAACCGAAAGATTAATTAGTTGTTTGCTTCAAATTTTAACAAAAGTAATTAACCGAATTAAATAATGTCTATTTTAAAGTCGTAGGAGTATCCTAGAGTTGACAATTCTTATTTGACAGAGTTCTTTATCTTTTCGAACACAACAGAAAGCAAAACATTTAAAAATATTTGAAAAGATAAAAAAATTTGTTAAAAATTAAAGAATTATTGTAAACAATAAATTTATTTTGCTGCAACTCTATTCTAAATAATACTATTATAAATTAATTATTTCAAATTTATTAATTTTTATTTCCTTTAATGACCTTTAAACATAAATGCAAATTATATTTGACGGAAATAAAAAATATTTTTTTAAATTAACGATAATACCAGAAAGTTACTTACCCTTTGACACAATGTGCCGCTGTTAATACGTAACGATCGTTAATCAATGTTCCACCACAATAGAAACGATTAAAGTAACTTAAACGTGCCATCCATGGAAATTCATTGACACCAGCATCTTGTCCACCCACAATTCGTGTTTCATCGTTACGTTCACCACACTCTATAATCAATATATGTTTTTTAATTAATACAGTTATATTATAAATAAAAAATTAAAATAAAAATACGAATTTTTTAAAGTTATTTTTCATTTATTTTAAAATTATTTTTCATTTATTTTAAAGTTATTTTTCATTTATTTTAATGTTATTTTTCATTTATTTTACATTATTAATTTACATTAAATTTTAGTAGATAAATATATTAGTAATATTAATATTACTGTTGATAATTATATTATTATTACGATTTTTATTGTTATTATTATTATTAATATCATTATTATTGTTATTATTATTAATGTTGCTATTACTATTGTAAGTTTCGATGATCGCAGTCACCATGCATTTAGTAAACTAGTAGTTAATTTATGCTGTTGTTCAAAGTAGGATGCAAATAGATCAGCTTTTTCCTCATTCGCTGTAAAAATTAAATTATCCGCGCGAAGTGGGGGATAAATTTGTCTCTAGTTTTTAAAACTTTAGCAATTTTCCAGAAGGCCTTTCCGTCTTTCTTTTCATGTTTTATAAATAATCCTAATTTTAAAATAAGGATTTGAAAGTTTATCAGGTATATTTGAGAATATGGGGTCTAAGGTTGAGGGGTGGCCGCGACTTTGTTTTGGAATATAAGTACTACTACTTGGATATAAAAGTGTAGAATTACCACAAGTTAACATATTGTTCAATTGTATACCCGTCTGATTGTTTTTCAAACAGTATCAATTTGAATGACGACAGTTAAAGTCGCCCATTATTCTATATTTACCATGTATTCTGTTAAACAATTTCAGATCATGAATAAAATTTTTACCTAAGTTACTGTTATAAGAACCACCTTTAAACCTTGCTATTAATAAATTATTAAATTTTTATAGTATTATTGTTATTGTAACTTCTTGGACTAATACTATCTGCAATACTATGCTGCAATTTAATTTATTTAGTATTTTAATTGTTTTTTCTACAGTTGACATATTCCTGTTTGGTAATTTTTGGCTTAAGATAATTTATTGTGAACATATGTAGATATTAGTCGTTTTAGTCAATCGTCTAATAATTTTGTACTCGTAAATCTCTCGACTCTAAAAGAAAAAATTAACTAAGATTAAAAAACAAATACTTTAAATTCAATTTAGCAAGGGGTTAAATAATTAATTAAATTATTGTGTTTAAAAATATCCAAAAATTCTATTTATCTTTATTCAACATTATATCAGTTATCAGTAATTTTATTTCATGAATCTTCTTTCACATATAAACTATACTAGCACATTTGCCAGGGAAAGTTAAATTTTCAAAATTTTGAATTTATGTTTTGATCTTTATATACTCTTCCACATTTATATATTTATATTTAAAATATATTTATATATAAAAAATATATATAAAAAATGTATTTAATATTTCAGCAAAAAAGTATTTTTTTATTAAAAATAAAATGATACCTCAATTTTGAACACCCTTTATATAGAAGATATATATAGGTGGTTACAAACACCATACCAAGTTAATATACCTTTTTCCTATTTCTATATATATCTATATATCTTGTTTTTATAAAAACAAACGTATGTTTATTATACCCTACACCTATGAAATAGGAAAAAGATATATTAACTGTGGTATGGTCTTTGTAACCACCTAAAGGAAGCGAGCTAGATATGAAAAAGAATATATTATATTTCTGTTCAGCGTGTCCTTCTGAGTCGATATAGCCATGTCTGTCCGTCCATCCGTAGATATGATAACTCAAAAGCTAATTGAGCTATCTTGATAAAATTTTAACTGTAGGTTACTAGTACTTAAAGTACGGTGGGGATTGCATTTGGGCGCAATCGGCCCATGGGTTCGGATTCGGAACCTTTTAATCGTTCTTAGGGCTAACGAACATATATAAAAAAATAACGATAACTCAACAACTAAAAACGCTATCTTCATGAAATTTTTGGTGCAGGTGACTAGTAATAAAAGTAAGACGGGGATTGCGTATGGTCGAGATCGGTTCATGGGTTCGGATCCTAGAACTCTTTGATCGAATTTAGAACCAATTTAGTAGTGTGTCGGGGACCATCCACACATTTTTGAAAATGTTAAAGCATATCATAGAAATTAATAAAAATAGTAACTTAAAATTAAGATAGAATTTGGAATTGTTTACAAGGGTTAACTAGTATTGCAAGTACAGTGCGGGCTGCATATGGGGGAAATTGGACCATGGGCTAGGATTCTGGAACTCTTGATTGGCTCAAGGACTAACGAACATATATCGAGAAAACATAATAATTCAAAAACTAATGGAGCTATCTTGATGAAAACTGTACGTTACTCCTACTGAAAGCACGGCGAGGATTGCATATGGGTGAAATCGGCCCATGGATTAGGATTCTGGACCTCTTAATTCGTGTTAGAGCTAACGAACAAAATAAATCAGGATAACTCAATAACTAAAGACGCTATTTTCATGAAATTTGTGCTGTAGGTTAACAGTAATAAAAATACCGGGGATTGCGTACGATCCTAGAAGTTTTTGATAGAATTCGGGCCAAATCCGAAACCAATGAAGATTCTCCAAATTTGGTAGTAAGATGTCTCTTCCCATTTCCTTATTGTACTTGAATTTTAGGAATAATTGGAGTAGTGGATAAAGAATATCTTCGAAATAATAAAGATAATAAATTAATACAAATGTAGAAACTTTAAATTTGGAACAAGGATGTTCTTTACTATTTAATGCATGTCTTCCTAATTTATGATCAATTGGAGTGGTGGTTCAGATACCTCTCTTAGACTTCCAAAGGTTTAAGAGCTTATAATCGAAATTAATAAAATTAGAAATTTAAAATTCAGATAAAACATTTTAATAGTGGGCAAGTATTGAAAGTACCATGGGATTGCATTTAGTCGAAATCGTACAGTTGGGTTCGGGTTCTGGAACCTTTGAAAATTTCAAGGGCTAACGAACATAAGTTAAAAAAATAAATTACGCTATTTTGATGAAATTTAAACTCTAGGTTACTAGTAATGACAGTACCGCGAAGATTGCTTATGGTCGAGATCGGACAATGGTTTCGGATTCTAGAAGATTTTTATCGAATGGAGGCCAAATGAGTATAATTTCATAACCAAAGGAGATAGAATCTTAAGATTTCGGACATAGTTGTTTTTTTCTTATTTGCTTTTTGTCCGTAAAATTAAAAAGATAGTAACTTGAAATAAATATAGAAGCTTTAAATTTGGTATAAAGGTATTTTTTCCTATTTCCTTGGTGTCCCCGAAAATGTCTCTTAGAAATCACAATATTAAAAAGCTTATCTTCGAATTTCATGAAAATATAAACTTTAAATTTGATTCACGAGCGTGCTTTCCTTTTTCGTTTTTATTTAATAATTTTATATTTTTAAAAGGTTAAGAATTTTACCAGAAAACATATTATTGTATTATATTTTATAAATTAACAACAAAATATTTTTTTATTGAACAATTAAGATTCTTTTTTTTTAATTTTTACTATGTCATATATTTTATTGAATTATTACTAATTACCATAGGTAATATATAATTAACAAATTCTGTACGATACTTAAATTGTGCTCAAAGGTACTTGCTGCATGTATGTAAAATTTTATTTTTATAACTAAATGAGTTATATGAAAAGTGCTAAATTTGTCATTGTACTCGTATTTAATCCTGAGAAATCCTGAAAAGAATTAATTAATGCCATGTGTGTTAAATTTTATTGAATTGGATAAAAAGTTTTAAATATTTAATTTTGTAATTGCATTTTATGAATACATTTTTGTCAAGTTTTTTTGTTTTTTATTATTTTTAAATAGATAAATTAGTAAGAATTTTTAATATTTTTGAATTGATAAAATAAATAGAAAATGTTTTGAATATTAGAAAGTTAATTTATGTAGCTATGTCTTACGATCAACCAAAAAAAAGCTTTTATGGTTTTAAAATGGATTATGGACTTCTCATTAAATTCTACCCAAAAAGGTGTAGTGTATTTCTAAGTAAAACAAACTGTTTCTTTATTTGTTATACCCGTGTATACATATATGGATCGGGTATTTTAAAATTGCTCCTCCGTTTGTAACGCATTGATCTAGACGAGTTAGATATAGTGTCAAGGGTACGTATAACATCAGCATCGAAAAGTAAATTGATCTAACTATGTGTGTATGTCCGTCCGTCCGTGTGTCAACACGATAACTCAGAAACTAAAAGCGCTACAGTTTTGAAATTTCACAAAATATTTTTCAAAAAATTTTTAGGTTCCCTTTTTTTATTTGTTAAGGACGAAAACTTCGGGCAGCTCTCGAACAACAAAATTTTATAACAACATTATATACAAATTTTAAATTTTGCACAACATCTTGTATACAATATGAAATTATACAAATTTTTTTTTGTTATGTAGATAAGAAATTTACCGAGTTACGATTTCATATGATTTAACTGACGCGTAGTTTAAAAAATTTAAGATAAGCAAAAAATAACACAAAGATTTTTTTAATTAAATGTCTTGATAAATAATTTGTATGTATTCATATAAAATGTATATGTGTAACATTTTGTAATATAAAATATTTTGAGATTGATAGATAGATAATAATCATTATGAATATAATAATTAAAAACCCTTTGAGAGGCGCAACAGAGTATTATCTAATTTACATATAAGTAGGTATTATTTTTTTGTTGATTTTATGAAATGAATTTAGGCTTTTTTTGGAAAAAATATTTTAAAATGCTAACGTAATTCACAATAATATTGGTAAAATATATACGAAAATGAACATTTTGATTTTTGGATGTTATTATAAATTTGAAATTTTAAAACGGAACTGTAATTTGACACTGAAATCTATTTTTAAAGAACACAAAAATACAAACAGATTAGTGGAAATAAACAAAATTTTTTTCAGCCTCTCTTTTGAACTGAAAATATAGCCTGTAAAATTGGACATAAATTGGAAACTTATATATTCAAATATATAAAAAATATATTCAAACGAACTTAATACAAAAATTCCCTTAGTTAAGAGGAACTTTTGTCCAAATTTTAAAGTCAATCAGTTAAACCACTTCGGCTCAATATCAAGAAAACTACCTTTATAATCCCCCGGACTTCAAGAATTGTTCCTGTAAAAGTTCGTGGCAATCGCGGCAGTGTTTTCACGTGAATCCTGGACAAACAAACAAATTTTCTTCTTAACATATTAGATATGCTTAAAGTAAAAACAATTTTATCATTTATTCCCCGGTTAAAAAATTTTACTTCTATTCCCGGTCAGGTCATAAAAAATTTAATTAAAAAAAATTTATGGAAAAATTATTTTTCTTTACCGATTGCGAAACAAAAACTTTAAAAAATAGTTTGAAAAACAGTTTGAACGATTATCTCAAATTTTTTTATACGTGGTACTCCTCGAATAATGGAAACTAAATTAAAATTTTTATTATTATTTAATAATTGTGAAAAGTTTCAAGTGAAATTTGTTGAAAAATTGCTAGAATAATCCTAAATAAATCGTTTAAAACAAATTGCTTTATTACATTTAAAAATTAACATGTACATCATGTTTCATTTTTGTGTTAACTTTTTTCAATAACATCAACTTAAATTAAAGCTTCATTTAGAGGCAGGGCAACTTGCACCGGGTAATAGCTAGTTTACATATAAGTATTATTATAACCGTTTGACTATAGGTCAAAAGGGTATACTAAATTTCCCATTATTTCATTATACTATGTAACGTCTGAATAAAATAAAGTCGATGGTCTAGAAAAGGTTTAAAAATCTGCTAACAGGCACATTTGTATAAACATTTCAATTCAATCGTTCAAACCTTTTCGGTTCGACATCTAGAATATTGAAAAAACTTCATTGCGCTCTCTTGCCTAAACGGGTTAACCGAACTCAACAAAAATTAGTTAACCGAACCCTTTACAAATGGACACAAATTGGAAACAAAAATATTTTTGGAAGCCCGCCGGGCCGAAAAAGGGTAATATAATCCAACCAACTTTATACAACTAATTCCGTTAGCCTACAGGCACATTTGTATAATAATTTCAAGTCAATCGTCAAACTATTTCGGCTCAACATTAAAAATATTGAAAAAACTTCACTGCGCTCTTCTTACTAAATAGGTTTACCGAACTCAACAAAAATTTCTGTCAACTTTTCTTCTTAACTGCAAAATCACCCTGTAACATTGGACACAAATTGGAAACAAAAATTTTATTGGAAACCCGCCGGGCCGAAATGGGTTAATATATTCCGACCAACTTTATACAACTAATTCTCCTCGCTAAGAGGAACATTCGTGCAAAATTAAAACTCAATCGGTCCAACCATTTCAACTCAACATCAAAAAAACGAAAACGCTTAAAACGGCGCTGGAGCAGCAACCTGTTGACTTATAAAATTGCGACATAGCCTATGTCACCTCAGGCTTCCAGAATTATTCCTGTAAAATTCGGTGATAATCTGACCAGTGGTTTTCACGTGATTCATGGAAAACAAACAAACAAACAAATTTTCATCTCTATATATTATATAAACAAAATAAATAATATTATGTACAAAATAACATTGTTTTTTTTCTATTAAAAACGTTTACATCGTCTTAAATCGAGAAAAGAAATTTTAACCATGGGTACGAATTGAAAAAAAAAATAATTTTATAAAAGAACCTTTTTCTGTAGCCGCATCCGTTAAGTAGCTACAGCTTTCCAAATTCGGAAAAATCTGTATATTTAAAATGTCATAACAACAGTACGGCTAATTATATTTTCAATTTTGAAACAGCGAAAGACAGCTGGTTTTATAAGCTTCACAAATATCACAAATATTTTATATTATCAAAAGCCAAATGTATAGGGTTGCTATACAGTAACAAAAAGTTACCATTATGCAAAACTCAATTTTTGCAAAATTTCTGACCCCATATCTTCTAAACGGTTATCTTTAAAGATATCTTCTAACCGCTTACCCTATATCTTCTAAGATATCTTCTAAACAGTTCAAGCTAGGGTCTTGAAATTTTAGAAGAAGTGAGATCCTCATAAAAAAATTACTAGAAGTTGTTAGGAGTCGAAAATTAAAATCTAGCTATTTTTAAACACCTCTAACTTGAATATTGAGTGTGACAAATTAAAAAGCCAAGTAACAGAAATCGACTATGGAGTTATCCAAGGTAGCTTTCTGTGCCCTACTTTATTTTCCTGCTATATGAGTAGCTTCTCGAAATTAAATCTTGCTGGAAAATCTTTTCTCTACGCAGATGATTTAGCTATAGTGTGCATAGAAATACATACATAGCCTTAGAAAAAACAATTAATAAAGATATTCAACTAATAATTACATGGATGGGTAGATTGAAGTTAACCCAAAATATCCTAAAAACAAAATATATGATCACCAGAAACACAATAAATATACCATTAAATGTTATGTTTAAAAAAACAAAAATTGAAAAAGTAAGATATCACAAATATTTTGGAGTAACCCTGGATGCTAATCTAAATTGGAATCTTCAAATGACTGAACTAGCATCAAAAGGTAGGAGAATAGCTGGTATACTAAAGCATATTCAAATTAGAACTCCCCCAGATATAAAAAGGTCTATTTATTACTCATTTTTCCATTCAACTATTAAGTACGGTATCCTGGTGTGGGGAAATACATATTTAAAAAATCTACCCACAATGCAAAGGATACAAAATAAGGCAATTAAAAATCTATTTGGCCTACAAAAAAGAACACCTAACTGAGTGGCATAAACAACTAAAATTACTACCAATAAGCTACATAGGAAAATGATACAATCACTACAATTAATTCAAATACACAATTAACACACAATAATGAATTACATAATTACAACACCCGCACTGCAAGCCTAATTCGCAACATAAATAGAAAAATAAAATTAAATGGTCTTAACAGCCATATCTATAATAACATCTATAATAACCATATCTATAATAATACGGCCGTCAATACATATAATAAATTACCAGGTAAGATAAAAACATGTGATGCATCATCAATAAAATCATATTCTTTAGACTTAATAAATTAATAAACAAGATTTGAAATTAAGATAAAACCAAAAAAAAAAATTAATGAAAACAAAAAATTATGGGAACAAACAAAAAATCTAATTTTAAGTAGGTATGTAGTAATAATAATTTGAAATGCAGGTACATAATATATATATTGGTTTTTCGCTTTAAATTTTTCGATTCTCAATTTGATTTTTCTTCTTCAAACAAATATTAATTTTAATTTTTAATTAGTTCATAAGATTTTTTTTCTTTTGCATAAACTTATTATTGTTAAAATTGATTTTATAATAAAACTTTTTATAATGTACATACTCTGTATGAGCTTAAGCTCCTTTCGAGATAATGAGTTGATAAAAATAATAAAAAAAAAAAATTAAAAAAATATCTGTTCAAATGTTTTTTTAGTAATTTACAAAATTCAAAGCTCCAACATTATATTTTAATATGTGTCAAAGGTTTTTCTTAATTTTGAAGGTTGGCGAAGCTACAGTCCCCACAAATTCCAAAAATATATATTTATATTTATAGCTCCTATATGTACTAAAATTAACCGTAATGCGAAACTCAATTTTACAAAATTTTTACAAAATTACAAAATTCTTTTGCAACGCCCCCTGTTTAGGAGCTATAAGGACGCGAACATTTTAATTTAGCTATTTTTACTGTCCGTGATTTTCAAAAATTTTTGCTTTTACAATAAGAGGCTAAAAATTTTATTACTTATTACTTAAATTAATTTTGGGTATAAAGCGTTTTTGTACTTGGTTTTTTTTGTTACTGGATTTATTTTTCAATTCAATTTTTTTTTTGGTTTTTTAAAGTTTTGTTTTCAGCCATATTACTTACTAGCAGATTTACCCGGCGTTGCCCGGAAGCTTGCAAATTGTAAAAACGCAAGCTTCAGCCAATTTTTTGAAATACTACTTTGCTTATAAATGAAGCCACAAAAAAATATTTGTAGAGTTCCGTTAACCCATCGTGGCCCAACAGCTTTTTATAGGTTTTTTCGTTGCTTTGTTATATATATTAGAAATGATTTAACCGATTAACTTCAAATTTTGTATATGTGTTCTTCTTTGAAAATGAAGTTCAATTTACTACTGTTTTAAAATACTATGTTTTTAAGCATTATATATAAGAAATTGAATTTTTTGATTTTTAGATTTCATTTGAAGAAAACTGAAAATTTCATTGAATCTTTGTTCAAAACGCACAAACAGGTCAAAACCAAATTAACCATGTGGGTTTTAATTAAAATGCTGGTACAAAATTTTCAATAAAATACTTTTAATCGTATAAGAAAATAAAATTTATAGAAAACTTCATGGCGTCGTCGTGGAAAACGGGTTAATCGAATTAACTAAAAGTTTTTGCAGCCTCTCTTTAGACTGCAAAATCAACCTGTAAAATTGCACACAAATCGAAAACAAATAATTTTTTGGAAGCCCGCCAGGCCGAAATGGGTTAATATTTTCGAACCATCTTTATACAACTAATTCCGTTTGCTAAGAGGAAGATTTGTGCAAAATTTCAAGTCAATCGATCAAACTGTTTCGGCTCGACATCAAAAACATTGAAAAAGCTTCATTGCGCCCTTGTGCCCAAACGGGTTAACCGAACCCAACAAAAATTTGTGCCAGCCTCTCTTTTTGACTGCAAAACCACCCTGTAAAATTGGACACAAATCGGAAACACAAAATTTTTTGGAAGCCCGCCGGGCCGAAAGGGGTTAATTTATTCGAACCAACTTTATAACATTAATTCCGTTTAATAAGAAGAACATTCGTGCAAAATTTCAAGTTAATCGGTCAAACCGTTTCGACTCGACATCAAAAAAACGAAAAAGCTTAAAACGGCTCTGGAGCCGCAACCTGTTGACTTATAAAAATGCGACATAGCCTATGTCACCCCCGGGGTTCCCAGAATTATTCCTTTAAAATTTTGTGACAATCGGACCAGTGGTTTTCACGTGAATCCTGGACAAACAAACAAACAAACAAACAAACAAACAAACAAATTTTCTTCTTTATATCTCTACACACAAGGCATAACATCTTAAGTCAAAATTGCAAGTTTTGCAGTAGAAGCGTTTTAAATGAAAAAATGATATGAAAAATTTATTTTTGAAATGTAAGAAATTTTAGAGTAAAATATCGAATGATATTTTAGAAATGCATTAAATGACATAAATTAAAAGCAAATATCTCAAATAGTTTAGCCACTAATATGCAAAATGTAACATAAGATATTGTGACTTATTATGATATTATAATTTGTAGGTGTCATATGTCGACATAAGATACTTTAATAAAATTTTTTGTATAAATATTTCTTTCACTAAAGCATCTTACGTCGACATAAGTTTGTTTTGAAAGTGTAAAATTGCATAAAACTGTAAATAAGATATTATTGTATATTTTGAAAGATTTTTTACTTTTAACTTCAATTTTTATATTTTACCATTAATAACTTAAATTTAATTACAAAACATAACATAAATTAAACAAAACGTAACATGAAATAAATTAATACTTCAGCGAAATTGTAAACTTAAAAACTCCATATTCAGATTGGAAATTAAATGCGCACCGAATATGGAAAAAACCACAACACACTGCACTGCATTGTACTCCCTTTGAATTACCGGTAATGTTTCCGCGGCAAGTGGAACACGTCTTGGCCATATCAATCTCAGTAATTATAAAACAAGGAAAAATTATAGTGCAATTTAATCTTGTTGGTTTTTTGTTTTTTTTTATTTATTATTTATTTTTATTTTATTATTATTTTTATTTTTTGATATTCGTTAATTTTTTAATATTTGTTATTTTTGCAAAATTATGTTATCATAAAAGTTTTAACTTAAAAAAAAAAATTATAAAATTTTACATAATAATTATGGAGCACAAAAAAAAAAAGTATTAAGTACTTCAAATTGTTAAGTACTTTTAATATTAAGTACTTCAAAAGTGGCGTTTTCATTTAGTGAATTTTTATATAGTATTTCGCCATAAGTTTTACTATATCTCAACCACTTAACCGAGTTCCAATTAAATTTATTTCCATTTTCGTCCACTTTGCGCCACATAAATTTTTCTTTTAATAATGAAGAAAAATTAAAAAACCTTTCCTGCGTCATTTCCTCAACTTGGAAAACCTTTTTTGAACCAAGAGTTTTAATAAATTGTATCCAGTCACGCGGATGATGTATAGTTAGGCGAGTTTTCTTCTTTTTTCTCTCAATAATTGAGTGATCTACGTCGCACTCCATGTGCGTATGACCGGGCACAAGAAACTTATGGCCAATAAATTCGATATTATGATTCTCTTGGAGGTACAGTGAGAACATTATTGAAACAAATGCATTTTTGTTTTGGCCTGAACAAGAGTCGCTGTATAATACTATATTTTTACAATTAGTTTTTGAAATTGATTGCAGATATTTTAATAAACAGGAAGCAATTTCGTTTCCTCCACGGCGTGCCACGGATTCATACCACATGAAGCACGTAGGTTGACCTGTTACACAATCATGGACTGTTAGATTGTAAGTCCACAAGGATCTTTTGTAAAAAGAAACCGAGGTTTCAAGATAAGGTGTAGGTAAACATTTTTGTAAATCAAATGTTAACACTATTCGAGATTGATTTATCTTCGCAAAATCTTTGTCATTATTTTTTAATTTATACGCTGAATCTGCTTCTTCGTGGTGTTGTTTTTGTTCTTCTTTGTACTTAAGCTTTTCTTCTTCACTTTCTGCAAAGTCTATTCTTATTTTTAGAATTTCACATTTGTTACATCGATCTTTTTTTGGCTTTTTAAACCTTATTCCAGTGGAATGGAATATTTCAGCATATTTAGCATATGAAACAGTAGTAGAATTGTTTTCCACATAAAGTTTGTACATTTGGTTTAATGTTAAAGCACTATGTAAATATTTTTTTGATGATCTTTCTCGGGTATAATGACTCTCATAAGCCGGGCACATGTTAATAAGACTACGAATTTCTTCTAGTTGTACATCTGATATTTTATTACTTGGCCTATGCCTTCCGCGTTGATCTAAACTTAAAGAAGCAGAGGATTCTAATTTTTTTTTAACTACAGTTTTAACTTTTTTTTCGGTTTCATCAATTGTGTGTTTTTTTTTATAAATTACACTACAAAATGCATACACCGACTGATTTAAGTTTTAAAATAAAAATAATGATCGAATGATTACCGAATAAAAAAAAATCATCTTATGTAACGGAAATTACAGGTAGAATTTTTATACATGCACTAGTCAAATGCTCTTATGTGTACTTAATTATGAATTATTTTTTGATCGTATCAATTCAAAATAACTTAAGTCTACATAAGATATTATGCCTTTTTTGAAATTTCTGCAAGGCAAAGGTCTGAGTGAGTTAGCACAAGGCAAAACATCTTATGTTTTCTTAGGATACTTTGCCTTTTCAAATATTTAACAGAACATAATATAAATTTGTGTTGAATAATATCTTAGGTTTACTTAAGGTTATATGACAAATGCAAAACATTAAAAAGATGGACATAAGATGAAGCATCATTGCTTATAAAAGCCGTTAGAGAAAAAATTTAAACATGGGACCCAGAGGAAAAGTAAGATATTCTATTTAAAATTTGAATACCTATTTTTCCTCATTTTTTACTTAAGTCGACTTAAGATGTTATGCCTTGTGTGTAGAGATATATTAGATATCTATCTTTTTATACCCTCCAACTTTAGAATAGGTAAAGGGGTATATTAACTTTGGTATGGTGTTTGTAACCACCTAAAGGAAACGAGCTAGATATAGAAAAGTACATATATTTGTGATCAGCGTGACCTCCTGAGTCGATATAGCCATGTCCGTCCGTCCGTAGGCACGATAACTCAAAAAATAATGGAGCTATCTTGATGACATTTTAACTGTAGGTTACTAGGACTGAAAGTACGACGGCGATTGGATATGGGCGAAATCGGCCCATGGGTTCGGATTCTGGACCTTTTAATCGAAAGAGGGTCTAACGGACATATATAAAAAATCACGATGACTCAACAACTAATGACGCTATCTTCATCAAATTTGTGCTGTAGGTTACTAGTAATGAAACTACTTCGGGAATTGCGTAAGTTCGGGATTGGACCATGGGTTCGGAACCTAGAATTTTTTGATCGAATTTGCCAAACGAGCATAATTCCGAAACCAATGAAGATTGAACCAAATTTGGTATCAGGGTGTCCCTTCCTATTTTCTAAGTTTTTTGGAAATCAATTGGAGTGGTGGTTCAGTACCCCTCTTAGACTTCTCAAGTTTTAAAAGCTTATAATCGAAATTACTAAAAATAGTAACTTAAAATTAAGATAGAACGTTCAAATTGTGTGCAAGGGTTAACTAGTACTATAAGTACAGCGCGGATTGTATAAGGGCGAAATCAGCTCAAGGGTTCGGATTCTGGACCTTTTAATCGGTTTTAGGGCTAACGAACATATATGAAAAATCACGATAACTCAACAACTAATGACGCTATCTTCATGAAATTCGTGCTGTAGGTTATTGGTAATGAAACTACGACGGCGATTGCGTCTGGTGAGGATTGGACAATGGGTTCGAAACTTAGAATTTTTGATCGCATTTAGGCCAAACCAACATAATTCCGAAACCAATGAAGATCGAACCTCCAAATTTAGTATCAGGGTGTCGCTTTCGATTTCCTTAGTCTCCTTGAAATTTGAACCCCATTGGAGTAGTGGGTGGGGATCAGCGACTCAGTTCCGAGGACCTTAACGGATATTTTCGAAATTAATAAAGATAGTACCTTGAAACCAATGTAGAAGCTTCAAATTTGGCACATGGGTGTTATTTACTATTTCCTGCGTGTCCCTCTACTTTTGTATCAATTGGAGTGGTGGTTCAGTACCCCTCTTAGACTCCCCAAGGTTTAGAAGCTTATCATCGAAATTAATAAAAATAGTAACTTAAAATTAAGATAGAACCTTCCAATTGTGTATAAAGGTTATTTAGTATTGAAAGTATGACGGGGACTGCATATGGGCGAAATCGTACCATGGTTTCGGGTTCTGGAACTCTTGAAAAGTTCAAGGGCTAACAAACATATATCTTAAAAACACCATAACTCAAAAAATAATGCCGCTATTTTGATGAAATTTATTTAAATCTATTTCCTATGTGTCCCCGAAATTTAGACTTAATTGTAGTAGTTCAGCTATGTTCAAAGGTACTTGCTGCATTTTTGTAAAATTTATTTTTATATTTAAATGAATTATATTAAAAGGTCTAAATTTGTAATTGTATTTTAGAAATACATTTATTGCATATTTTGCGTTTATAAGCTTTTTTATTAGGTATATAAACTAACTATTTAAAATAATTGCAATTTTGAAAAATTTGAATTATTAAATATATTATGCTTTGATTATCTTTTTATCACAAAATTTAATAATTAGAGTTTTTTCATTTTGTAATTGAATTGGAATAAATATATTTTCATTTATTTCAAGTTTTTTTGTTTTTTAATATTTTTAAATAGATAAATTAGTAAGAATTTGTAATATATTTTAATAGATAGTGTAATTAGAAAATGTTTTTAGTATTATAAAGTTAATTTGGTTAGCTATGTCTTACGATCAAATTAATAAACAGCTTTTATGGTGTTAAAATGATTTATGGATATGTCCTTAAATTTGAACCAAATAGGTGTATAGGGTATTTCTAAGTCGGTTGCACCGACTGACTGTTTATTTACTTCTTATTTATTTTAAAAATCATATTTATAATACATAAGAGTTAGCGAGACAAACCTTGCCAAAATATAAAATAAATATTTCATATCTCGAATTATTATAAATATTTCACACACTAAATAATGATAGCAATCCTCATTCCTTTAAATTCATTTAGTTTATGAAAGAATTGTATAGGATGTCAATAGAGTTAAACAAAATTTCGAGGGGAAAGAAATCACATGAATAATCAAAAAACATTAAAACTATTTTTATATTATAAGGGGCGTTGATATAGACTCAAAGGTATGGATGGCATCAGAATCGAAAAGTAAATCGATCTAGCTATGTATGTCCGTCCGTCTCCAAGATAACTCAATTTCTTCTTTTTTATTTAGCATTATTCTGTACCTATTGAAGCTGGGAGTCTGAAATTTTGCCAAAAATAGTTTATTTTGGCAAAAAAAAAGTTTGTGAAAACGTCTGAATAAAATATAGTCGATGTGGTGGAAGAGGTTCAAAAAGTTGCCTTTCAACTTATATTTTCTTTTGTTCATAACTGAAAGTCTAATAAGTACTGTATTTTGTCAAAAGTAATTAACCGGATGATATAATGTCTATATTATACTTATAAGCCCAAAGATTTTACCGAATTTAGTTGTTCTACTGCAGGGGTTTGAGTAGCTGCCATCATTTATATGTGCATTACTCTATATCTAAACAAGGTGGATGCCTAAAATGTTGTCAATAGCAGCTAACATTAATGGTCAATGTTTGATTACTTTCAACTTTTATTTTCTTTTGGATGATATATGAATTTTGTACAGGATAATATAATGTCGATATTACGATCATGCAGGTATCCCAGAGTTTACACAGTCTACTCTACTACACTCTTCCTCGTTTTATATGAGCATTACTCCGTACCTATTACAGCTGGGTGTATGAAATTTTGCCAAAAATAATTTAGTTTAATGCCCAAAGTTACTGCAAAATTCGGTAAGTCCACTGCAAAGGGTTCGAGTAGTTGCCATACAACTCCTTCTTTTATCTGAGCATTACACTACATCTAATAAAGCTGGTATGTTTGAAATTCTGCCAAAAGTAATTAATGTTAATATTAATAATGATATAATGTTCTCCTGTACTTCTACAGTCTACTCTACTACACTCTTCGTCGTTAATATTAGCATTACTCTGTTCCTATAACAGCTGCGTGTCTGAAATTTTCCCAAAAGTAGTTAAGTTTTATGGCCAAAGTTTCTGCAAAATTCGGTTGGTCTGCTGCAGTGAGTTCGAGTAGCTGCCATACAACTTCTTATTTTATATGAGCATTACTCTATATTTGTTAAAGCTTGGTGTCTGAACTGAAATACAACTCCTTTTTTTATATGAGCATTACTCTATACCTATTAAAGCTGATGGCTAAATTTACTGCAAAATTTGGTTGGTCTACTGCAGAGGGTTCGCGTAGCTGCCATACAACTCCTTCTTTTATATGAACATTACACTACACCTAATAAAACCTAATAAATCTGGTAAGTTTGAATTTAGCCAAAAGTAATTAATGTTTATAATAATAATGATATAAAGTCTATATAACAGTTATACGGGTATCCCAGAGTTGACACAGTCTACTTTTCGATCGGTTCAGAATCGAAAAAAAAATCGATTTAGCTATGTATGTCTGTCCGTCCGCACGATAACTCAAATACTAAAGGAGGTAGGATCTTGAAATTTTCGCAAATTCGTTTTTTTGCAATAGCCATCACCACTATTTAAATCCAGCCATTTTGGTCCGTGGATTCGGGTAACTGCTATACAACATCTTTTTTTATATGAGTGTAATGGCCAAAGATACTGCAAAATTTGGTTGTCGACATCAGAACGTTCGAGTAGCTGCCATACAACTCCTACTTTTATATGAGTATTACATTACAACTAATAAAGCTGTATGTTTGAAATTTTGCTAAAAGTAATTAACCGTATGATATAATGTATATATTACGGTCATACGGGTATCCCAGAGTTGACACAGTTTACTCTACTACCCTCTTCCTCATTTTTTTATGATTTTTTTAAGGAAATGTAGGCTTTTTTTCGGAAAAAGGTTTTAAAACACTATGTATTTAAGCTTAATAAATACGAAATCGAACCTTTTGATTTTAAGATTTAATTAGAAAGAAAAGAAAACAGCATTTTGATTTTGAAATTTATTTTTAAAGAACAACAAATTTAAAGTAGATAAAAAATAAAAACTTACGAAAAAACCTAGAGATGGAAAATGTTATGTTTCTTAAATTCAAGGATATTTTTAATCGGATTCTTTATTAGCTTTATTTTTATTATTATTAATATTAGAAATGTGCATTTAAAATTTTTTATGGAATAACAACTTTATAAAATTTAAGAGTTTTAATTATAGGTATAACATTAGGTAGGTATCGTGCACAAATGGGTTATTATATCACAACCAAAGTATCTCATTTAACTTTTGCACTAATTAAGGAGAGCAAAGAAATTAGTCTTATTAATTAAGTGAGCTTTTAGAATAAAGGTTAACTTGCGTTAATACTGTAAACAGGTTAACTTGGTTAACTTGGTTAACAGAAAAATTATAATGTTTAATGTATAACGGCTCTGGACCTGTTTACTTATTTAAACTTCTTACAGCATATATCATTATATAGTCACAATTATTTCTGCAAAAATTTGATGGCAATCGGATCAGTTATTTTCCAGTAAATCCTGAAAAATCAAACAACGAAACCAAAAAAAAAAATTATATTACTATAATATAATGAGTATGAAAACACTATGTAAAATTTCAAAAAATTGTGTAAAAAGGTGTCTATATAGTTCACTCTGTCCGTCCGCCCGTATGTTTACAACAACATTTACACTGTTTGAAATAGAGTAAAGAAATTTTAACCACATAGCTACAGCCCCCCAAAGTTGAATAAAAACCTATTTTTAAATTGTTATAACAAGAGTTCTGTTAAATTTTCAATCTAAGAGCGGCAAAAGATATCTGTTTTATAAACTTAATGAATTTCTAAAAGGCAAATGTTAAGGGTTTCCATTCGATACTAAAATTTTCCATTATGCAAAACTCAATTATTACAAAATTTTTTACCACACATATCTTCTAAACGGTTGAAGCTAGGGTCTTGAAATTTTGGGAAAAGTTAGATCCTGAAAAATTAGTAGGAGTTGGTTAACCAAATGTTTTTGTCGCCCCTATAGGAGCTATAAGGGCTCGCAAATTGAAATTTAACTATTTTAAAACAACAGTAACTTGCATACCTGCTCAAATATTTTTTACAAATATACAAAATTTAAAGCTGCAGCATTATATTTTACGATATGTTAAAGTTTTTTCTTAAATTTGAAAGGGGTTCTTTGTAATCTGAGTTTTAAACATTTTTGCTTAGATAATAAAATTCTATGTAATATTCCAAATTTTGGTGGAGTTCACAATTGATTTCCTAGAACCTAATAAAATGGTAGGGTGGGGACATGATGGGGGTGGTAGACTTTCGAGAATCAACATAAGTTTGCTTTGCATAAATTTGGGAACTTTCTCCATTGGAGGGCTATTATACCATAAAAATTAAAACTTTTATGTTTTTATAAAACAGTTGCGTATTCACCAGTGTATGTTTTTCTAAAATTAAACGTTAACATTGAAGCTCCAACATTATATTTCGCAATAATTGTTAACAGGTTTTCTAGAGTGCTTTACGATTTTATTCTAAGCATTGATTGTACTATTATTCATAATTAATAAGTTGATGAAATAACTAAATTATAATATTATCATTTATTTTTATATATATTTTATAAAAATAAATAATAAAATACTCAATAAGAACTTATATACTCAGTATATAATGTTTAAAAATTTTTCACAAAATCGTTTTTATGCAATAGCCGTCATAGCTATTAAAATTCAGTCAGTTTGCTCCAAGGGTTATAGTACCTGACATACAACTTCTTTCTTTATATTAACATTATTCTGTACCTATTGAAGCTCTTATATTTTGCCAAAAAGTGTTAGTTTCATGGACAAAGTTTATGCAAAATTTGGTTGGTCCAGTAGTTGTTTCAAGTAGTGTTCATAGAACTTCTTCTTTTATATCAGCATTTCTCTGTGTCTGAAATTTTGCCTAAAAGAGTTTAGTTTTATGGACAAAGTTTGTGCAAAATTTGGTAAGTCCAGTAGTTGTTTCGAGTAGTGTTCATAGAACTTGTTCTTTTATATCAGCATTTCTCTGTGTCCGAAATTTAGCTTAAAAGAGTTTAGTTTTATGGACAAAGTTTGTGCGAAATTTTGTTGGGGAACAAGTGGTTGCTATACAATTTCATCATTTATATGAACGTTACTCTATATCTAATAAAGATGGATGTCTGAAATGTTTTCAATGGTAGTTAATTTTAATAGCCAACATTTGAATTAAAAAAAGTAGTGAGTGTAGTAGTGGAAGAGATGACACCAGCTAACCGGATTATATAATTTCGGTGTAACGGTCATATGGGTATCCCAGAGTTGACACAGTCTACTCAACTAAACTCTTCCTCGTTATGTATTAAATTTAATCTTTTCCAGAAACACGGGTATAAAAATTGTGTTTATTTTTTTAAAATGAGAAAATATTCAAAGGGTTTCGTTTTCTTTATATCCGTACATACATACACGAACATAGGGTATATTAAAATTACTCTTCCGTTTGTAACGTATTGAAATAGACGAGCTAGATATAGTGTCAAGGGTACGTATCGAATCAGCATCGAAAAGTGAAATGATCTAGCTATGTGTGTCCGTCCGTCGGTCACCACGATAACTCAAAAACTATAAGAGCTAGAGTTCCAAAACTTTCACAAAGAAATTTTTACACAATTTGTAGGTTCGCCTTAGCTTTTTTCATGAAGGTAGCGCTATTAGTTGTTGAGTTATCCTGTTCCTATTTATATGTTCGTTAGTCATTAGAAAGATTAAAAGGTCTGGAATCCGAACCCATGGGCCGATTTCGCCCATATGCAATCCTCGCCGTACTTTAAGACCTAGTAAACTGCAGTTTAAATTTCATAAAGATAACTCCATTAGTATTTAATTAGCGTGTCTACGAAGGGGCGGGTGGGCGGACATGACTATATGGATTCAGGAGGTCACACTGATCAAAAATATATATATTTTTCCATATCTAGCTCGCTTCCTTTAAGTGGTTGCAAACACTATACCAAAGTTTATATACCGTTTTCTTATTTAATAGGTGTAGGATATAATAGCTTAAAATTAAGATAGAACGTTCCAATTGTGTACAAGGGATCAATAGTATTGAAAGAACGGCCCGGACTGTATATAGGCGAAATCCGACCATGGGTTCGGAACCTGGAATTTTTTCATCGAATTTAAACCAAAAGAGCATGATTTCGAATTCAAAGAAGTTAGAACCTCTAAATTCAGTATCAGGATGTCCCTTTCTATTCTCATAGTGTCCTCGAAAATTGGAACCAATTGAAATAGTGGGTCGGGGACCATCCACATAGTTTCAAAGACCTTAAAGCATATTTCGAAAATAAAAAATTCTGGAACCTTTGAAAAGTTCAAAAGTTAGCAAATGTATATCTTAAAAAACCAAGACTCAGAAACTAATTACGCTATTTTAATGAAATTTATATACCCTCACTACTCCCAAGACCTCAAAGCATAATATATTCGAAATTAATAAAGATAAAAAAATCAAATTCAAATGGGATTGCATATGGGCGAAATCGCGGCATGGTTTCGGGTTCTGGAACCTTTGAAAAGTTCAAAAGTTAGCAAATGTATATCTTAAAAAACTAAGACTCAGAAACTAATTACGCTATTTTAGTGAAATTTATATACCCCCACTACTCCCAAGACCTTAAAGCATAATATATTCGAAATTAATAAAGATAAAAAAATCAAATTGGATATATATACTATTTTCTATTTCTGTTCCCATTTAAAACTTTTATAAAGACTAAGACTTTTACTATTAAACATATGTATTATGTATTATATTTTATAAATTAAAAACTAAATATTTTTTTTAATTTTGATTATATCATATCTATATTTTATTGAATTATTACCATAGGTAATATATAATTAAGAAATTGTGTACGATACTTAAGTTGTAAAATTTATTATTCCTGTATGACCATATAGTCAAAAGGTATAATAAATTTGCCATTACGTTAGTGACGCAGAGAAGGAGAGGGGTAGATATGGACCGGTTGACAATCGAAAAAAAATCGATTTAGCTATGTATGTCAGTTCATCCACACGATAACCCAAAAACTAAAGGAGCTAGGATCTTGAAATTTTCGCAAATTCGTGTTTTTGCAATAGCGGTCATCGCTATTTAAATCCAGCCATTTTGGTCCATGGGTTCGGGTAGCTGCCCTACAACTTCTTTTTTTATCTGAGTATTACTCTGTACCTGTTACAGTTGCGTGTCTGAAATTTTGCCAAAAGTAGTTTAGTTTTATGGCCAAAGTTTCTGCAAAATTTGGTTGGTCTACTGCAGTGGGTTCGAGTAGCTGCCATACAACTTCTTCTTTTATATGAGCATTTCTCTCCACTTACTGAAGTTGGATGTCTGAAATTTTGCTAAAATTAGTTTAGTGTAATGACCAAAGTTTCTGCAAAATTTGGTTGGTCTACTTTAGAGGGTTCGAGTAGCTGCCATACAACTCGTTTTTTTATATGAGCATTATACTACACCTAATGAAGCTGGGTGTCTGAAATTTTGCCAAAAATAGTTTAGTGTAATGGCCAAAGTTACAGCTAAATTTAGTTGGTCTACTGCAGAGGATTCAAGTAGCTGCCATACAAATCCTTCTTTTATATGAGTATTCCACTCCACTTAATAAAGCTTTATGTTTAAAATTTTGGAAAAGTAATTAACCGGATGATATAATGTATAAGTTACGGTCATAAGGGTATGCCAGAGTTGACACAGTCTGATCTACCACATTCTTCCTCGTTTTTGTATTAAAATTAATTATATGAAACTGTTCAAAATTTATCATTGTATTTTATAAAATACATTTGTTGCATATTATGATTATTAAATTTTGTGATAACAAGCTAATGAAAGCATTAATGGTTTTAACTAACATTAAAAACCATGAAATCATATAAACTTTTATATTTACATTATTACAAATTAATATTTCGTTCGAATAATTTTAAGTTTAATTCTGTAGAATATTAAAAATTAAGTAAATTAAGAGAATAAATTGAAAAATTATTGAAAAATGAAATAATTAACCAAGCGTACTAAATCATCCTACAGTAAATGCACTACAGCTTAAAATCCTGAAAAGGAGTAATTGCTGCATGTGTGTAAAATTTTATTGAATTGGATAAAAGTTTTAAATGTGTAATTTTGTAATTGCATTTTACGAATCCATTTATCTCAATTTAATTTTTTGTTTAATATTTTAAATAGATAAGTTAGTAAGAATTTTTATTATAATGATTTTCTTAAAATTTTGTATACGTGATGCTCCTTGAGAATTGAGTTGACACTTTTAATAGATTTGGATTTTGTTAACCCATGTCGGCCCGACTGTTGGTCAAAATAATTTTGGAATTGTCAAAATTTGCGAAGTACTGCTTTGGCTAAAAAGAAAGCCTCAAAAAAAATTTTGTTGAGTTCCATTAACCCATTGCGGCCCAACAGCTTTTTATAAAATTTTTGGTTATATTTAGAGTAAATTAGAAACGGTTTAACCGATTTTCTTCAAATTTTGTATATGTGTTCCGTTTTGAGAATGAAATTAATTCTTTTAACAGACTTGCAATTGGTTAACCAATGCCGGCCCGATGATTGACAAAAAAAAGATTTGGAAGCAAATAACGTCCAATTTTGCGAAATATTGCTTTCCCCAAAGAGAAAGTGTAGTTCCGTTAATCCATTGGGGTACAGTAGCTTGTTATAGATTTTTGCGTTACTTAACTCTAAATTAGAAACGATTTGACCGGTTGACCTCAAATTTTATATTGATTGGTCAAAAAAAATCTTTTGGAAATAAATTATGTCAAATTTCGGAAAGTAGTTTGTACTGTTTTTAATTACAGAAAGTTTCAAAAATTACTAGAATAATCCTAGAAAAATCGTTTTAAAAACATTGCTTTCATACATTTTAAAATTTACATGTGTAAACCGTGTGTGATTTTTGTGTTAACTTTTTGCAGTAACATCAACTTCCACTAAACCTCCATTGAAAAGCGCAGCAACGCGTACCGGGTATTAGCTAGTCTAATATATAAAGAAAAAAATTTGTATGTTTGTTTGTTTATTTGTTTGTTTGTCCTAAATTCACGTGAAAACCACTGGTCCGATTGTCACAAAATTTTAAAGATATAATTCTGAGAGCCCGGGGGTGACGTAGGCTGTGTCACATTTTTAAAAGTCAACACGCTGCCGCTCCAGAGCTGTTTTAAGGGTTTTCGTTTTTTTTTATGTCGAGTCAAAACGGTTAGACCGATTGATTTGAAATTTTGTACAAATGCTCCTCTTAGCAACCGGCATTAGTTGTATAAATTTGGTTGGAATAAATTAACCCATTTCGGCCTGGCGGGCTTTCAAAAAATTTTGTGTTTCTGATTTGTGTCCAATTTTACAGGTTGATTTTGCAGTCTAAAAGAGCGGCTGCAAAAAGTTTTAGTTAAGTTAGATTAACCCGTTTTCCACGACGACGCCATGACTTTTTCTAGAAATTTTATTTGCTTAAACGATTAAAAGAATTTTATTGAAAATTTTGTGTCAGCATTTTAATTATAAAAACCCAAAAGGGTTAATTTGGTTTTCGACCTGTTTACGCGTTTTGCACAAAGATTCAATGAAAATTTCAAATTTGTGATATTAACGCAAGTTAACCTTTGTTCCAAAAGCTCACTTAATTAATAAGACAAATTTTTTTGCTCTCCTTAAATAGTCTCAAATAGTGAAAAGCTAAATGAGATAATATTAATAAAAATAAAAATAAAGCTAATAAAGAATCCGAAAAATAATATCTTAAAAATTAAATAACATAATATTTTCCTTCTCTACATTTTTTCGTCTTTGTTTTTTATCTACTTTGCAGTTGTTGTTTTTTAAAAATAGATTTCAGTGTGAGATCGCAGTTTTCTTCAAATTAAATCAAAAAATAAAACAATTCAATTTCGTATATATTATGCTTAAATGCATAGTATTTTAAAACAGTTTTTCCAAAAAACAACGAAGAAGAGCGTAGTAGAACTTTCAGGTAAGTACTAAACAAAATATAAGTTGAAAAGCAGATTTTTAAACCTTTTCTAAACCATTGACTATATTTTATTCAAACGTTGGCAATTCAAGAAAATTACTATTGACATAGTATAATGGCATGAGCAAATTTTGTATACAATCGTTTCTAAATTTAGTATACCCTTTTGACCTATAGTCATTTTTATTCAGTTAACATTTTTCGCCGGAAATGCACCATCCTTTACTCTATCGTCAAGGAACACCAAATTGTCAAGAAGCACCACGTATAGAAAAATTACAGATAATCGTTCAAACTGTTTTGCGAACTGTTTTTTAAAGTTTTTGTTTCGCAATTGCTTATAAAGGAGAAAATTTGATTGTTTGTTTGTTTCTCCAGGATTCACGTGAAAACCACTGGTCCGATTGTTACAAAAATTTAAACGAATAATTCTGTGAGCCCGGGGGTGACATAGGCTATGCCACATTTTTTTATGGGTCTACAGGTTGCGGCTCCAGGGCCGTTTTATGCTTTATCGTTTTTTTGATGTCGAACCGAAACGGTTTAATCGATTGACTTGAAATTTTGCACGAATGTCCCCCTTAGCAACCTAAATCAGTTGTATAAAATTAGGTGGAATTTATTAATGCATTTCGTTCTGGTGGGCTTCCAAAAAATTTTTTTGTTTCCGATTATATAATACTTAACTCTAAATTAGAAACGGTTTGACCGATTTTCTTCAAATTTTGTATACGTGATGCTCCTTGAGAATTGAGTTGACACTATTAATAGATTTGGAATTTGTTAACCCATGTCGGCCCGACGGTTGGTCAAAATAATTTTGGAAGCTAATATTGTCAAAATTTGCAAAGTACTGCTTTGGCTAAAAAGAAAGCCTCAAAAAAAATTTTCTTCAAATTTTGTATATGTGTTCCGTTTTGAGAATGAAATTAATTCTTTTAACAGACTTGCAATTGGTTTTTGCTTTATCGTTTTTTTGATGTCGAGCCGAAACGGTTTATTCGTTTGACTTGAAATTTCGCACGAATGTCCCCCTTAGCAACCGAAATCAGTTGTATAAAATTAGGTGGAATTTTTTAACCCATTTCGTCCTGGTGGGCTTCCAAAAAATTTTGTGTTTCCGATTTGTGTCCAATTTCACAGGTTGATTTTTCCGTCAGGATGACGCCATGAATTTTTCTTTAAATTTTATTTGCTTATACGGTTAAGTGAATTTTATTGAAAATTTTGCACCAGTAAAATTGATTTTAATTATTAAATCCACCGCGATAATTTGGCTTTGACCTCTTTACGCGTTTTACACAAAAATTCAATGAAATTTTCGAATTTTTGGTATTAGCACAAGTTAACCTTTATTCCAAAAGCTCACTTACTTAATAAAACAAATTTTTTCCTCTCTTCAAATAGTTCAAAAGCTAAATGATATACTTTGGTTGCGATATAATAACCTGTTTTGGCACTATACCTAATGACTTTTTGTAAAGTTTTATAACAATATTTTAAACTTCTAAAATTTTAAAATGCAAATTTCTAATATTAATAATAATAAAAGTAAAGCTAATAAAGAACCCGAATAAAAAAATTAAAGTTTTTCTTCAAATAAAATTTAAAAATCAACAAATTCAACTTCATATACATTTCTCTGATAAAGTCTTAAAACAAGTGATGAAAAAAAACCAAAGGTTTTTAAAAAGCACATTTTCAAAATTATATTGTATCACATACTGAGTTTAAGTTTGAAAATATTTACTTGGAAATAGTAACTTCTAATTTATAAAATTCACTGCTAACAGTAAATTTTTTATTTTAAAGTTGTTATAGCCCTTCAATGGGGAAGGTTGTCAAATTTTTCAAGGATCTAACTTCATTTTCATCCCCCTATTTTTTTAGGTTCTAGGAATTAAATTGCGAATTCCACAAAAATTTGGAATTTTACTTAGAATTACACTATCTAAGCAAAAATGGGTAAAACTGAGAGACACTTTCTTCAATTTAAGGAACCGCTTTTAAATTTAAGAAAAACCTTTAACATATGTTAAAATATAATATTTAAATTCTATATATTAATAAAAAAAAATTGGACAGGTATTTAAGTTACAGGTGCTTAAAAATAGCAAAAATTAAATTTAACAAATTCTAAGTCTGTTAATAGAGTAAACTCCATTGTCAAAAAGGAACACATATACAAAATTTGAAGTCAATCGGTTAAATAATTTCTAATTTTTAGCAAAGTAACGAAAAAATCTATAAAAAGCTGTTGGGCAGCAACGGGTTAACGGAACTCCAAAAATATTTTTTTGAGGCTTTCTTTTTAACCAAAGCAGTACTTAGAAAATATAGCCGAAACTTGCTTTTTTGCAATATGCACGCTCCCGGGCAACGCCCGGTAAATCTGCTAGTATAAATATATCACTAACTTACAGAATGAAAAATAAGCCCATAGACACAGGCAAGTTCATATAAAAGTATATAATAAATATAAAATTTATATTTTTTTTACATAATAAATATACAAAACTTTAATAAATAATGTTTAAAATTAAATATAAAATTTGTATTGCTTTTTTTTTTAAATAATAAAAATATAAAACTTTAATTGACGACGAGGATGGGATCCTCGAATATATTTCTAAGAGAAAGTATAGTGATTTTCAAATCTTAATCGAGGAATTTTTCCCAATTAAAAACAAAAATTATAATAAATTAAAATTCAAATTTACTACAAAAATTTTTAATAAAAAAAGTATAAATTAATATTAAAACTTATTAAATTAAAACTAAAACTTACCTATTTGGGGCTGTGGTGCAAATATTCAAACTTTTTTCTTTTAAAATGAAAACGGGTTTGGGTCCAAATATTGTCCGATTTTACGAAATTCTGCTTTGGCTAAAAAGAAAGCCTCAAAAAAAATTTTGTGCAGTTCCATTAACTCATTGCGGCCCAACAGCTTTTTATAGGTTTTTTCAATACTTTACTCTAAATGGGAAACGGTTTGACCAATTGACTTCAAATTTTGTATACGTGATGCTCCTTGAGAATTGAGTTGACATTTTGTTTGTTTTTATATTTGTTTTCTATTTAGTTATTAATTTTGAAAATATTCATAGAATTTCGAAAAATTTGTATAGCAGCTACCCGAAGCCTTTATCCGATTTTAACCAAAAACAATAGAGAACCTACAAATTGTCTAAAAATTACTTTGTGAAAGTTTCAGAACTCTAGCTCTTATAGTTTTTGAGTTATCGTGCTGACGGACGGACGGACACACATACTTAGATCGATTCACTTTTCGATGCTGATTCGATACGTACCCTTGACACTATATCTAGCTCGTATATTTCGATGCGTTAAAAACGGAGGAGTAATTTCAATATACCCGATGTTCATATATGTATGCACGAGTATAAACAGTTTAACCGATTTTCTTCAAATTTTGTATATGTATTCCGTTTTGAGAATGGAGTTAACTCTTTTAACAGACTTGGAATAGGTTAACCCATGTCGGCCCGAAGATTGTCAAAAAAAAGATTTGGAAGCAAATTACGTCCAATTTTGCGCAATACTGCTTTGCCCAAAGAGAAGTTGAGTTCCGTTAAACAATTAGTGGCCAGTAGCTTTTTATAGATTTTTGCGTTACTTTACTCTAAATTAAAAACGATTTGACCGGTTGACTCCAAATATTATACGGGTGAAGCAACTTAAAAATGGAGTTGAGTCTGTTAACAGGCTTGGTGTTTGGTAAAACATGTCAATTTTTAGATACCCGTGTATACCCACTATGATGTATACAATAAAATAAACTGTTATTTAGTTTATATATTACAAAAAAAAATTTAAAAAAGTAGAATAGGTAGTTAAAAAAAACTTAACTCATTATGCCTTAATTTTTGCTTACAAAAAAACAAAAAAAGAAAAGCCCACCCTAGAAAGCCCACCCTAAAAGTTGGTCCGAATAATGTCCAACTTTGGCAAGTATCTTACCCTATTATTTTACCTGCGCAATTTTAATTTTAACCTCGTAGCTGTATGGCAGCCCCCCAAAAATGGGGCCGTAACATTTTGAAACTATATATAAATGCTCGATTCATTATATAGTCATATAATTAGTTAACCGTGTGTAATTTTCATCCTTGTAGTATAAATAGTTTTGAAGAAATTCATATTGATGCAAAGAAGTTGTATGGTAGCCCCCCGAGAATGGGGCCGTAACATTTTGAAACTTCACATAAGTGCTCGATCGTATATAACTAGCCGTGTGTAATTTTCATCCTCGTAGTATAATTAGTTTTGAAGAAATTCGTATTGGTGCAAAGATGTTATATGGCAGCCCCCCGTAAATGCGGCCGTAACATTTTGAAACTTCATATAAGTGCTCGATTCATTATAAAACTAACCGGGTGTAATTTTCTTCCTCGTAGTACAATTAATTTTGAAGAAATTCATGTGGGGCAAAACAGTTGTATGGCAGCTCCCCGAAGCCTTGTTCCGATTTTAACCAAAAGCAATAGGCAACCTAGAAAATGTCGTAAAATGGCTATGTGTGAATTTCAAAATTATAGCCCTTTTAGCTTTTGAGTTATCGTGCGGCCACCTGACGGACAGACACACATAGCTAGATCGATTTACTTTTCGATGCTGATCCGATACGTACCCTTGACACTATATCTAGCCCGTCTAGATCGATGCGTTACAAAAAGAGGAGCAATTTTAATATACCCGATGCCATTTATGTATGCACGGGTATAAAATCATTAATAAAGACATTAATAACAAGTAAAGAAACAGTCATTCGGTACAACCGACATAGGGTGCGTTTATGTTGGAGCTGCGATAAGTGATAAGAGCGTCGATGAGAGCATCGATAGAAGCATGGAAAAGCTATGCTCTTATGCAGTGTTTATATTAAAGCTTTGATAAAAGCGTTGTAAAATAAAAGCATAATATTTAAAAATTATATATGGTTGTTTTAGATTTATCCGGTAATATTTAAAAAAAAAAAAACGAAAAAGAAACTTAAATTAAAAAACTTTTAAAAATTAATTATAGCATAATTATAATTTTATTTATTTATTTGAAAGTGAAAATAACTATAAAGTAATATTAAATTTAAAAAAAAAAATCAAATTATATTATTTTAAAAGTTATTTTTTAATTATAAAAAATAAAACAAATAAAATAAAATGTATAATTGCACCTGCTTGAGATTTTGTATTAAAGAAAAAATTAACAAATAAAAAAAATAAAACATTTTTATTGAAAATTAAACTAACAAACGAGATCAAAACATTTATTTAAAAATTTTGATCATCGATAAGAGCGTATTTAAATTGAGGTGTTTATCATCGATAAACGATAAGAACACAGAAAACCCTTTAATCAGTTTTCTACGCTCTTATCGATTATCATAATTTTAAAATAAATATTTTGTTCTCGTTTGTTATTTTATTTTTATACCCTACACCTTTAGAATAGGTAAAAGGGTATATTAACTTTGGTATGGTGTTTGTAACCATCTAAAGAAAGCGAGCTAGATATGGAAAAGTATAAATATTTGTGATCAGCGTGACCTCCTGAGTCGATATAGCCATGTCCGTCCGTCCGTCCGTAGCCACGATAACTCAAAAAATAATGGAGCTATCTTGATGAAATTTTAACTGTAGGTTACTAGGGCTGAAAGTACGGCGGGGATTGCATATGGACGAAATCGGCCCATTGGTTCGGATTCTGGATCTTTTACTCGATCGAAGGGCTAACGAACATATATAAAGAATCACAATAACCCAACAACTAATGACGCTATCTTCATCAAATTTTTGCTGTAGGTTACTAGTAATGAAACTACTTCGAGGATTGTGTAAGTTCGGGATTGGACCATGCGTTCGGAACCTATAATTTTTTAATCGAATTTAGGCCAAACGAGCATAATTCCGAAACCAATGAAGATAGAACCTCCAAATTTGGTATCAGGGTGTCGCTTTCGATTTCCTTAGTCTCCTTGAAATTGGAGTAGTGGGTGGGGACCAGCCACTCAGTTCCGAGTATTTTTTCGAAATTAAAGCATATTTTTGACATTAATAAAGATAGTAACTTGAAACAAATGTAGAAGCTTCAAGTTTGGCACATGGGTGTTCTTTACTATTTCCTGCGTGTCATAATTATATAATAATTTGTAATATTTTTTAATAGATAGTGTAATTAGAAAATGTTTTTAGTATTATAAAGTTAATTTGGTTAGCTATGTCAAAGATAATGAATACAACTAGATGTGCACAGTCCATATAAAACAAAAACCTTAAAATTCAAGCTCTTTAAAATAAAAAAAAAAGAAATAAAAAAAAAAGTTTAAAGCTTTATACTCTCTTTATTCTCTTCTTCATTTATTGTTATTTAGGTTTTCTGATAACAAGTATTTTCAATTTTACTTATGAAAATTTCTTATGTAGAATAACGTGATCTGTATAATAACGAATAGGTTCCATGATAAAACAGAACAAGATAAAACAGAATATGATAAAAAAGAACATGATTACACGTTTTTTGTGTAAGTTTACCTAATAAATGCCTCTGTAAAATGCAATCATTATTTTCATTTAATTTTACCTCTACCTGTTGGTTTTTCCACTTTGTTTAAAAAATTTACTATGACTTTTTGGTCTACTGTATATACCTACCTGTTGAATATATGGATTAATAAGTGTACCGGAAAAACCAAAAGGGTTTTTTAATTTGAATTTTTTAATTACAAGTGTTGGTAATTAAAAAATATACTTTGTTTAAAAATTTTACTAGGGTACGATGACTTTTTGGTCTACTGTATATACCTGTTGAATAAATGGATGTTAAATATATGGATTAATAAGTATACCGGAAAAACCAAAAGGGTTTTTTAATTTGAATTTTTTAATTATAATTTTTAAATATAATTAAATAAAATTACGGAAACACAAGTACCTCTAAATTGGCGATAAATTTATTTTTCACCAAAACCATTTCCTTATAAACTCATGGTTGAACAGATCTATTATCATTATAGATTTGTGTTTCAACTGATTCAGTTTAGATTACCTATAATAAATTATAAAAATTTAAATTATTTATTAATAATTATATTACGTTCCAACTTTTAATAAATACTATATCTTTTAAAATTTAAAGTTAAAATAAAGTTTCAAGTAATACAAAATACTAGTGTTACAAATTAGAAGGTGTTTACTATCTTCAAATAATATACAGGTAAGTGTTTCCTAATAGATTATTTATTAAATCAAAATGCCGTTGATTAGAAATTGTTGCATACGAAGTTGCAAAAGTACTTCTCGAAAAGAAAATTTAAAATTTTTTAAGTTTCCACCAAAGAATACTGCAAAATATGAAAAGTGGGCTAGTGCTTGTTGGCAATCATTTGACTACATAAAAAATTTAAAATGTCCTTATATTTACAGCTGCCATTTTGAGGAATCTCATACTGGGCTGAGGAAATTATATTCGGAGGCTTGTCCTTCACTTTTTTTGTCAGAAGAAACCTCATTAGAAGAAATAAATACTGTTCCAAATAATTTAATTATTGATGATTATGGAAAATTTAGATGAAATAAATTGGGAAACGAACTCAATTCAATATAATGTACCTTCTTGTAAGCATTGTCATAAAAAAGAAAGAAATTTAGCGTATTATAGAATATTAACGGGCAAATTGAAAAACGAAAATCAAATTTTA
Source organism: Dolichopus griseipennis (assembly GCA_963082915.1). Taxonomy (NCBI): domain Eukaryota; kingdom Metazoa; phylum Arthropoda; class Insecta; order Diptera; family Dolichopodidae; genus Dolichopus; species Dolichopus griseipennis. The sequence goes on from OY720441.1 coordinate 108,071,552, forward strand.
AAAAATGAAAATAAAAAATTAAAAGGCAAAAACAGAAATTTTAAATAAACGAAAAGCAGTTAAGATTAATGAAAATTTAACTAACCGAGAAATATTTTGTCGTATGCAAAATAAGAATGATAATTGATATATATTATTCAAAGGAGGAAAAACAATTATCTCAGCTAATATTTTTTAAATCAACAGCCGTTTATACCTTTTTACGGGAAAAACTTGAATTTCGTTTACCTTCCGTTCGCTGTACCTATAATAATTTGCCAATAAAAAGCTTAACTTCTTCAATATTACCAAATGAATTATTTGTAAAAATTAAAGAAATTTTTCTAAGCTTCCTAATCAGTCTAGAGAAGTTACATTAACATTTGATGAAATGGCAATAAAAAAAATTTTACTTATAGTGAGAGATATGATAAAATTGAAGGTTTTGTTGATTATGCATGTGGTTCTGACAAGCAACAGCCAGAAGTAGCTAAAAATGCTTATGTATTTATGATACGAAGTTTGCATGACAGTTGGAAACAAATCTTGGGATATGTTTTGTCAGAAAATTCCATATCTATAAGTAAATTAAATTTTACCGTTATGGAAATTTTAAAATTGACACAGGATTTGAAAATAAAAATACGTAATACGTAAAATAAAAATAGATTAACGGAGAATCACATAAATCCAAACAATTTCCAAAAAATGAGTGTAAAGCTAGCTGTTCAAGTTTTAAGTGCAAGTATTTCTGCTGGAATCAAAACATATGCTGAATCTAATTTTTATGAAGATAAAGACTGCGCTATATTTACAGCGGAAGTTTTTGAAAAATTAAATAATTTATTCGACTGTTTAAATAGCAAGTCACTTTTTAATAAGAATCTATATATGGCTGGTTTGCAAAAAAATAATCATGTAAGGAATTTAATGGTAAATATGATACAATATTTGCAGGATCTTAAATTTGAAGAAATATTTGGTAGTGTGGAAAATAGGATAAATTTATTTATTAGGGTGTTCCACATAAGAGCCAATTCGTTATAGGACTAGTAAGGGGTTTTTAGAAAAATTTCATAAAAAAATCTATAACTTTTGAACTGACTGGCAATGGAATAAGTAGTATATTTTTTGTAAAGTGAACTACGAGCTTTAAGTTTTTTATACTAATGATGTTAATATGTTGCATGTGAACATTATTAGTATAAAAAACAATAACAATTGCAAGATTTGAGGTGATTTACAAAAAACACATTTATATTAAACTCAATTTTCTTTTGAAACACCCGATATTTTGGGTACATAGAAAAGCATATTTGAAAATAATGTTATATTTTGAGCTCTTCAATTCTGTACTTAATAATTTTTTCTTATCTCTCACCGTTTTCGAGATATAAAGAATAGAAAAATGTGTTACAATGGGTAAGAATTTTAAATTTTAAATTAGAATTAGCGAACTTTAAAATACATTGATTGCTTGTCAGTAATTAGCACTTATTAAAAGAATTTTAAAATTAATGCGTGATGGGCATAATGAATCTTCGGCTCTCAATAATCTTCTTTGAGCTGAGTGATTGAGAATGTTGAGACAAACAAAAAATTGTTCTGGAAGAAAGGGTCTAATTTTAACGGTTTCTCAGATAAGATAACTCATTCATTATTCAACATTATTCGTATATGTTTTTAAAAATAAAATCATATCTTTTTCCGTATACAACATAAGAAGATAACATTTTAAATATTAGAATTATTTGCTAACATTTTAAATATTAAAATTTTTCAAAACCGTATAAGTTATTAAATTAAGTGTAATAACAAAAATTAAAGCTGAGAAAAATATTTTATACATTTTTATGTAAGTACCTATATAGTTTAAAAACGTTAAGAATATAAACATTTAACTTTACCGTTTCTATAATTTTTTAATTCAACAAAATATTTTTTGTTTCAGATTTTCTTTTTCACATTTCCACATTTTCCTTTCTAAAATTACAAAAACAGCACACAATCATTCATAAAAAACCTTTTTGTGAAGTAAAAAAAAAATCTATTAAACTTCATTCAACAATAATATTTAATAGCATGTATACATATCGCATTCTTATACATGCTTACAAAAAAAAATGCAAATAAAAAATTCTTTCTCAAATTATCTTCTTTAAATCTTTATACTATAGTTAATCGACAGTCACGTGACTTATTTATATTTTTAACTCTTTTAAAAGCTTTTTTTATTTTTAGCGTGTATGAATGTATGATGATATTAGACCCATATTAGGGTTTTATTTTTTAAAAAAATTTTTATATGAGAGTGCACATCTAGTTGTATTCATTATCTTTGGCTATGTATGTCTTACGATCAAATTAATAACAGCTTTTATGGTGTTTTTTTTTTTTTTTTTTTTTTTTTTTACACGCTAACTAAACGCTAGGAACGGATTCCTGTATACATATATGTAGGTTTAGTTGGAAAGGGGAGGAAAATAGGATATTAAAGGGGAATTAGGTGGTAGGTTGGAAATGAATCTAAAAAGATTCGTTTTGAATTTTTGCAAGTTGTAGTATGGAACGTTATTAACAGAGGGGAACACATTAGATGGAAGCATGTTCCACATCTTAGCAGTCCTCACAACAAATGAGTTTCCATAACCAGTTTTGAACCATCTTGGGATTTCCACAGTGTAGAAATGAGCACTTACTGCTCCTCTGGTGTTACGTTGGAATTGTTTAAGAGGAGGCATAATTGATTTTAGTTCAATTGAGCAAGTGTCATTACCTACAAGATACCTATAAAACAGAGAAATCGCTCCAATATTTCGACGAGAGTTAAGTGGAGTAAGTGTTACTTGCTCGACAGGGTAGCCTATAAGGCGTAAGGTGCGATTTTGGATTTTGTCGAGGTAACTCAAGGAAGTTTGGGATGCGCCAGCCCAAATGTGAGAGTTATACTCCATTTTAGGTCGAATATAGGCTTTATAGATATTAGACAGATCCTTAGGAGAGAAATATGTTTTGCAACGACACAGAAAACCCAAGCTCTTGGCAGCATTCTTAGCTATATCAAAAATATGCTCATTCCACAGCATTTTTTGATTTAGCTGCAACCCTAAAATGCTTAGATTTTCTGATCGTTCAATATTTTCTCCTTGGAATCGCAGAATTGGGTTGAACTGATTTCTTTTGCAGGAAATCAGACAGCTTTGAGTTTTTGAGGTATTAAACTCAACTCTATTACTTTTACCCCAATCAGCTATCTTAGCTAAGTCATGGTTAAGTAAACTAACCATGATATTTCTTTTCGAGCTGTTTGCGGTAGGTGTGACGTTAGATTTTTTAAGGAAATCGTAGGACGCCACTAGAGTGCTGTCGTCGGCGAAGCTATGGATTGGATTGAGGGTAGAGGAGAGTAAGTCGTTGATAAAAATCAAAAAAAAAGTTGGTGATAAGGCGGAGCCTTGTGGAACGCCAGCGTTAATTTCAAAGGTGTCAGACATAAAACTGTCGACAAGGACACGAATACGACGATTCGAAAGAAAATTCTCAATCCAATTGCAGAAAGGGTTACCAAGACCAATAGCTCGGCATTTGTTCAAAAGAGCAGAATGCCATACTCGATCAAAGGCCTTTCAGATATCAAGAGCAACAACCTCGGATTCACCGGAACAGTGAATACTGGTGTTGAGCTTTTCGCTGAGGTATGTTAAAAGGTCACCTGTTGATCTTTGGCTTCTAAAGCCATATTGCCTATCATGCAAAATACCTCTGCAGTCAAGATATCTCATCAACCGTTTGTTGACGAGAATTTCCATAACTTTGGAAATGACCGAAATAATGGCTATTGGCCGGTAGTTGGAGGGGTCGCTTTTGCCACCTTTTTTGGGGATAGGAGAAACATGAGCAATTTTCCATTGACTGGGATATCTACCAGTCGAAAATGATAATGAAAAAAGATTGCGCAGTGGTTTCGAAATGGGAGAGGCAATATGTTTAAGAACCATCGCAAGAATTCCATCCGGACCAGTGGACTTTCTAACATTCAGATTTTCGAGCACTTTCAATATAGTACGTGTTCTAAAGTACACCCTTTGAAGAATTTTAACCTTAGTAGGATCAACAGAGGGTAGTACTGGTGGAGTTTGTACTGTAGGAGGGAACGTAGACTTTGCTGCAAAAGATTTTGCAAACAAATTGCTTTAGCAACTGAATCTGATATGATAGAATTATTGTTATCAATCAGCGGCGGAAAGGATGATTCGCAAAAGTTATTCTTTACACTCTTTGCAAAGGTCCAAAAAGAACGATTGCAGTGAGGTAGATTAATTATTTTACGTTTTAATCTTTGGTTGTAAAGAAACTTTTGCTGATTGATAATTCTTTTGCAATTGTTCCTGACGACTTTATAGCTCACAAATGAAGACTCAGACGCATTCTGCTTTAACATGTTGAACTGCTCTTCTTTGGATTGAATTGCTTTCCTGCAGATGTCATTAAACCAAGATTTGGAGTTGGTTTTTACCGATTTATAAGAGCTAGGAATGAAAAGTTTCATACCTAGCATAATTGTTTTACTAATGGCATCAGCAGCAAAGTCAACGTTTCTATGACGGAAACACATTGACCAATCGAAATCTCCCAAAAAACTATTCAGACCTACCCAGTCGGCCCGGTTATAGTGCCAGACTAGCCTCTTAGGAATAGGGTTTCGGTTGGCCGATGAATCCATTGAAAAGCTGGATTTAACAAGACAATGGTCGGAGCCTCCAATTGGTGAGCTAACAGAAATATTGTATTTTTCTGGGCTTGAAGTCAGGAACAAGTCCAAAAGATGTGCGTTTTGATTGTCTCGGTCTGGAATTCGAGTTGGGCTCTTTACAAGTTGTGAAAGTTGGAATAAGTTTGAAAATAGTTCAACCTGTTTACCTTCCGGGCTATTGTGACTTGAAAAATGGAGCCAGTTTTTGTTGTGGACATTGAAATCACCCGCGACAGCTATCTCACATTCGGGATTCTTTTCCAGAATTTTATTGATAGTGTCGGATAATTCTTCAATGGCCCCAGCAGTTTCCGCTCACTGGCTTGGGGAGATCTGTATAAAAAACAGAAAAATATTGTAGCATTTTCAACACGGAGTTTAACCCAGAGATAATGAAAAATCGGGTTGGAGCTCTTAAGATCATGAAGGGTGTTGAAAGCTATATTAGAGCGTATATATAAAGCGACTCCTCGATGAGGAATAAAAATCGGAACAAGTGTATAGCCGTTGATATTATAATTACTATCGTCACCTACAACTTGTGTTTCGCTTAAGGCAAATATAGCTGGTCTTTCTGAGTTAAGATGGGCTTCAAGTGAATGAAAATTACATGCTAAGCCTCTTATATTACTAAATTTTAATAAAAAATTTGAGTCCATTGACTACAACTTGCGAGCGGAAAAAGAGGGAAAAAGAATAAATTTGAAAATATTTACTTTCAAATTGAAATATAAAAAAAAAAAAAAATTTAGAAAACATATATCACACATACACAGTAATTGAAAGCATAATGAAAATAGTGAAAATATTAACGAAAAAAACAAAAATTTAAAAATAGTAATAGTAATGGTGCCAGCACCAAAATAGTGGCGAACATTACAAACGAAAATCCAAATACAACAGTTTTTAATACCTTATTGTACCCAGAGACTGTTTGCAAAATTCACCAATAATTAGTGCGGACACAAACCCTCTCAAAACATTATGCTTCTTTATCCCACATATAATAATGAAAGTATATATAAAAAATTAACAGCTAAATTAATTTAAGTGAGGGTGAAATGAAAGAAGAGATATTTACTGAAAAAAAAGAGTATGGAATAGAAAAGGATGGTTGGTTTAGTTAGCATGCATTATTAATTTTAATTTTGAAAATCTTTTCTTATAAACAAATTAGTTGTAAACAAAAAATTTTTAAGCAAATTGTACAAAAACAAGTAAAGAAACAGTCAGTCGGTGCAACCGACTTAGAAATACCCTACACCTATTTGGTTCAAATTTAAGGACATATCCATAAGTCATTTTAACACCATAGAAGCTGTTATTAATTTGATCGTAAGACATAGCTAACCAAATTAACTGTATAATACTAAAAACATTTTCTAATTACCCTATCTATTAAAAAATACTACAAATTCTTACTAATTTATCTATTTAAAAATATTAAAAAACAAACAAACTTGAAATAAATGAAAATATATTTATTCCAATTCAATTACAAAATGAAAAAATTCTAATTATTAAATTTTGTGATAAAAAGATAATCAAAGCATAATATATTTAATAATCCAAATTTTTAAAAATTGCAATTATTTTAAATGGTTAGTTTATATACCTAATAGAAAAGCTTATAAACGCAAAATATGCAATAAATGTATTTCTAAAATACAATTAAAAATTTACACCTTTTCATATATTTCATTTAAATATAAAAATAAATTTTACATAAATGCAGCAAGTACCTTTGAACATAGCTGAACCACTACAATTAAGTCTAGATTTCGGAGACACATAGGACATAGGAAATATATTCTTTGGCTTCGAAATTAAACTCGACCACAACCAATTCCCATGGTACTTTCATTACTAGTAACCTACTGTTAAATTTCATCAAAATACCGGCATTATTTTTTGAGTTATGGTGTTTGTAAGATATATGTTTGTTAGTCCTTGAACTTTTCAAGGGTTCCAGGACCCGAAATTATGTTACGATTTCGCCCATATGCAGTCCCGTCATACTTTCAATACTAGTTAACCCTTGTACACAATTGGAACGCTCTAACTTAATTTGAAGTTACTAGTTTTATTAATTTCGATGATAAGCTTTTACACATTGGGGGTCTAAGAGAGGTTCTGAACCACCACTCCAATTGATCCCAAATTAGGGGGGCACGCAAGAAATAGTAAAGAACACCCTTGTGGCAAATTGGAAGCTTCTTTATTTGTTTCAAGTTACTATCTTTATTAATTTCGAAAATATGCTTTAAGGGCCTAAGAACTGAGTGGCTGGTCCCCGATCCACTACTCCAATGGGGCCCAAATTTCAAAGACACTTACGAAATAGGAAGGGACACCCTGATACCAAATTTGGAGGTTCTATCTTCATTGGTTTCGGAATTATGCTCGTTTGGCCTAAATTTGATCAAAAAGTTCTAAGTTCCGAACCCATTGTCCAATCCTCACCGTACGTAATCACCGCCGTAATTTCGCTGCCAATAACCTACAGCACAAATTTCGCCTCATTAGTTGTTGAGTTATCGTGATTTTTTATATATGTTCCTTAGCCCTGACATCGATTAAAAGGTCCGGAATCCGAACCATTGGGCTGATTTCGCCCTTATATAGTCCGCGCTGTACTTATAGTACTAGTTAATCCTTGTACACAATTTGAACGGTCTATCCTAATTTTAAGTAACTATTTTTAGTAATTTCGATTATAAGCCTTTAAAACTTGGGAGGTGTGAGAGGGGTACAGAACCACCACTCCAATTGATCCCAAATTAGGGGAACACGCAAGAGATAGTAAAGAACACCCTTGTGGCAAATTGGAAGCTTCTACATTTTTTCAAGTTGTTATCTTTATTAATTTTAAAGATATGCTTTAAGGTCTTCGGAAATGTGTGGCTGGTCCCCGACCCACTACTCCAATGGGACCCAAATTCACAAGACACTTAGGAAATAGGAAGGGACACCATGATACTAAATTTGGAGGTTCTATCTTCATTGGTTTCGGAATTATGCTCGTTTGGCCTAAATTCGATCAAAAAGTTCTAGGTTCCGAACCCATGGTCCAATCCCGACCTTAAGCAATTCCCGAAGTAGTTTCATTACTAGTAACCTACAGCACAAATTTGATGAAGATAGCGTCATTAGTTGTTGAGTTATCGTGATTTTTTATATTTGTTCGTTAGCCCTGAAACCGATTAAAAGGTCCAGAATCCGAACCCATGGGCCGATTTCGCCCATATGCAATCCCCGCCGTACTTTCAGTCCTAGTAACCTACAGTTAAAATTTCATCAAGATAGCTCCTTTATTTTTTGAGTTATCGTGCCTACGGACGGACGGACGGACGGACGGACATGGCTATATCGACTAAGGCGGTCACGCTGATCACAAATATATATACTTTTCCATATCTAGCTCGCTTCCTTTAGGTGGTTACAAACACCATACCAAAGTTAATATACCCCTTTACCTATTCTATAGGTGTAGGGTATAAAAAATATTTAAATTATGTAAATTAAAAATTAAGCAAAAATTAAGTAAAAAATAAAATATACATACAAATTTATAAATACAAATTAAAAATAAAATATATAGAATTAAAAATTAAATATGTTTTTAACAAAATTAACAAAAAAAAAAGTATTAAAAGAAATGTGGTGTAATTTGATACAATGTAAACAAAGTTTAAGCAAATAGTGTATTTCTTAGCCAATTATTAATTATTATAGAAAAATCAAAGTTAAATTATATATTTAATTAATCAAAGTTAGAATAAAATAAATAAAATTTTAGAAGTTAAATTATTAATAATCGTAAAAAATTAAGAAAGTTACAAAAATTAAAATATTTATAAAACATATCAATATTAAAATAAAAAATTTGTGAGTTGACAGTTGTATATACACAGCATCCAAAGTTGATGAAATAAAGAAAAACAAAAATCTCTGGACAATGGCTGCCACTGGACATCAATTTATGTTGAATTTTATTATTATAATGTATGTTGGATTTTATTATTTTTTAGTTTTAGTTTTATTTATTTATTTTTTTTTTTATTTGTTACTGCAAGAGTATTAAAATAAATTGAAATTAAAGTTTGAAATTTTGAGTAGTAAGAATTTATTTATAAGTTTAAATTTTAGTTAATATTTAGTTAAAATAAATTTATTTGGCAAGTAACACCAGTTTTTATATTTTTGTTATTGTGTTCACTATATATGCATATGCAAGTATGTAATATATGTATATACTTTTTCTAGTTTTATTAAAGGGTTATGTTTTAAGCAAAATAAGTAAAATTAAATTAGAATTGAAGTTAAAAAAAAAAGCATAATAAATTTTTATAACTTTTATATTTTTTGTATGTAATTATGTTCATTCTTATACAGGGTGTTCCCGACTCGATGGTCTTCCTTCAAATGGGTGAAAGACCATCGAGTCGGGAACACCCTGTATAAAAATGATTATTTATCATATCTTAAAAAAAGAAAAGAATGCACATTTCAAATTAACTGCACACCCGATGCGTGATAGAAATTAACTGTGTTAAAATGACTTATGGATATGTCATTAAATTTGAACTAAATAGGTGTAGGGTATTTCTAAGTCGGTTGCACCAACTGACTGTTTCTTTACTTTTTTAAATAAATGTTTAGTTATTTTTCAAAATCTGAAACATGTGCAATAATAATGCATTTTATAATATAATGAAGTACTAAATATTTTTTTAAATTGATATAATAGTTCTTTTTATGTTTTTTATTTATAATTTTCAAAAATAAACTTGGTTTAAAATTTGATTCATATAATAGTGGACTTGAGCTTCTGATCAGGGAAATAATGATCAGACAATACTTTTGGGACCTGATGGATATAAACCACCATAAAAAATTTCATTCTGGATAAATTATAAATGAAATGATGGTATTCTCCGTAATAATCGAACGAAATTTATACTATTATTCAATTCAACATTCAATAAAGAAACTTTTAGTATTTTCCGTATAATTGAATTTTTTTAAACTATTTTTCTTTTAAAGTAAATGAAACAATTAATATTATTAATTAAATTCTATACAAAAGGATAAAATTTAATTCAGTTTATAACTTTAATCGAAGCTTCAATATAAACAAAACATAAGAGCATAGCTGTTTCTATGCAAAGCAAAATTTTTAGGCCACGATTTCTTTCCGTACCCAAAAACCTCTATATACAAATTTTCATGAAAATCGGCTGGGCAGTTTAGGAGCCAAGTCGCTACATACAAACAAATAAACAAACAAATAAACAAATAACAACTTTCGCTTTTATATATATAGATTTAAATATAAAATAAAATTTTACATAAATGCAGCAAGTACCTTTGAACATAGCTGAACCACTACAATTAAGTCAAAATTTCGGAGACACATAGGAAATAGGAAATATATTCTTTGGCTTCGATATTAAACTCGACCAGAACCAATTCCCATGGTACTTTCATTACTAGTAACCTAGCGTTTAAATTTCATCAAAATAGCGGCATTATTTTTTCGTTGACATTGAAGCTTCAACATTATGTTTCGCACTTGTTATCAGGGATTGTGTTCTTAGTATCAAGTGTTTTTGTTTTTTGATATTTTTAAATAGATAAATTAGAAAGAATTTTATATATTGAATTGATAAATAATTAAAAAATGTTTTTAGTTTTATAAAGTTAATTTGGTTAGCAATGTCTTACGATCAAACTAATAAAAAGAACTTCCGCACTACATACATTTATCTTTAAAATACCAGAACCTATGAGATCTGTTTTAGTTTGTAGAAACCCATATAGCATAGAACAAGTTAAGGATATATTATTTCAAGCGGGGTACGCTTATTCTATTCCAAACAACCAAAATTCCAATAGAAGAAAGAGTGAACATTTTAAACACAAATATCCTAACCAAAATACAAGTAACAGTAACCAGAGATATCAACAGATATAATAATACCAACAATAACAGACCTCAAAACCAAAGAGACCTCAACCAATATAATTATATAAATATCAATATCAATCGAAACTTACAATAGACGTTCCGCTGACCAAAAACAAAACAATTATAATTATAATAACAATTATAATAACCGCATAGTAACAATTATAATAACCAACAAAACTGCGAACCTATGGATACTTACGATTAGAAAATCCAAAACTTTCAGTACTCTGTCTCGACAAAATCTTACCACATAACCCTAAAGTATCACATTTAATAGGATTTCTTACTGAGTATTTTATCATTTATTTTTATACAAATATATATAAAAATAAATGATAATATTATAATTTAGTTATTTCATAAACTTATTAGTTATGAATAATAGTGAAATCAATACTTAGAACACAATCCAGGGTTAACAAGTGCGAAATATAATGTTGAAGCTTCAATGTTAACGTTTAATTTTGCAAGACATAATATTTTATTTATTTTATCAATTCAAAAATATATAAAATTCTTACTAATTTATCTATTTAAAAATATTAAAAAACAAAAACACTTGATACTAAGAACACAATCCCTGATAACAAGTGCGAAATATAATGTTGAAGCTTCAATGTCAACGTTTAATTTTGGAAAACCATGCATTGGTGTATAAGTTACTGTTTTATAAAAACATAAAAGGGGTGTTCTTCCGTTGAGGAGACCCAAAATATCGTGATTTCATTATCACATAATGGTACTTTGTATCTCCAAGTTTTCGAATATATATGTCATTAGTATCGATGGCATTACATTACAAAATTTTTTTAAATTTTTGTAATATTTTACGTAACAACTAATATTTTTGACCTCAGACAATATACAGGCACTAAACTATTATACTTATGTAGGTCTCAAAATTTGCTTTAATAAACACCTTATATCATCTGATTTGTTTAGAAGATATTTGGGGCCAAAAATTTTGCAAAAATTGAGTTTTGCATAATGGTAAATTTTAGTATCGTATGGCAACCCTACAGCAACAATTCCAATTAAAGGTAAAAATGGCACGGAAAATACTAACGCTCGAGAACAAACAAAAAGATCGAGAGAACATTTCCAAGAAACAAGCAACAGTGAAATAAACGAAACAGAAGATATTTCACTAGCACAAAACAGTAAAAACAATCTGCGAATTAGCACCTCCACACCAACTAGGACTGAGATCAAAGAAGCCATCACCAAGTTGGTATTGGTGGTGGTGATGGTATTCCGGCAGAAATTCTACAAGCCTGCCAAAATACCTCAGCTGAACTTCTGAGACCTCACATCACAAAGGTATGGGAAAACGAAAAGCTACCTCCATCTTGGCAAAAGGCTGCAATAGTCAAGCTACCGAAGAAAGGCGACCTCAAAGATTGCAACAACTGGCGTCACATCACTCTCCTCAACACAGTGTACAAAATCATAGCAACTCTCCTATGATGAAATCAAACCAGAGTTACGCGACGAGCAAGCAGATATTACAGCTCTTAGTGCAAAATTTGACTCAGCAGTTGTTAATATGAATGGTTCTGCAAAATTTGGATAACGTAATATAGGTGGATTTATTAATTTGTCTTTAAGCGTTTAAAATGCATTATCATGTTCTTTTTCCCAATTAAATATTTGTTTTTATACCCTACACCTATAGAATAGGTAAAGGGGTATATTAACTTTGGTATGGTGTTTGTAACCACCTAAAGGAAGCGAGCTAGATATGGAAAAGTATATATATTTGTGATCAGCGTGACCGCCTTAGTCGATATAGCCATGTCCGTCCGTCCGTCCGTCCGTAGGCACGATAACTCAAAAAATAATGGAGCTATCTTGATGAAATTTGAACTGTAGGTTACTAGGACTGAAAGTACGGCGGGGATTGCATATGAGCGAAATCGGCCCATGGGTTCGGATTCTGGACCTTTTAATCGGTTTCAGGGCTAACGAACAAATATAAAAAATCACGATAACTCAACAACTAATGACGCTATCTTCATCAAATTTGTGCTGTAGGTTACTAGTAATGAAACTACTTCGGGAATTGCGTAAGGTCGGGATTGGACCATGGGTTCGGAACCTAGAACTTTTTGATCGAATTTAGGCCAAACTAGCATAATTCCGAAACCAATGAATATAGAACCTCCAAATTTAGTATCAGGGTCTCCCTTCCTATTTCCTAAGTATCTTGTGAATTTGGGTCCCATTGGAGTAGTGGGTCGGGGACCAGCCACACATTTCCGAAGACCTTAAAGCATATCTTTAAAATTCATAAAGATAACAACTTGAAAAAATGTAGAAGCTTCCAATTTGCCACAAGGGTGTTCTTTACTATCTCTTGTGTGTTCCCCTAATTTGGGATCAATTGGAGTGGTGGTTCTGTACCCCTCTCAGACCTCCCAAGTT